>ML780653.1:112366-163964 GCA_009831015.1 Picea engelmannii | reverse complement strand
GTACATGGTTGGATGCACTTGTTTATGGTACAGGTTGATTACAGGTTGGTGCATGGTTGATGCACTTGTTTATGGTATAGGTTGATTACAGGTTGGTGCATGGTTGATGCACTTGTTTATGGTACATGTTGATTACAGGTTGAGGTACAGGTTGATGCATGGTTGATGCATGGTTCAGATTTATTGGTATAGTTTTACATCAGTATATCTCATAGTGATAGTGTGACAGTGGTTCCATCATTCTACTTCTACTTCAGGGTGGCAGGATGGGGCAAGGATATGTGGTTGTAGCCGGAGAACATAGGGGGTTGTAGCCAGAGAATTGGGGAGTTGGAGCTTCCCTCATGTTGTAGCCTGAGAAACTAGGGGGTTGGAGCCTCCTTCTAGTTGCAGCTGGAAAACAAAGGAAGTTGGTGCTTCCAATGAATGTAATTCTTCAAGACATATAAGAAAAAACATTATGTTGTTTTCTCCCGATTTGGGTTCCCACGTAAAACTCTGGTGTACTGTGTATGTGTATGATTGTTCATTTGTTCATTGCTTATTTACTCTGCAATTATTGGATGATAATGCTTCATTGATTATATGGTTAAAAAGGGATTAAATTGCTCTATTATTGATTCACCCCCCCTCTCAATAATCCAACATATTCTACCTTCCTTTTGAAATGATGTGAACCTAGAATCAGCTATGACTTTGCAATATGAAAGAAAAGTAAAATGGACAGGTCATCAAATAACTTTACATGATCACTTCATTACAAATCAAAAAATATTTTGATGGACAATACATTTGAAATCACATTCTTTAGATTCAAAGTCTGAGAAATCACTAAGGTAATGCCCCGAAATAGTTCTTTGTGGGAGACATTTATAATAAGATCCCAAATGTAACAAGATTAACAATGTTTGAAACAAGAGGGTTGAAACAACCTCAAGAAGATCTCAATGAAAAGTAGATAAACTAAATTAAATGGATTTTCCTTTTTACAAGAAGGGATTTTGCTCCTCTGGACCTAAAATACCATTAGAAATGAATGGAAGAATCTAGAGAAAGATTTTCATATTTTCTTGTTGACAAACATACATGGAAAACCTGATGGAAAGAATCAAGAAGAAAGCGACACGAGGAAGAAAGTTAAACATGCTAATTCAAAAAACCTTGGAAAGGAAAAACGTGTTTCTTGCGAACTCTACAAGGATAATTTTAAGGATGGAAATTTATATTAAAATGTAGAAAGATGGGCTAATCTTACCAGTTCTTAATATGCAAAATGTAGAAAGTTTGGTGATAGTTTTGTAAACTTATTCAAATTTCTAAGGATTTTATATAGTTTCTATAAAATTTTGGCGATTTTTAAGGTAAAATGATTTTATTCTATGTAATTTGAGTGAATCATTTTTAGAAAAAATGGAAATTGGCGAATCGTTTTTTGGAAAAAACCATGGAAAATTATCCCATTGGCGAACTTTATCCCCTAAAATCGTCTATGGAACTCTCCACTGCTGCAAAAAGTCCTGATTGACAAACCTTTGAATATGCTTCTTCTCCTCTTTTATATATTCTCTTCATCTTCTTGAAACAAATTTTCAGTTAGGGTTTTATTTTCTTCTTTGTAAATGTAAACTTGGATATTCATGCCATGAACTGGGACCCACTTTAGAATCTCAATAATTTCTTTCAATAAATAATTTTCCAAAAATAACTCATCACTAAGCTAGAAAATAGTTCTGACTGTAATTTAACTTTTAGGCCATGATAGTCATTATTTCAGCCTTGGAAACTAATTCCAAAGTGTTCTTCTTGTCTCTAGATTTCCAACAAGCTATCGTTTTCTCAATTTGGACATTAGAATCAGAAGTTATAGCGTCTAGAAGATGGAGACTCATCAATAATTGATCTATCCACGTGAATTTTGAGCCCTTGATTAAAAATCCATCCCATTTATCCCACATGTATTGGGGAATAGTTCTCATACATTTTTATAACCAAACTACATCGCCATATTATTTGTGTGTGAAAAAGAGAGAACAATGGAGCCCTTCGTAGCTTGTGCACATTGCAACTTTTGGTTGCCATGTCATCACCCAATTATCATGCAAGTGTCACCCAAAGGTAGGCCCACTTCATTGCCATGTATCACAATGTGATAGGTCCACTACACTTCCACATGTATCAATATGGTAGATCCACATCACTGCCATGTGTTCCAATATGCCGAAGGAGGGGGAAAGGGATGGAACTTAGGAATATAATAAATAATTACATGAAATAATAAATTTGGAAAATATAATTACCTAGAAATAGGGAAATGCGGGTTGGTAAAACTTAGTAAAAATATGGCGGTAGGGCAGGTAATGCGAAAAATAGGAAGTACAAATTAAGTATTGTGGGAGTGCGGAAATGGGAAGTGAAAATTGAGTATTACAGGATTGCAGGTTGTGGGACTAGGAGTGGAAGGTGGAAATGAGGGTATGGACTATGGGCTCTCGTATCCGCATTCAAAAGTAAAAAATAACTAAGTATAAGCCTAAGTGTAAAACTTAGTAAAATGACAAAGTCATGATGGTGCAATTTGGGTAATGCGGAAATGGGAAGTGAAAATCGAGTATTGTGGGATTGTGGGTTGTGGGACTAGGAGTATTTTTGGGTGAGGGATAGCTTGGTCTCCTATAATGGGATTTCCGCAACAAAGAAAAATGGTTAAGTGTTGGGATTATTGGGTGGGGAAAATTAACAAAGTATGGAATATGGGTAGTAGTATAGAGTATAGTTAGTAGTGAAAATGACTAAGTATGGGAGAGTATGGGGAGTAGTGTAAATGAATATCGAGAGTAGTGAAAAATGACTAAGTGTGGATAGTGGAGTGGAAAGACGGGAAAATGGATTAGTACAGAGTAAGGGGAGGAATAAAAATCACTGAGTATGAAGTGTGGAGAGTAGAGAGGAAGGAAAATGAGGAAATAAGGAGAGTAAAGAGGAAAGAAAATGTGGAAAATGACTAAGTATGGGGTGAGGAAATGGCTAAGTATGGAGAGTAAGGAAAATGGATTAAATGGATGAGTATGGGGCAATAGAATGTGGGGAAAGTTGGCATTTCTTGGGCATATGACCTCTATTTAAGATTTTGTAAAATATTGAATGGAGCTTATACATAGGGCTATTCAGTGAGAAGATGGACATAATATATTTATTTATTTTAGTATCTTTTTATTTTCTCCTCTTTTTTTTCAAAGAGAAACCATCCACGTTGGCCTTTCATGAGGAAGAACTACAGTACTGAAGTTGATTTAAAACTTGTTGGGTATTCATGATAAACATGTGAGGGTTATTTGGCACTTTCCAAATTTGAAAAAACAAAATGTCTCCATTTGAAAAAGACATCTAGGTTCACATAATTACCCCAATCACTTAGTTGATGGGTGTAAGGAAAACACATCAACAGATAAATAAGTACCAATTGTGAAAACCTAATTAAGGAACAATTGGGAAAACTCTTCTTGAAAACTAGTCTTCTGGAAAGAAAAGTTTGTAACAAAGAAAAAAAGAGAAGAAAAAAATCATGTAATGAGTAAACTCACTGGCTTCATTTTGAGGTTTTGTTAAGTTTTGAGTCATTCCAAATCTAGTCATTTCATATTCTTTATACCATCAGTTCTAATTATACAGTCTCTATACAAGTTCAACCCTACACCATAATGAGAAATAGTCCCTTTGGAACTTCTTACATATAGAAGGTATCCCAACAACTATTCTTCTGATAATCTTTAGCTCCAAAGAGTATGCTCATAAATGTATTATTGTAGGGAAAATCCATTCATTCCTATTTCATTTTTGTCTTGTTTGAAAATACAATCATATGGCACTACTACACCAAGCATTCAATTTTAGCTATTATATCTCCCCTCATTATATATGCCTCCATCTTGACCAAAACTTTATCCCGTGACTAGTCCAAAAAATTACAAGATTACTAGCGTTGGGAGGTACAAAATTAACCCAAATATCATAAAGATTATTTACTTTTGATTGTGTATCTTGAAAAGGCCAATCATTATAAGGTCACAATTTCAAAGTTATGGGTTCAACATATGCCATATTCAGATCAAGGCATAATCAAGAAAGAAGGAGTAGGTCAAGAATTTTAATTTGTTTGACTACCTTGATTAGTTTTCTTGAACTACCATAAGTTGATGAGTGATTTGAATTTGCCATTTTAAATGGGTTGGTTCAAGTTCTATGCAAATATCTAGTTTTTAACAAAATCATAGTACTATAGCATCCAACTGACAATGACAAAAGAAACTTGAACAATGTGATCATATCGCTTTTTCCATAACAAGGAAATGCTCAATATAGGCCCTCTATTACCAAATTTCTTGGAGTTAAGGTTTCGTGAGTGATGGAATCACATTAGCAAATCAGAGACATGCTTTGAGATATCTGTAGGGATTTCAGAGGCTACATAGTATCTTGCATGAGGTCATGAAAAATTTTTGGCATGGGGGGTCTCCATCTATGCATCAATATGAACGATAGGAATGTGCCATAACTCTTCCAAAATAAAAATAATTATATGATAAATGGATATTTTCCTAAGAATGGCAATTTTGTAAGACATATAAGAATTTTTGGATATGTTACCTGGATATTCATTGTGATAATAAAATGTCTTGTTTCTTGTACCTTAGTACCAAAACTGCACAATCTTTTGACTCCGTTAAAATATGATGAGGAAGAAATCTAACAAGGATGGAATTTTTTTTCTAAAGAGTTGTTAAAACAACCCTACATATTGTAAGATCTGCAAGGGAAGTTTTAAGTACTAGGGGTGTTTCAACAAGCCTATCCTCAAGAAAGACAACTCTACAATGACTCTCAACATTTTAAGAATATGACTTTTTCCAATTTTGTTCTAGGTCAAAGAAGGATCTGAGCATATTTTCACTTAGCAAATGGCAGCAGGGAAAGTTGAAATTGAAAGAAGCATAAGGGACCAACTCTAGTAGGCCAAAGAAGATTGGTAGAGAAAAACTCAATTTCGGCCAAGCATGGTAGCCATGGAGGTAACAATCAAATATGTTTGATCTCTTCATAGAATTAATAGCTAATCTTGCCTGCGATTTCTTTTGAGCCAATAATCATTATAATGATAGTAGAATTCCGAGTTCTTCCATGGATATACCTCTCTCTTATAATTTATTCATCTATCCACAATCCTATGGAAATGGACCATTTGACCTTTGATCTAGAACTATACAATTTTACCTTATCCAACTAGAACATAACTCTGTGAATAGCAAGCATTGATATGCAAATCTAAACTAAAATCCATCCTCTTTAGGAATTACTTATAAAATATCTATTAAGGAGTGATTGAAAGACAATAACATATGGATATGTTTGCAAATGTCGAATGAGATAAAAAGTCTATGACCAGTGGTAAAATTTCTCTTGGTCATACTGCAGTTGTACACATGATTAGATATGGGAGTCTCCATCAGTTTTTGGTAAAAGTAAAACCGTCACTTTGGGGCCTATAGATTCTTTCTTCATATACTTTTCACTTTCATACTTTGTATCTTGATACTCTGCTTCCTAGGACTTGTGTTTTTTATATCTTATACATTGAAATATTATGTTATCTTAATTATGTAAGTTTCAAGCTCTATAGTACCATACTATTAGGTCAAGAATTGAACTCCTTTAAAAACCATAACGCAATGTTCATGAGCTATTTAAATTGGAAATTGTACAATTAGTTCAGTTAGTTCAATGGACCTTTCTCTTCAGAAGGAACAAATAAAGTTTTCCTCGTCAAAAGTAGTCATTAAAAGGAACACAAACTCAGAGCTTATGTAGTCTCTTTGCAACTCAAATTTTATGTTTGACAAGATACATACAAATGATATATAATTGGCTTGAGTAATTTAACCTTGAAAACAATCCATGGTTACAGAGTGATATAAGTCAAACAATGAATATCAAATGGATAGCTTGAACTCACGACATATTTCGTGGGAAATTCAAGGTTCCATTTCATCATCTACAAGTCAAGGGTTGTACATATATATATCGTTGGGTTTGTTCATTTTAAAGACATGGATTATCATGTTTAATTCTACAGTGCTAAGTTTTTGTGTGGTGTTTTGATATTAATACCTTTGTGAAGTTTGGAAAGTTTGGATCCCAATTTTGGGAAATTTTATACTTAATAACATTTTATATGAAGTCATTACCAGTGAAGTTCAATTATTAAAGTGACTCATTAAATCCAATGAACTTCATGTGATATGTCAAGGCTCGTATTGTAAGCTACAACATTGTTTTAAACTCATTATAAATTTTGAAGCTACAAAAAAATGTTATTGCAAGGAGTATCACAAATTGTGAAGGTTACATGAGCATTGTAAGCTATAGGAGTTTTGAAGGCTACAAGAGTATTGAAGTTCTAAAAACTATAGGAATGATGTAAATTGTGAAGCTACATGACTCAATTAAAACACAAACAAAGTACATTGTGAAAATATTATAGAGCTTTGAATTAATAACTCTATATGTTCCTTATTGTCATTCCCAACCATTGAATATCATTGTTTATGAGGATTTAAACCACCATGGGGTGCCCATCATAGAACCTACATTATGGTGTGTTGTTACTATATTTTAAGCACAAGAGTGGCATCACCTAGCTTCCCTTGTTCCATGAAACCATTCCTTCTTTTATTTATAACGAGATACGAGTCCTACATGACCATTTCTGATGATGATCATAGAAGCTAAAAGTAGAAGGATGAATCACTAAATCCTTGTACTTAATCAACAGAGTCTTCTTTAATCAACTCAATTTGAACATAAGAATATTCATAGGTATTATGTTTTCTCTATTATTCCCCACCTTCACCTTCATAAAGGAAGAGTGATAATTACCTGAACGATGTCAAACATTAACTAATGATCAGTCATAGTCCACATCATAATCAACATCAGAACAAGTGCGGATCTGAAGTGACAACGTGAATATCAATTCAAGAGGTGGAAATTTCAGTCATGATTCCACAATAATCATACACATCATGGGCATAATTTGGAGAGGTGATGAATTCAATCACAATTCTACAACAACCATATACATTGTGGGAATCATTTGATGAGGTGACGAATTCAGTCACTATTTTACAACAACCATATACATTTTGACCATCATTTGAAGAAGTGGTGATTTCAGTCCATGTTCAATCAAAATCCTCTTGGTCAATGAGATGCAAGAACATGGATGGGATTAGAGCACATTTGTTACAGGAAGGGTTCTATCTCGAAAGCCCAAGGAAAGGGTTTTACACTTTGTTTATTCTGGCTCTACAAAACAAAATGAGGCCGTGGAATCAACCTCCTCTGCCCCTATGACAATAACTGGAAGGCGGTCTTTATTTCCATGAAAACCAATGGAAACACTTGCCACTAGTGAAGTGTAAAAGACGTAACTCAGAAATACAAGGGGCATAATGTAATGAACGAGGGAAGGCACCATTCCAGAAAGAAAACCTTGGCCAATCCAAACGTATATGTATTGACATCACCGATTTAGAGGAAGGGATGGATCAAGTCTCATATTTCCAGTCAACAGAGCATGAGCCTATCCAACGATTTGAAGGATATTCATCTCGAAAGAGACTTCAAAATCCAAATTGTATATAAACCTTCATATTTAAGACTTCTTAGGATCATAGATTGTCTTAAGACTAAAAAACAGAGGCTCAAGAAGAAGCTTGCAACAACTCAAAAGTAGACCTCTGAGTTAGAGGTTCTCCTAGGGGCTATTAATCTAACATAGCTACTAGCCCTAGTAGAGGAGTTTTGACATGATGATGATCATATTTCTGAGACTAAACCCATTCAAAGTAAAAAACATAGCCCTAGTAGAGGATTTTTGACATGATGATGATCATATTTCTGAGACTAAACCCATTCAAAGTAAAAAACATAGCCCTAGTAGAGGAGTTTTGACATGATGATGATCATATTTCTAAGACTAAACCCATTCAAAGTAAAAAACAAGAGCCTAAAAGTAATAATAACCATGACTATATCTCTGAAAGAGATCTCGAGGAGGATAAAAGTAATAATAACCATGAAAATATCTCTCAAAGAGATTTCAAGGAGGATTTTGATGAAGGAAACCAAGGAGATGAGGTGTCTAACAATAGATAACCATCAACATGGATTATGGGTGCTAGTTAAAGCATGCATGAGTGAGAATCTCATTTCTTACTTATTAGAAAAGTATCTTGGTTGCACAAGGGTTATGGATATGTGTTATTATTGCTATCGAGAGCTATATCTAATTCCCATAATGCCAAATGAGTGGTGGATCGAACCCTCCTTTCTAACAAATGAAATCTGGCATAGAGGAGCAAGTTAGCTTGCATTTGTTATTAGTTTTCTTTGTTGCTTATTTGCTAAAATTGGGCTTGACCCAAAACTCTATGATGTATAATATTTGGCCCTAAGAGGGGATTGGTAGACATTATCATGCTATGACAGAAATCTGAAACTGGGATAGACTTCTGAACTCGTTTTTATCATTTCAATAAAAATCTAGTTCATGATATAAATTGTGTAAAGGTTGTAGCTTTGTGTTCTGAGCATTCTTGAGGCAGTTGGCACCTAGAGGAAGGTCCACTCCAATAGGTACCAAGCTGCCTAGTGTTTTATGTTTATGAGTTATATTTCTTGTGCTTATTACTGTGACTAGATAGATAATTGTTGAGTTATATATATATATATATATATATTTCCTTTACAGTTTACAGCTTGCAAATATATGTTTTATGTTGAGTTAAGAAATTTCCATCAATTGTGTTAGTATTGTGATTTAATTACAAAGTTTCCCTTTTATTTAGGTGATGGGTGTTGGAAATTGAGATCTAATTCCAAAGATGAAAATAATACATATTGTTCATGTGTTCTAAATCTTTGTGGTAGTTAAATTGGGCTCAAAAGTAGAATCCCCAGTGTAGATTTAGAAAACTAGTTTTTTATCTAGTTATTCATGCTTTTTATTAGGATTACTTTTGATTCTTAGATTGAGAGTTAGAGATAATATCNCTCTCTCTCTCTATATATAGTTTTCCTTTACAATTTACAGATTGCAAATATCTGTGCAAAGTTTTCCTTTTATTTAGATGATGGGTGTTGGAAATTGAGATCTAATTCCAAAGCTGAAAATAATACATGTTGTTCATGTGCTCAAAATCCTTGTGGTAGACAAATTGGGATCAAAAGTAGAACCCCTAGTGAAGATTTAGAAAACTAGTTTGTTGTCTAGTTATTCATGCTTTTCATTAGGATTACTTTTGATTCTTAGATTGAGAGCTAGATATAATATTTCTCCATCAATGAATACAAGCACTTATATTTTGCAAAAAATGCGTATGTGTCTCATAAGAACACAGAGCAACCCTAGTTGATAAGTTAAATGACCAAAGTGTTCCAAGCCTTAAAACAAACCTATATAGTAACATTGTCGCTTGTATTTAACTAGGAAACTATTTTGTCCCATTCCATACAAAAGGCTTTGGAAAGGGCTAAGAAGCCTAACCTTGAATTATTTCCAACCATATGGCTTCATATCTATTGGACATCATTTGTGCCAATAATCCTTTCGAGGAATGAGATGGTTTTGGAATATTGCATGTATTCTAGTGCATGTTTATTGCTAGATCTTATGGGAGAATAAGTATAAGAAAATTTATGCACAAATCCGTGATAGTTTCTTTGCACCCCTTTACAAAATATTGTTTTACAAGCATGCTCTAAGATTGTTAGAAGAAGTAATTTTTTTGCTTGGTAGCATTGGAAATTGGTACTTACAAGAGCATGATACCTATATAAGGTTCTATGGAGTGATTGTTCCTCCACACTTGTTGCCTTGTCATGTACCAAATAGGTTAGTCTTAGAAGATATAGCCTATCAAATCATTATTCGTGGTTTTAATGCATCATTAATCAAGGATAAAATAATTGTTTTTATTCCTTAATAAATTTTATATTAGTAACTTTGTATTGACCAACTTCAAAGTTGAAAACAAGAAGCTAATGTAATGCTTGAGTATAGATTTCCTTAGGAGAAGTTTAGAAGAGATGATATGAAGGGTCTATTTTTTTAGGCACGATAAGTTGTTAAACATATCCTGGCCATATGCTCATGGCCATATGCTCACAAGAAATGGGAGCATGAGGAAGTATATAAAAATGTTATTTCCCAAGAGAAAGTAAAGGAAAGAACCAAACCAAAGGGATATTTACCATCCTCCTAAAAGGATAAGGAATTAGAAGAGAAGAAGAAAATTAAAGAAGATGAGAAATAAAAAAAAAAGGAGGTAGAAGAGAAAGATAACTAGGAAACCGAAGCAAAAAGAATGAAAAGAAAAGTTGAGGATGAAGAGAAAAGGAAAGAATAAGAAGAATATCCTCAAGGTAAATATTCATTGAATAAGAATTTAGGAAAAATAGGAACTTAGATTGGCAAGGTAAATCTTCATTGAGCTCGGTTAGTTCAAGGCCCAACTCCTAATACACTTTTTTCAACCAGGGTAGACATGGAAAATTTTTTAGAAAAGATTTCTCTAATACCATTAATTTATATTAGATTGACAATGAAATTAAAGAACATGCAATATGCAATATTTTAGAAGTAACACAAACACAATGTTGGAGTGGCACTGTGACAATGAAAATCATTTTTTATTAATGAATAAATTGGTGAAAAAGACCACAATGTACATAACAATGCAAATGGATAACTATTTTAATATTGAAGAATAGATCTCGGTGAATACATAGTAGGTGGGGTCTGCGGTCAGGGAAAACCATAGCCACAGACTCATGTTTCCTTTGCCCTCTCCCATGCATCGCATATGTTTCTTGTGAGGATGATCCAGTGTTCGGTTGGGGGGTGGAGGTTGTTTCTGTTCAGGTGTCAGAGCTCTCTTTTCTGGGTGCAGTTCAGGTGTTTTCCTCTCTGGTGCAGCTTTGGTTGGTACTGAGAGTAGTTTTTGTCTGTATTCCTGGAGAGTTTCAATCTACTACAGGATCTCTCGGGTTTTTTTGCTAGTCGGGCTCCTTATTCTCTTCTCTCTGATTTTGATGGTATCGTCCTGGTCGTGGCCGATGTCTTTTTCTCAGATATGGGGTCTGCATCCCTCGATCTGGTGCTCTTGTGCCCAGATCTAGTGTTCTCTTTCTCGATCTTTGGGATCTTGTTCTCTTTTCCCGCTTCGGGTCTACCTTAATATTGGAGGTCGTCTCTTTTTCTAGTTTCTTCATCAATTTTGTTGGTTCGTTCAGGGTTTGATGCATATTCATAGTTTCTCCAAGTCATTTTCCTACATCTTTTTTTATTCTTTCCCCCTTATGCATCTATTCATGGTTTGGTCAGAGCTTTGAGGTCCTTTTCTAGGCATGCAATATTGTAGTGTTGGGTCAATGCCTTGAGGTCCTTTTCTGGGCATGGTATTGATGTGTTGGGAGAATGCTTTGAGGTCCTTTCCTTGGGTGGGAAATTGTTTGGCCTTTCTTTTGGATGCATGGTGGTGATTTTGTTGATTGTGGGTGTAGTATTTCTTTGGTTTCTTTTCTCCCTTTGGATTATATGCCTCTCTAACCTGGTCTGTCTTTCCTATGAAGTTTCTTGGAGTTTGTTTTTCTTCTTTTCTCGACAGGGTTTGTGGCTTTTCAATATTGTATCTTTTGGTGTTGGGACTCTTGCAGCCCCTATACTTTGTCGGCAGATTGTTGTCTTTTTATGCCTTATTTTTTATTGTATATTTCTTTGTGACTTCTTAGCCAACTTCTGGGCCCCTTCAGGATTCTATTTATGACTACTTTTCCCATGCATGGGTCATGTTTCAGGCACCTATAAAATCTAATTTGGTTCTCTATGGATGGATAAAATTACACTTCTTTTCTGTGGAAGAAAAAGCAATGCAAATGGATAGAATGGTGGTACCTTGTCTTCGACAAAAAAATTGATGGTTATGCTCATTCACAAAAATATAATAAAAAAAAGTTGCAAATACATTATATCATAATGTTAAAAAAACACAAGAGGAAAAAACTTAGAACCCAAAAATATTAACTCTAGGAGATAGAGGTACTGAAATAAATGTAGGTCCTAGGAAAACTTTGGTATATTTGATGAGGGTGAAATCTAGATTCCTTCATTCAATATAGGCCAAGTTTAACCTAGAAAATCTTGGAAACGACATAGAAATTGGGAAGCCATGAATGCAATATAGTCAATATAAAGACGTTACTCCTATTAAGCAACCCCATGTTGAAACCATATGAAAAATCTAGCTTGACTTGTACTTGATCATTGGAATTCTTATCCAAATAATAATGATGAGTGAGATCTACCATTTCCTCCACCTCATGCTACTTCTAGACTTGAGATGATACTTGTTAGTTTTTTATGGGATGAACCTTCTAATTCGTCCACCATGCACAATATACTTGCTTATTAGAAACAAGCTTCTCCTTTAACACTTAAACATACAAGAGTTGATTTTAAAACCGATGTAAGTATGGAGAAGGATATTGGTACCCTATAATTTGGATATTCTAAGTTGGAGGAGGATACCAAGGTTTTTGTTGAATTAGATATCAATGTGATTTAGTATGGAACTGTTGACGCTTGGATATGTTAGGACCAAAACAGTAACCTCGTGAGGATATAAATCCCCCTGAGTTTTTATAGAGGTGGTACTCCTCTTTTACTTCATATTTTCTCGGGGCTTTGTGTCTTCGAAATGTGGGACTTTCCGTCGCAGTAATCAGCGAAATATAAAAAAACAAGAAAGAAAATGTTTTGTTTTTGTTTAAAGAAGGTTCCTGAGAAAGGACCAAAAATCACACATTTTATATATTTAACAAACATAGACAAAATTTCCTCACATCCATCATAGTTTAACTAAAGATTTCTAATGACATAAAAATAAAAAAGAAGATGATTTGCATGCATAAGAGAACTTTAACAGAGTAGACACATGGGAGGCTCAAATAAAGATAATGATAGATCAACCTCAAGTAATTTATATTATGAAATCAGGGTTACAAAGTACAATCGAGATTGTTCCCAAAATAGCCCTCTTGAAATTTCTAAAAAATATACAATCTATTACATATTCTTTGAAATTTAAAATGCCTTTGTCTTAAAGACTGGGATTAGGGATTCCACAGACCATAAAGCAAATAAATACAAGAAATAAGCTCGTAGAAGGAGGATGGTGGGTGAAAGTAGAACAAAAAGACCTGAAAAGAGGAAAAATATAAGTTATCAGTCTTCGGTTAAACCTTTCTAGTGAAAGAGGTGGAATAACTAGATGAAGGAACTGATAAAGAAAGAAAGATGTGATCAACGTAAACTAACTATGATGGTCTTTTCCTATCTTCACTTGCTTGTTGATGTCCTTTTATTATTTTCATTAACGATTATAGGAATTGTCTCATCTGTTTCTATAACATCCCCAAAAATAAATTATTTTTAAGTCTGAAAATACCTAGGAATTTATTTCTGTTTTTGGTAAATTCGAAATTAGAAAATTATTGCCATTTATGGAAATTCCGAATTCCAAATTTAGTTAATTGTAAATTATGATTATGATTGTTGGGCAAAGATCTGATTTTCTCAACCAACTCTTTAACTATGACACTTGTAAGAAACAAATAATTTTTATATTTATTGTTGATGGACAAATGGAACAACCAGTTTGAAATCAGTTGACCATGAGTCCATGAGTGGGGAACATGTTGGAACTACCTCAGGGATGAATGTTACAAGTGGAAAATGAGGAATTTGGCCATTGGCAGCCCCTGGAAATCAGATATTTGGAAATCTGCTAAAATTCCCAAGGGGAAAAGACATTGGCACAAATGATTTTGGCATATATAGCATATGAGAGGAGGCAGGACGTTGCCTAGTGTGCTAGGGAAAAATAAGATCACTTGCTGTTATGAGCACTATTTTCTGAGTGTGAGGCAAGGAGAAGTTTCTGAAACTGAAGGACTATAACCGAGGAGGAGTTCTGGAGTTTTCCCTCATGGATTCATGGTTAGGATAGGGGGTGAACAGAGCAATTAGATTGGTTGTTCCATTCTAAAGTTGGGAGGAACTTGGTTGTTCCATTTGTTGTTCAGTAACTTGGTTAGATATGTCCATATACTCTTCTTTGATCAAATTTTGTTTTGAATTTAATGGTTGATAGAATACATCTAATTTAATTCTGGATGAATTATTTCTGTTGATAAAATTTCTGATGGAATGGAATAAATTGTAGGATAAATCCTTACAGTTTAATTGTATTCGTTGAGTAAACTTTTTATGTGTGTAGATGTGAATGGAACTGAATTATGTAAATATATATGTATACCTATATTATTGTAGGTAAATACGCAAAGTCGTAGTACTTAGTTAAGATTTTCATCCATGTACATATCAAAATCAGTCTCAGGATGAAATTCTATATATTATAGGAATCACTATATATATAGTAACTGTACAAAATGTTTCATATCTACATAAACATCTAAAGACTCACCCCATAAGACTTTCAATGCTAGATACATGAGAAAAAAGTGAGTACATCTTCCCTCTTTATGATTATGCCAATAGCACAAGATTGTATAGTTCGGTTATTCACAAACATAATTCTTTGTTTTGATATAAAATAACACAGAAGTGAAAGTTCAGTGAATCAAAGAACAGAGGACATAAAAATCTGGAGACATACAAATTATATATGCATATACCTAATTCTGTAATTTTGAAATTTCACAGTTATATGAATAACTAAAGGAATTGTTCGAATTGTTTTATAAAGATAAAAGTAGACCCGAAAGGGGGTATAGAATAGAATTTCATTACATGAATACATATTGATACCCAAATACAGAGTTTTGAGTATAAAATATATATTATACAGAAACAAATGATTTACTGTTACACAACTTGAAATTTGAGTTTTCCATCTAAATTGGCTATACATTCAGGAGAAAATAGTACAGTCTTGTCTGATTACATTAACACAGAAGCAAAGGTTTGGAATGGTAAATACATAAAGCATGTCATAGTAAGGGGATTGTCCCTTATGTATTTCTTAAAAATGGAATATACAAATAACCAGTTGTTATAGGAGCCTAGTACAATTTTTCCACGATAACTATATGCTAGCACATAATTGTCTCATTCGATAGAACCTGAGATAATAATTTTGTGAGAGTGTTGTAAACAGGAACCCGAGTACCTTTTGCACAGATCGATGTCCTAGAATACAAAGACTTCGAAGGCCCCAAAATCATGTTAAAAAGACCAAGAAATTATAATTAGTATTTAGTTGGAAGCAAACAGAATTTCAAATATTGAATATAGTGTAAATTATCAGAGTAAAATGTTTACAAAAAGACAATGCATATGAATTTCAGACTGCACTTAGCTTGTGGATCTAGGAGCAAATGTCACATTTCCTCCTTGCATCCATGAGAAAGTCGTTCGCAGACCCGAAGGGGTGGAGTGGGCCAGGGATCGCCTAATGGGTACCCTCACAGTTAAACAAGGCCCCATCATTAGGTTATAGAAATCAAAATTGAGTCAATCTTTTGAAAAATAACGTAAATAATTAATATCCTAAAACAACAATAAATAGTAAAGAATGTACAATGAAAAACGTAACCTATAGGGTTGCCCAAATGGCCACAACATAAGGTTACGAGCTTTATCGAAACTATCTTGGAAATAAATATAAGACAATCGCGGATAGAGTCCTGGGAAAAACTAGGGTTCTTTCCTTGATGCGAATTAAATAAACAAAACGAATATGACATCCAAATATGTAGAGTAATAGGCAAGGGAAATTCAACGGTCATGCCCCAGAGCCCCGAAATAAATATACATGATAGGAGACATTAAACTATATGCATACTTATATTAACGCATTGTAGAACAAGCAGAGTAAATTTTGTTAAAAACATTACTTACAGATCTAGAGAAAACAATTCATTAAACATATTAGGATTTGGAGAAACGATTCATTAAACATATCAGGAGTAAGGGTTCATGGAATTAACTACGGAATTTTTTCTCATGATCCTTAAACCCTCTTACTGTGTAATTGTTTGGAATATGATGAGATATTACATATCGAATGTTATGAGCATATACTCAGGAGGGAAAGTTACTGTATGCTTACAGTGGGTAGGGTTACAAAAGAAATCATGACGTGCCAACTCTAAATGAGTCAAAACCTTGGAAAGCACTGAGTTGTGCATCCTCAGAGAATTAAATAGACCAAAAATTCTAAGACTTCATTAAACAAAGTGTAGAGCTACACGATGTCTTCGTAACCATATTTAAAAACTCAAGAGCACGAAAATCATAAGGAAAATGCCCTTACTCACAGTTGAAAAATCCTAGTTATTAACTAGGGTAGAAAACTCACGAATGTGTACAGTCAAAACCGAACAGATAAGGAGTTACATCAAATTAATAGGATCTCTGAAAGGCTCAACCAAGGACTATCCTCCATATCGAGCGTGGAGACACTAGAAACTTAGAGTAAGCAACAAAGACACACATCAAACGATCTTTACGCCTATGATTGAACTAGAGACGTAGGCACCCTCGACCCTTTGACTTTATTAGTCAGAACTGTCTACGGGTTTGGTACAAAAGAAACGACCGTCGCTGAACACAAGGGTTCCAAGAAAAAAGTGTACCGATGCAGAGGGTAAGGAGGAAACCAAAGTAAAACCCTAAACCCTAATGGGTGAAATTCTAGTGCCAAAACTCTACCTGACTACATAAGACATGAAAGTCGTGCTATTAAGAGTTTTCGACAAGACTGATGCACATAGTAATGTTTTGTAATACCGAGACTTTAAACATAAGTAACCAAAGGTCCTTACCTCACTTAAGGGGTGTCTGGTGGGTGTGTTCCACCAAACTATCCACTAGAGTGAGCCAACCTCATAGACGATGATTGTGGCATAGAGAAGAGAAGTAATAGGGATAACTTTGAACGTATTTTGCAGAATACACAGAGCCAAGATGAAGAATGAAACAATAGTCTTAGGAAACCATTTGTCGATTAAGTTCAAGGGCGTTAATGACTAGTTGTACTAAGCCATGTGATTAGGGAAAGGTGGCATAATTAAAATGAGCATAGTAAATACGTGACAGTCCCAAGGAGGTGTGTTACAGAATGCCTTAAATGCAGTGGCAAGGTTCATTTACACCACGAGAGTCGTATCTTTGATAACCTCAGATCAAAATTATGGCGGTTGTAACGATAGTTAGTTCTGGGCCATAGTTTCGTTTATTTTTTCTTCTAGTTTAGTTAGAGTCCTATTCTTTACACCAAATCCGTTAACCCTCATGCCAAGGTTAGTTCTAACGAATGACAATCAACCAGGAACGAGCAACATGTACCGACCATTTAGTTACAATTGTTCTAAGTCTTAAACACTATCATGTGATGAATGTCGTGTTAGTAGTAACTTGTTAAATAAATATCTCCCCATATGACTGGGGAATTAATTCAATACATTCATACTAAGGCTGTAATATACATTGATGTTTTTCCATAGAATGTCTATAAATTGCACGACTAGAATGCATATTCTATGGTGAGCATATATATACCTATATATGTATTTGTTTAAGTAAGTAAGTTACCTTTCTACATTCCTTGAGATTAGGATTGAGATAGAGTCTTTCACATACTTTTGTTCAAGGATATGGTGAGTGAAATATTGGAAAGAAAAAGAAGTATTAATCAGCTTATAGTATAGTTAAGAAATGTCTTAGAGGTATCAGAAACATTATATAATTCTAATGACCCTAACAAAAAATAAAAATCTTGGGTAAATTTGGGGTACATTACATATGATATCAGAGAAAAGGTTACAACACTTGGACCTTAAACAGGGCCAAAAATATTTTGCTTAGCACATATTTTTTGTTTTATGAAAAACTGACAAAACAATTACTGTTACAAACATAAAAAAATCATTTCTGTTGTGATCATGGCAACAAAGAATGAAGCTGACATCAGACTAGAGGAGAATCTTGAGCAAAGACCTCCTGAAGAACAGAGGTAGAATAATGATGAAAGGTCACCCACCGAGGTTCTGGAAACTATGAGAAATGCCATTGTGGAACTGCATGTTTTTAAAGCAGACAATGAGAAACTGAAAAAGGCACAACAAGAACAACAGGAAATAAATGAAGTATTGTTGTAGAGCATAGTAACAAAGAAGAGCCCGAAGGACAATAATGAGGAAGAAGAGGTCAACAAAAGGGCCTCCAAAAATTCTGGTCCTCAAGGAGAAAAAAGAGACAGCTCTTCCGAAGGTACACCATCAGTAGAAGATAAAATAAAAACAGGAAGAAAAAGGAAACAAGTGGACCATCTTGAGGGAGAGTCTAAGAAAATCAAACCGTCCACCTTTGATGGGGAATCCAGAATAGGGGAGGAGATTGAAGCATGGTTATTAAACATAAAGAAGTATTTCCAGATATACAATTATTCCAGCAATATGAAGGTCATAATGGCCATCTATAATCTGAAAGGAAAAACTATCATATGGTGGTAGGACCTAAAGGTGGCCAAGGGCCTAAAGGAAAAACAGATGGAGTGATCATATTTTAAGAAATACTTTAAGAAACCGTATCTATCTAAAAGTTACTATGAAAGAAAAACCAAAGAGTTTTATGAGTTACAACTCGTTTAAATGGCTATGGATGATCTGATAAACAAATTCCTAGAATTATTAAGGTTCATGCCTTATATCCAAGAGGACAAAGTAAAAATCCAGCGGTTCCTAAGATGTTTACCACAGTCCTATAAGGACATAATCGAATTCGACAACCCCAAGTCCTTAAGTGAAGTTTTTCGGAAGGCTCGAATGTGTTATGACCAATACAAACAATGGTTAGAATTTCCAAAGGCTTGGAAGGACAAGAAACAAGACCGAATGAACCAACAGAAGAAGGGATATCAACCAACCCCTTTCCAGAATGCAGCAAAGAGTTTTGCAAGGAAAGAATTTCACTCCAACAACTAGACCACCCAAGGATGTGGTAAACCAGTTAATCTGGAAACAAACAAGTTTGGGGACAACCCCAGAGAACTATTAAAATGCTGGGAATGTGGAGAACCTCACTTAAGGAGGAATTGTCCACGTTTGACTTCAGCAGCCAGGATGACGGTTAAAAACCTACAGGAAGCCTCTACAGTGGGAGACATGGGAAGAAGCTTACATCGGATCAATGTAGCCGTGGATGGCTGACAAGCTGATCACCAGTCCACTATAGTGGAAATTGAAGGTAAAATTAACAATACTCGTATTTTTGTTTTAATTGATCCACTAGCTATGTTGAGTTATATCGCTATTGGTGTAATGGATTCAAATAAACTTAAGAAAACAAGACATACAAAATCTTGCCTAGTACAACTAGCAACGGGAACAAAAAGAAAAGTATTTGATTTTATTTCTGATTGTGAGTTCAGTTTAGGTGGTGAAAACACAAAGATAAATCTAAATATTCTACAGTTAGGGTCTTATGACATAATTATCAGAATGGACTAGTTAGAAAGGCATAAAGAAGTTTTAGATTGTTATGAAAAACCACTCAAGTATAAAGACGAAAATGACATTGTTAGGACAATACAAGGTATACAAAAACCAGTCTCAGTTAGGCAGATTTCAGCTATGCAATTTAAGAAGTGCATGAGAAAAGGTTGTCAGATTTATGCCATCCAAGTGACAAATCTGTTGGAAAAAGAAAATAAACCTATCTTAGAGGATTTTGTCATCTTGCATGATTTCAGAGATGTGTTTGTTGATGAGATACATGTATTGCCCCCAAGGAGAGAGATAGACTTTTCTATCGACATGTTCCCTGGTTTAGCTCCTATATCTAAGGCACCCTACCGAATGAGTTTACCCGAATTAATAGAATTAAAAATTCAACTATAGGAATTATTGGACAAGGAATATATCAGATCGAGTGTTTCACCATGGGGAGAACCAGTCCTTTTTATTAAAAAGAAAGATGTAACTTTGATATTATGCATTGATTACAAACAGTTAAACAAAATGACTGTTAAAAACAAATACCTCTTACATAGGATCAATGATCTATTTGATCAAGTAGGTGGGGCAAAGATTTTTTCTAAATTGGATTTAGGATCTGGTTACCACTAGGTTAGAATAAAAGATGAAGACATAAGTAAAACAACATTCAGGATGAGATATGGCCATTACGAATTTGTTGTTATACCGTTTGGTCTCACTAACGCACCAACAACTTTAATGTGTTTAATGAACAACATTTTTAGTCAGTACTTGGATAAGTTTTTTTTGGTATTTATTGATGATATCCTAGTGTATTCTAAAACATAAGAAGAACACGAAGAACCCCTAAGGATATTTCTGCAAACTTTAAGAAAACACAAATTGTATGCTAAATTCGACAAGTGTGACTTTTATCAAAAGAAAATACAATACCTAGGACATGTAATATCTGAAGAAGGTATTGCAGTCGATCTAGAGAAAATAAGAGCCATCATGGAATGGTCGATCCCTAAGGGTGTAGCGGACATCCGGTCATTCATGGGAATCACCGGATATTACCGCAGATTTATAGAGGGATTCTCCAATATTTCATACCATATCACATCGTTACAAAAGAAAGAAAACAAGTTTAACTGGTCACAGAAATGTCAAGACAGTTTTAATAAGTTCGAGGAATTGTTAACAACCGCACCCATTTTAAAGGTAGTAGATCCAGACAAAGACTTCATAGTCTATGTGGATGCGAGTAAAGAAGGTCTGGGTGGTGTCCTGACTCAAGAAGGGCACGTTATTTGTTATGAGTCCTGAAAACTAAAGGAGAACGAACGAAACTACATCACTGATGACTTAGAGTTAGTAGTTGTAATACACGCTTTAAAGATGTGGCATCACTATATAATGGGCAAAAAATTTCTGTTATTGACTAATAACAATGGTGTGAAATTTTTGTTTAGTCAACCAGACCTTAACGGAAGGCAAGCAAGATGGATGACCTTCTTGAGCGAATTCGACTTTGAGGTAAGACACATCAAGGGTAAGGAAAACAAGGTGGTTGATGCTTTAAGTAGAAGAATTCATGGGTTGTTTGAAATAAACATTAGCATGGAATAAAGGGATCTTGAGAAAAGGATAAAGGCTACAAGTAATAATGATGAAAATTACACTAAAACAATGGCAGAATAATATAGAAAATTCAGACAAAATAGATCTGAGTTTGGACATAAATGGTCTACTATGATTTAAAAACAAAATATACAGACTAGATTCTGCGGAATTAAAGTTAACAGTTTTAGACGAAGTACACAAGCAACCATATTCTGGTCATTTGGGATACCAGAAAATGGTAACAACACTAAGGAAGTTATTTTATTGTCCTAATATGAAGGGCGAGGCAACATAATACTTATCTAAGTACCAATATTGTCAACAGGTGAAAGCTGAACACCAACATCTAGTCGAACTGTTGCAGCCTCTACCTGTGCCAGAATGGAAATGGGAGACTATATCACTGGATTTTATTACAGGTTTTCCTAGAACTCAAAAACAAAATGATTCAATTATGGTAGTAATCGATAATCTTAGTAAGTATGACCACTTTATTCCTGTAAAGTCTACTTTTAAAGCTATTAACATCATTGAAATATTCATGAAATAAATTTTTAGACTACATGGTATTCCTAAAATGGTGATTTCGGATAGAGACATAAAATTTACATCTACATTTTGGAAAGAATTGTTTGCAGGGTTAAATACTAACTTGAATTTCAACACAAGTTATCATCCACAAATGTATGAGCATACTGAATGAACAAACCAAATCGTGGAAGATATGCTACGAATGTACGTAAGGAAAAAACCAAACAAGTGGGAAGACTACCCGCACTTGGTGGAATTTGCGTACAACAATGGTTACCAAGCATCGGCTAAGATGAGCCCTTTCGAAGTACTATACGATAGAAAGTGTACGACTCCGATTAGCTGGGATAACCCAGTTGACAGACTCATGGTGAGACCAGAAATGCTCTAGGAAATGGAGAGTACGATAAGAAAAGTGCAACATAATTTAAAAGAGGCACAGGGCAGACAAAAAAGTTACGCAGACCTGAAAAAGAATACACTAGGAATTCCAAGTGGGATACCACGTTTATTTAAAAGTCAAATCCAGAAGAAGTTCACTAAAGCTAGGAAACTGTGCCAAGTTGGCACCCAGGTTTTGTGGTCCTTCCAAGATCTTAGCTCGAATTGGACTTGTGGCATATCCACTTGCACTTCCCGCAAATCTGAAAATTCATAATGTATTTCATGTTTCTTTGTTAAAGAATTATGTTCATGATCCTACTCATATGATCGATTGGAACTTGATGCAAGTGGAACCAGAAAGCAAGTTCCAAGATGAACCTCTGCGTATTCTGGACATGAGAGAAATAACACTACGGAACAGAGTCGTTGCCCATGTAAAAGTGCAATGGAAGCACTTTAGTCCTAAGGAGGCCACTTGGGAGTTGGAGGGAGATTTGCAAAAATATCATACAACCCTGTTCCAAGAAAGGGACGATCACTGAGGATAGTGTTGTACTGAAGGGGTAAAGGATGTAACATCCCCCAAAATAAATTATTTTTAAGTCTGAAAATACCTAGGAATTTATTTAGTTAATTGTAAATTATGATTATTTTTTTTTGTAACTAGGGGAATCGGTAACAAAGACAGTATCGTACTCACGTGACATGGGGTTGAATCCTGTCGGCTGCCTTATAACCCCTAGGGAGGAACACACAACCCGCAAGCACGCCCTCCTAGTAAATCAGGGTGAGAATCAACCTTGAGACCTCTTTTTACATATTTCCTTCCATTTACACGGCACTTGCCAATCGGTCTACACCCATGTGGGATTTGTAAATTATGATTATGATTGTTGGGTAAAGATTTGATTTTCCCAACCAAATCTTTGACTATGACACTTGTAAGAAACAAATAATTTTTATATTTATTGTTGATGGACAAATGGAACAATCAGGTTGAAATCAACTGACCATGACTCCATGAGTGGGGAACATGTTGGAACTACCTCAGGGAAGACTCACCCCATAAGAACAAATTGAGTACATCTTCCCTCTTTATGATTATGCCAATAGCACAAGATTGTACAATTCGGTTATTCACAAACTGAATTCTTCATTTTGATATAAAATAACACAGAAGTGAAAGTTCTGTGAATTAAAGAACAGAGGAAATAAAATCTAGAGATATACAAATTATATATGCATATACCTAATTCTGTGATTTTGAAATTTCACAGCTATATAAATAACTAAACGAATTGTTCGAATTGTTTTATAAAGATCAAAGTAGACCTGAAAGGGGGTATAGAATAGAATTTCATTACATGAATACATATTCCAAATACAGATTTTTGAGTATAACATATCTATTATACATAAACAAATGATTTACTGTTACACAACTTGAAATTTGAGTTTTCCATCTAAATTGGCTATACATTCAGGAGCAAATAGTACAGTCTTGTCTGATTACATTAAAATAGAAGAAAAGGCTTGAAATGGTAAATACATAAAGCATGTCATAGTAAGGGGATTGTCCCTTATGTCTTACTTAAAAATGGAATATACAAATAACCAGCTGTTATAGGAGCCCGATACAATTTTTCCACGATAACTGTATGCTAACACATAATTGTCTCATTCGATAGAACTTGAGATAATAATTTTGTGAGAGCGTTGTAAACAGGAAACCAAGTACCTTTTTCACAAATCGAAGTCCTAGAATCTGAAGACTTCTAAGGCGCCCAAATCCTATAAGGAGACCAAGAAATTATAATTAGTATTTAGTTGGAAGCAAACAAAATTTCAAATATTGAATATAGTGTAAATTATCACAGTAAAATGTTTACAAAAAGACAACGCAAATGAATTTCAGATTGCACTTAGCTTGTGGATCTAGGAGCAAATGTTGTCTTTCCTCCTTGCATCCATGAGAAATTTGTTCGCAGACCCAAAGGGGTGGAGTGGGCCAAGGATCGCCTGATGGGTACCCTCACAGTTAAATAGGGCCCCATCCATAGGTTATAGAAATAAATATTGAATCAATCTTTTCAGAAAGAAAGTAAATAATTAATATCCTAAAACAAGAATAAATAGTAAAGAATTTACAGTACAAAACGTAACCTACAGGATTGACCAATTGGCCACAGGATAAGGTTATGAGCTTTATCAAAACTATCTTGGAAATAAATATAAGACAATCACGGACAGAGTCCTGGGAAAAACTAGGGTTCTTTCCTTGATGCGAATTAAATAAACAAAACGAATATGAAATCCAAATGTGTAGAGTAATAGGCGAGGGAAATTCCTCGGTCATGTCCCAGAGCCCTGAAATAAAGATACACGACAGGAGACATTAAACTGTATTCATACTTATATTAATGCGTTGTAGAACAAGCATAGTAACTTTTGTTAAAAACGCTACTTACAGATCTGGAGAAAATGATTCATTAAACATATCAGGATCTAGAGAAATGATTCATTAAACATATCAGGAGTAAGGGTTCATGAAATTAACTATAGAATTTTGTATCATGATCCTTAAACCCTCTTACTGTGTAATTGTTTTGAATACGAAATGATATTATAGGTCGAATGTTATGAGCATATACTAGGAAAGAAAGTTACTCTATGATTACAGTGGCAGGTTTACAAAATAAATCATGTCGTGCCAACTCTAAACGAGTCAGAACCTTTACAAGCACTGAGTTGTGCATCCTCGGAGAATTAAATAGACCAAAAATTCAAAGACGTCATTAAAAAAAATGAAAACCTACACGATGTATTCGTAACCATATTTAAAAACTCAAGAGAACGGAAATCATAAGGAAAACTCCCTTACTCACAGTTGAAAAATCCTATTTATTAACTAGGGTAGAAAACTCACGAATGTGTATAGTCAAAACCGAACAGATAAGGAGTTACGTCGAAGTAACATGATTATGAAAGGCTCAACAAAGGACTATCCTCCATATCGGGTGTGGAGACACTAGAAAATCAGAGTAAGCAACGAAGACATACAACAAGACGTCCTTATGCCTGTGATTGAACTGGAGACGTAGGCACCCTTAACCCTTTGACTTTTTCAGCCAGAACTGTCTACGAGTTTGGTACAAAAGAAACGGCCATCGCCGAACACAAGGGTTCCAAAAACAAAAGTGTACTAATGCAAAGGGTAAGGAGGAAACCAAAGTAAAATCCTAAACCCTACTGGGTGAAATGCCAGTGCCAAAACTCTACCCGACTACACAAGACAAGCCAACCATACTATTAAGAGTTTTCGATAGGACTAATGCACACAATAATTTTTTGTAATACCGAGACTTCGAACATAAGTAACCAAAGGTCCTTACCTCACTTAAGGGGTGTCCGATGGGTGTGGTCCACCAAAATATGCACTAGAATGATCCAACCTCATAAACGCTGGCTGTGCCACAAAGAAGAGCAGTAATAGGGACAACTTTGAACGTATTTTGCATAATACATAGAGCCAAGGTGAAGAATAAAACAACAGTCTTAGGAAAACCCTTCGTCGATTAAGTTCAAGGGCATTAATGATGGGTTGTACCTAAGCCATGTGATTAGGGAAAGTTGGAGTAATTACAATGAGCACAATAAATAAGCGATGGTCCCAAGGAGGTGTGTTACATAATGCCTTAAATGTCGTGGCAGAGTTCATTTACACCACACAATTCATATCTTTGATAACCTCGGATCAAACTTATGGCAGTTGTAATGATAGTGAGTTCTGGGCCATAGTTTTTTTTTTTTTTTTCTTCTAGTTTAGTTAGAGTCCTATTCTTTACACCGAATCTGTTAACCCTCATGCTAAAGTTAGTTCTAATGAATGGAAATCAACTAAGAACGAGAAACATGTACCGACCATTTAGTTACAATTGTTTTAAGTCTTAAACACTATCACGTGCTGAATGTCGTGTTAGTAGTAACTCGTTAAATAAATATCTCCCCCTACGATGGGGGAATTAATTCAATACATTCAAACTAAGGTCATAATATACATTGATGTTTTTCCATAGAATGTCTATAAATTGTGTGACTAGAATGCATATTCTATGGTGAGCATATATATACCTATATATGTATTTGTTTAAGTAAGTAAGTTACCTTTCTACCTTCCTTGAGATTAGGATTGAGATAGAGTCTTTCACATATTTTTGTTCAAGGATATGGTAAGTGAAATATTGGAAAGAAAAAGAAGTATTAAATCACCTTATAGTATAGTTAAGAAATGTTTAAGAGGTATGGGAAGTGATATTATTCAAGTTTTTTATCTTTTCTTTCCAGCACACATTCAATTGTTTGATCCGTCTTAGAGAGGGAAGATCCTCCTCTCTTCTCCTTAGTTTTTTCATGTTGGAAACTTTGTTTCCAAAGGGTAGCACAACATCAAGGTAAAATCCTTCTTCATTCTTTAGGTCGGATTGCAAATACTCGTGGAAGGTATGCGCCCTTGAGCCAAAAGAAACCATGTTTTTCAAAATTTCCTATGCCTCCATGATCAATGCCATTTTTTTCTTAAAATGTTTCTCCACATAGCTCTTGGCTGATGTAAGAAGGCTTGAAGATCGCCTTAAGTTAGCAATGGGTGTGGTGGGTCTGACTATTGTCAAAGGACTTTCCAGGAGTGGAAGAGGCATTAAGGTGTCTTCCAGTTCCTTGATCCTTTCTTTCAATTTAATGTTTTCCGCTTCAAGACCACCAATGGAGTCATCCAGAGCATCTTCGGTTGCTTTGTGAATTTTAGAAATCTGGGAAGGCCGCATATTTCTTAGGTCAACCTTTGAACAATATTTCACTTTCTTATTCTTCACATCACTTTTCTCAATAATCAATTTTTTAGATTTGTTTTCAAAGACATCACTTTGAAACGCAAATGACTCTTCTTCATCGCAGGTCTCATTCTCAATAATTTCCAATGATGGATTCTTGTGGGCCATGTTCCTTGGATGATCAATGTTAGGAAAAGTTTTCTTGATGTCTACTTTGAGCTCAATGTATTCAAGGGAGAAGTTGTTTATGTCACTTTCTACGTGGTGGTCTTCTTCTTGTACAATATTCTTCGTCTTCTTTCTAAGAGGCAGCTTGTGCGAGCTTTCAATTTTTCCTGGAGGGGGATTCTTTTCTCCTCTGTCGTTGGAATTGGTGTTGGTAACGTTTTTAGATGGGTGGTCCACTGGAGCATTGCTCCGGGATGTTGTAGTTTTAGGTGTAACAGTTGGGGACTGAGCACTTTTCTCGCTGGGACCCTTTCCTTTATGCTTGTAAAACTCATTGGTACAGGGTATCGTTTCCAAGTCACCATCATTGTGAGCAGTGGAGACTAAGTTATTATCTTCTTCTTCACTCAGAAATATATGGATACATGAATTGTTGAATCCTAAAGCTAGCACGTGTTCCATGAAAATTCCGTTAGGGTCAAACCCTTTTATCTTCTCAGCATATTTCAGATTCACATTAAGGAATTGGTTCGCAAAATTCATCGATTTTGTTTATATTTTTGAAGATTAAGTCCCCAATTTTCCAAGAATTTATTTGCCTGGTCGGACATCTGGGGGGTAGATTTAAAAAATAATAATCCTTTGAAAATAGAGACAAAATCATCGAAAACTTCATAAAAATGAAAAGAAGCTTTGTGTATCCACAATGCTTGGTACCAAAACATAACTGGATCAAGTTCATAGTTCACCTTCCTACATATAGACAATTTTGGAAATTGACAACAATGTGCTATCACAAACACCAAATAAGAAGACATGGATAATTTATTTTCCCTTTTGTACTCTGACAATTGGGAAGAGATTTCAATGGAAATCAATTTTCCCCAATCGAAAATAGCTTTCTCTTTGACCATAAAATATAAGATATAAAGAATCATACGGGAAATGTTGGTGGTACTTTCTTGGCCTGTCACCCTGGTGAATAGCCAAGCAATTTCCCAGAAGGGGTTTTTGAACAAGTTGACCTGAAACCTGGTAATGTCTTCAGGGACAGTGGTGGGATATTCTAAGAACTTGGGAAAGAGGTCGAGGCCGTTGTCATTCTTTTTCAAGAAATCCCTGCAATCCTCTCCTTTGAAAGTAAGTGTTGGCTCATGGAGCTTCAACATCTTACAGAACACTTGAGGTGAAAGACAGACAAAAGAATGGTCTTGAAGTTGAATAATCTGCTGAATCGGTATGTATTTCTCAACTCACCAAGAAACCAATTCCTTGCATTCGAAAATCTCAGGGACATAGCTTGCATGAGAAATTCTGGATGTCCAAATTACTTCCTTCTAAGTAGAAGGGGATGAATAGTAAGAATACACTCTAGACCACTGAAATTTCTGGTCCTCACATCCAAAAAATTTCAAAGTATCTCCGCAAAACTATTATCAAGTTGTTTCTGCCATAAGTTGATGAGGGTGTTCTTTTAATCCAGATAATATTTTAAATGAGCGCTTGAGAGAGATAATATAATCTTCCACAAATCGTGCTTTAATGGGGTTTATTGAGAAATCTCCTCGAGCCCTTCCTTTATTAATGACAATATTTACGAAACCTACATGATGAGTTATTAACATTAAACCATACTAAATGCATATTGGGAAAATCATGAAGGTGGCAGGGGTGGACGATAGCAATTAGGATTTGGGAACTTTTGTGAACTCGCCAACCCGGGAATCTATGAACCCACGGTTGCGAATGATAGAAAATTGGCTAAGTCTTGGGAGCGGTCAGTCAGACTTGGATATAAGAGGAATGTAATAATTAGGAGATCAGTACCCATGACAAGTCTGACGGTCATAATGTAGATCACGGATCTTTGGGTGAAAAATGGATATCGCAAAACTTGGACTATGATAGCTTGAACCTGCAAACCTGCGACTTGAAAAACAATTAAGTATAGGATAATATGGCGATCAGTTGGACTCATGATGTGGGAGTATGGATGGAGATGAGAATTTGTGGGTCCGCCAACCCGCGAACCCGCCGTTACTAAAAAATGACTAAGTATAGTAACTAGAAAATGAAAAGAGAAGGGAAAAAAGAAAAGGGGAGGGGAATTTTGGAAGTGGGAATTGATCTCAACAGGCACCTTCAAAAACTTTGTAATAAAACTTTTAAACATTGACTTTTATTTTGAAAAATTAGAAAATATCTATCTATCTCTCTCTCTCTCTCTCTCTCTCTCTCTCTATATATATATATATATATATATATATATATATATATATATATGCTAAAGTGGTGGTAGGTGCGGGGATCATTCTAGATCTCGAAGGAAAATTGGAATGACTTTTTCTTAGGGTCTTGGTGAATCCATGAACAATCAAGTTGAAGCCCATGCACTTCTTTAGGGCTTACTCATAGAATTCGAATCTGGAATCAAGAATTTGATTTTCATTGGTGATTCCAACACGATTATTAAAGTAATGCAGTAAAAATATCCCTCTTATAATAGCAAGATAGCCTCCATTATATCTCATTCCCAAAAGGAAG
Source organism: Picea engelmannii (assembly GCA_009831015.1). Taxonomy (NCBI): domain Eukaryota; kingdom Viridiplantae; phylum Streptophyta; class Pinopsida; order Pinales; family Pinaceae; genus Picea; species Picea engelmannii. Next base: position 134,268 of record ML780653.1, on the reverse strand, counting down.
CCAACATTTTTTTTTTAAATCATTATATCAGGTTCTTTGAGAGCACGATTGCAAAGCATATGCGCTAGAAAACAAGGCAACCTCATTAAAAATTAGGGTGCTTAGGAAAAGAAGGGGTATGCATTATCAACCAATACCTTAATAAGTCTTATCAATCCAATGGAGGCTCATACAGTCACATTAAATTTCCACATGTCTCAACATCAAGTGCAATGGATTGCATACGAGGTCTAAGGATACGAAAGGACCTACACTCCAATTCTTCACATCCCTAAACTTAAATTTGGTCTTTCCTTTGAATGCATGGTCAAAGTATATCACCAAGGTGGTGGGATAATGGAATTAGTGTTGGGATTAAGTACCCATGGATAGAGTAAGGTTTTTCTTCTTGGCAACTCACTGGTAAGAATATCCCTCAATTTGTGGATTAATGTATAGAACTTCTATTTAAAAGAATTAGGTTCAGGTTGTGCTATATTTTGGAATTTGTGTTTTTTGTTCATCATTTCAATGTTTTGGATATTGGAATTACTTTTTTTATTAAATCCTATGAGTTCAGTCCACCTTAGAGTTTATCTTAGTTCCCATGCCATTGTTATTTTTGGGGTTAATTTTTGGGGTATTCTACTAGTCAGTGTTTTAGAAATCTCTTCCAGGGGCTCTAGCCCCTTTGTCTTCCATGTCATATATTTCTTTGGGCTCATTTGCATGTTAAGTTATTTGGTGCTTCTCTCTAGTTAGGTGCATGATGGAATTTTTTTATGCTTTATGCTACAGTCTAAGAACATTCATGTCAAGAATTGGCAGCCCTATCCTATTATGGGTATATGTCTCATGGTTTACAGGGAAGTTCAATAAATTTGGAGACCCCTCTGTTAGAATGAGGAAACCTTCCAAAGAAATTAGACATCTATTTTCTTAGTAACAACAAAAGTGCACGAGAATGAACATTATTGAACTTCTCATAACTCCACAATCATGAATATAATAACACAACAAAAACAACAAATTGATACACTAGAAACATAGTACAACATGCTCCAGAATTTGGTTCTCATTTTAAGTAAAAGTTCTCAGTCAACAGCCTCCAACTACGGGATGCCCACAAACTTTGTTCACCCAGAGATCAAGGAGGATGATACGGTGCACCAAATGCTTGAAAATATGGGCATTGGAAATCGAGAAGCCCATCCATCCAACTTGGGGTTGAAAGAAGAAATAGTCATTGTATCTTCTATTAAATCTCATGTTATGCAAAGTAATTAGGATCTTCAGAGTCTTATTAAGAATATATACATGTAAGAAATAATGGGTAGTTTACATATACTTTGTTTTCTGAAAATAAGGAAATGGCCATTTTGGAAATTGAAGACCAACATTTTTTCATAAATTATTATATAGCTTCAGCTATAACTTTTATAATACAAATTCTCCCAATTTTTGTTTATATATATATAAGAAATATAGAGTTCAATATTTCTTATATATATATATATATATATATATATATATATATAAGAAATATTGAACTCTATATTTCTTTGTATATTTTAGGAATGTTGATAATGAATATATAATAACATATTATGTTATGTCTAAATTAAGATTGGGTTAGGAATGGCACACTTACCCTAGAGAAATATGAATCAAATGAAACATGTTCATACATCGGAAAACAATTAAAACAAAAGAACTTTTTCTCGTAAGAGTATGACATCACTAAAGAATTAAAAAAAAATGTATCAACAGATTCATTAAGTCGCAGTGGACTCCGTGGTCTCGCTTGACTTATAAGATTTAACGAAGGTTTACATATTGTATTGAACTATAAAAAGCGTTTTACTCTAACTTGAAAGAAAGTCACTTGATTTTCTGAATGTATTGAACATTTATAACTTTTAATTGATTGGTGATTCCGAATGTATGTAATTGTAGAAGATGTCTTTCAAAGTTCATAATTTTTCAAAAAGGACTTGAGCACTTGATAAAAAAATGAAACACCTACGTTTGATATGATTCGAGTATGTTACATGTGTATTGGTTGATTTCACTTACATTCGTGTTTTTTATTAGTCCCTGCCTTTGGTGAGGGACTATAGGTTTTGTGAAGTGGTTAATTATCGTTGACTGCCTATTAATGGGTGCATTTTGGTATGTTTTTTAAACACTTTCCTAATATTTTTCCATATCTTTTATTAATTTCATTTTCTTAAAATTAAAAAATTTATTTATGAATTTCAAAAAGTGTTTTATGAATTTTATTCACATTTTCGGATTGGCCCACAACATTTGATGGGACTAAATAACTCTGGTGGAGGGAAATATTATCTCTTTATTTGTCAGAGTCTATAATAAAGAAATTTCACATTTTCTAGTTTGGAGGCAACACTACAGTCAATGCTCTGATCTATGTATTCCATGCATGATTACAGATAAAAATCCACTTTACTTTCATAGATAAAAGATAAAAAAATAAGAATAATTGTGTTATGTTATTAACGAAAAAACTTAAGCAAAATAAAGTTTGTTTGTGTTGTAGCAACATTCATGCGAACTAAAGCAATTTATGAGTTGATATCCTCGCTCTATTTTCGGTTTGTGGAAGCTTATTCATGATGTTCAGACCTGAACAATTGAACCCACAGATTTATTTTCACCATAGGGAATTCTCAGTCCGACCCTTCAATCGACAGAGCTTTAGTGTAAAGTAAATTCTCGTCACATGGAAATCACACAACCTCAAATGAAGCTTTTGCATTTTGATTAGACTTAGTTTTCATTCTCTCTCTCTGTTAAAAGATCTTCAATTTTTCATTGTAGATGGCGAACATAATTTACAGTAACCTACACTTGGTATGACACTACACATTTTCCCTATATAACAAGAGATCAAACTTCTAAATAAAAATCTAATGAGAACCATTCATGTCAAAACCCTAAAAGGCATCCAAAGAAAAACATACCCGAATACTTTCATCTGGGAACTCGATTCACTTTCGACATCAAACTTGTTTATGACATTGTTACAATAGAGAAATTCTAAATCAAACAAATAAGGAATGCTCATCCTTGAGGTTAGAAAATTAAGAAAAAGTTGCCAAGGATTTACAAAAGAGATAGTGGGTCAGTGATCGTCTGCGACAAGATTTGTGCTCGATCAGTTCGGATTTCCAGTTAAGAAAAAGATTACATATCGAATCCTGAGAAACAACTGACGATCGCAATATACCTAAGTATAATATGTCATCTAAAATATATTGCAGCCCATATATATATTTAAAACATTTAATATATAATACAATCAATAGATATTCACTACCATGAACAAACAACCTCAAAAGCCTCGATAATAGTAACGTGAATTAGAGATCCTCACATGGAGCTAATGTTAATAAATTAGGTTTTCTGTCGTTTTACTATGTAAAGTGAATATGCTATTTGTTTTAAAATTTATAAATATAATTTAACTATATTTTTAAAATATTATTTTTTTATTAATAATTTTAATAAATTATTTTTAATTTGCTTAATATATATATGATGATTAATTTCTTAAATTGTTATTATTTTTTAAGCATATAGTTACATATATTCCTAACATTAAGTTGTAAAATATGCATTTTCTCCTTTAAAAACCATATTAATTTAATCCATAAACCTAGCACGTCCCATCATCTGTTGGAAATCCATTGCTATACTCCCTTTTAAGGGATGCAACAAATAATTATTTTTCGAAGAATCCTTGTGTAAGCAACGACGGAAACATAATTCGTATAAAAGAGATGCTCTTTCTAAAGAGCATGAGGAGCTTTCGCCTATGTTCACAGTTTTGAAGGTTGTATGTAAATGGTTCAGTTTTTTTTTTCCTTTGCCATGTGAATAAATTATGTATTAATATAATGAGCAATTTTTTTTTTTTGGAAAATATGATGAGCTTTTCGTGTGTTTCAATGTTATAAAGGACTTTTCCTGACAAGCTTATACTGGATACTCTTCCTTATAATTATCTTTTAAATTTCAATATTGTGCTTTCAATACAATTTTATCGATTAGTTTGTGATTTTGGTTGTCGGTGATGAATAGGTGCTCTCTGTAGTGAACAAAGTCATCTTCATTTATGGGAAAAATGTTCATAATGCATTAAAATAATAATAAATAAAATATTAAAAAAAAAAAAATTAAATAATTAATAATAAAAAATAACAAAATATTATTATATTAAAATAATAATAATAATAATAATATATTAATATTTTTTAATATATTAATATATATTAATATATTTTATAATATTAATATTTTATAATACTTTAATATTAATATATTAAACCAGAATACATTTATCTTAATCCTAGATTTATAAGTATAAGTTTCGAAAAGGATCCAATTTTTCTAGGTGAAATCATTTTTTAGAGTTGTTGCAGACGATCACCCATTACCTTGTAGCAGAATTGCCAGTTGCGAGGGTTTATGTCTTATTTCAGAGGCTTATTGTTGTCATGTTCTTCTAAATTGTTTGTCTTTGCTTAATAACCCTAGGGACTAGCTACTATGCACCTTAACTTGTTATTAAAGTTTGTTATTTTTTGTGAAAAAAATTGAATTTAAATTTATTTTTTAATTAATTTTGGTACTGGGTACTATGCAATTTCACTTGTTAGTGAAATTGCATATTATTTGGGAAGAAATTTGAATTTGAATTTAATTTTTAATTAATTTTAAGTTTTTAAATGTTAATAAAATAATGTTGCCCACTTATAATTACTTATAATTTGATAATTTTTAGAAATTTTATATATTTTAATAATTTTACTATATTTTTATTTTTTTTAATTAAATATAAAAATAAAGTTATTTTTTTTTATAACTTCAAAGTGTGTCATACCAATTTTATAGATAAATTGTGTGCATTTGTATATACAAATAAAATTGAAAACTTTTAAAGATGCTTAATGGTTAAGAAAATGTGTTTCCTCCTAGGTTATAGGTTCAAATACATAGGGGTAGGGTGTGTACATCTTTGTAGACTTTAGCAATCAAATCTCTACATGGAGGGGGTCCCTTGTTCCATAAACAAGGGGACCTCATACACCAATTTGGTGTCTAACTGACCATGATCTTAAAAATATATATTAATAAATTAAAAAAAAAAAGTTTAGTTTAAACTGAAATATCAAAGGTTGAAGCATTAAGACTGAAAACTCCAAAGTTAGAAGCATTAAGAGTAGAAACTCCAAAGTTGCAAGTGAGCATTGGGGATATAAGTCCATGAGAGAGGAAGAGAAAGAGTGATAAGGAGAATTAATATATTTTCTTGTTTCCTTGATCTTATTAGAAGTTATTCAACTTTACCTTATGATTAATAAATCTTTTTTTATCTTTGGAAGATAGTTGTCAAAGTAATGATATGTGTTCTCCTAGAGAAGACTTGTAATCTTAGTTTCCTTGCAAGTATTAAGTTGTATTTTAGCTATGCAAGGGTCACTATGCAAAGGTTTGTGGAATTGATTATTCTCTAAGTTATCTTCTTAATACAGAACCTATACTTTCTTTCTCTTACCCATACTACTCCATAATGATGTCATATATATGTAGAAACCATTGCTAGCAGCTAGAAATCCATAGTTATCAACATAAGATATTTCCTTGCTTGCACTACAATATTGTAGAGAAAGGGATTTATTGAGAAATGCATTGCATGAAAAGGGACTTTTACTCCTTTCTTGGTGTTGTGTAGGGCTAAGAGGGGAGAGTGTGGCTAGTTAAGATGGATTGTTGTGCCTGGAGGAATTATAGTGGTATTTTCCTTATATGTGCACTATGGGTTGAAATGTGATTGAAAATTCAAAGACAATCATTGGGAATTTTTCCTTATGGTAGGCCACCCCCAACTTGGGGGTGGCCTCTATCATAGAATGCCCATGGTTGGGTGGAAAAGTGCTCATTTGTATCTAGTTGGTGGTTAATTCTAAAAACTATAAGTGTCTATTCTTGTGGTTTTCTTAATCACTTATTATTCATTTATGGCATTAATCTCTATAATGAATCATCTTGGAGGCCCATGTACTTTAAAAGTTCAAGTTGACCACAATGGCATAAATAAAATAATGGAAAACCTACAATCATATGTATATGGTCCATGAATGTAGAATGAGGTTTCCAAGCTTGTTTGGGGTTGTACACTATACAACACTTTAAACAAACAAATAAGAAGTTGGTTCTATACATTCATCTTCTAGTGCCTTCAAGGCCTTGGGAAAGAATATATATGGACTTTCTTGATGGGATGGTGAAAACCAAGCATCAATATGACTACATTTTTGTGCTTATGGATCATTTTAATAAAATGATGATTCGTATTCTATGGAAATAGACAATATGCAATCCTCAATGATGAGGTAACAATATACAACACTTAAAACAAGCAAATAGGAATTTGGTTCTATACATTCATCTTCTAGTGCCTTCAAGGCCTTGGGAAAGAATATTTATGGACTTTCTTGATGGGATGGTGAAAACCAAGCATGGATATAACTACATTTTTGTGCTTATGGGTCATTTTAGTAAAATGATTATTCTTATTCTCTGGAAAGAGACAATAGGAAATCCTTAGTGATGAGGTGACAATATACAACATATTAAACAACCAAATAGGATGTTGGTTATATACATTCATCTTCTAGTGCCTTCAAGGCCTTGGGAAAAAATATCTATGGACTTTCTTGATGGGATGGTAAAAACCAAGCATGAATGTGTCTACGTTTTTGTGCTTATGGATCATTTTAGTAAAATGGTGATTCTTATTCTCTGGAAATAGACAACAGAACATCCTTGGTGATGAGGCGACAAAAATCTTCTTTATACATGTGGATGGGTGAACTTTAATTGAGTTTACTAATTACATTATTTATAAAAAGAAAATTATTTCTTGAACATCTTTGAACTTTGTTATGGAGACACATAAATACCAAAACAATATATAACACAACACCTTACTTTTAATTAGATCAACAAACCAAAGTAGTAAATTACATATTGATACATTAGTTGAGACATTATAACTCCAAATTGTAAGAAAAAATTATACTTATATGATTGTTGCAACATGACCATTCATAGATACACCAAAAAAATCACCTTTCAAAACGTTATTGGAATTTCTTATCTAAAATTTATTTAATACAACGTCATAAAAAATGAAAAATGATAAAAATAACAAATCAGGTAAATGCCACATCCCATCTTTCTTAAGTACCAACATAATGGATGACCCACATCCCACAAGGTGATACACTTCTTACACTTCTTTATTAAGTACCAATACAATGGGTGGTCCACATCCCATAAGGTGACATACTTCTTTCTTAAGTACCAATACAATGGGTGCCCTACATCCCACAAGGTGATCACTTAGCTTTATAATTCATTACATCAAATAGTTATTATACCTATCTTTTAATTTATTCATGTTTTAGCAAGAACACCTTACATATCGCTAGAATTTTTCTCTCTCTTCATTTCACGAGAATGAGCTATTAAAAACATTTTTTTTCCATCTACTATATTCCTTCAACATATTTTCCATTTATTAAAGAAGATCTCATCATAAGGAATTTTTCTAATTTTAGGAATCAGTTTTGGATGTAGTTCCCAACTTTGACACTCTATATGTTCATGTTTTATGTAATTGCCATATTCGTTGCCTTACATTCATCTTCTTATTTAATGTTAGCTTTTTGTATACATGTCATAGATTTATTTGGGTCATCTTTGTGCAAATGCATCTCATTGGCTATTGATTGATCATTAAGCAATTGTTTGTCTTTCCATAGTTTGCTTTCTCCAAATTTTAGGACATGTTGTGAGTTATTTCCATCTATCTCGCGGGCTCTTCATGAGTTGCCTTAAGGAAACACATTGACACCTTTGTAAAACGGAAAAATAAAATAAAATGCACTAAATGCATGCTCCTAAGTGGAAAGTATGAGATTTGTACACATATACATGCCCTAATTTCTACCCCAAACTACCTTAACTTCATTCCTTGGGTATAAATATGAGTTTTTCATCTGAAAAAGGGGTAAGAGTCTATTCACAAGTATATGATGGAGAAATTGCAATACGAGAAAAGCTTGGATTTATATTGTTCTTCCCCTATTCAAAGTCTCTAGGCCATGAAGGCACTTTTGGCTTTGAGTTGGGTTAAAATTTTTCAAAGGTTTTGCTTAGACATAGTAAAGTCAGAGACTATATATGTAGTGTAAGAAGCCACACAGTAAAATTAGGAGGATCTTGGGCTCTGGTGCTAAAGGTGTTATTATATTTGTTGTTGGCACCTTCGTGGTTGGTAAATCTAAGGGACTCAACCGGATTTGAAATTGTGATCGATGGTATCTCAATCAGCAACATGCCTTCGGCATATGGTTCAATCGATTGAGCTAAACATTCATTTTTACACACAGATATGTTGGCAATGTGCCATATAGGGCCTCATTAGAATATAATATGTAACATCCCCACTATAATACTAATTTTAATTTATGCATAATGTAGATATAAATATGGCTATGGCCAAGTGATGTAATATGTGAATTATATTTCTGATTTTTAATGAAAATAATGTGATACCAGCTGCTGGGAATATGGACAGATATGGGGGTTGATTTATCCACAAGAGAGAGGGAATGCCTAAGAGTGTCTAAAAGGGATCCAAGGAGGAAATTAATTATGGGTATTAATTTAACCTAGATTTCTGAATTTTATTATCATTGAGGATAACTTCTATTTTATGTTGAGTGTATGAGAGCCCAATCATTAAATACTTGTTAGGGGTGGGTGTATAAGTGACATACATAGTTATTGGAAGCATGGGGTTGTTGTACAATCGACATTGGGCAGAGTGAGAAGTCAACTATCTTAGGAGAATAGAGAAAATTCATATTGGAGGAGAATAAGCAGTTTTTCACATTGAGTTTTGCATGAACAACAAGGGGAGAGAAAGGAAAAACAGGTCTGGAGCTAAACCAAGAAGGTTGGGAGAATTCTAGAGCATGCTAGAGAATTTTTGGAGTGTATTGGAGATGGAAATTGAAGATCCAGGTTGTCAGTCCTGAAGAGTGAACTCTTGGGTGAGTTTCACTAAAACAATATGTGTTGTTGTTGTTTTTCATGGAAGTGAGTTCCTTTGAGTTCCCAATAGAGATTCATCATTACCTATTCCAGAGAGACCATGATAAATGAATGGGGTGCCTGAGGTAATGAGAGCAGTGAAGGGGTACATTCCTTGGGTTGGGCAGGCCAAGAGGAAGAGAGATGGAGAAAATTTGGGATAGATGTAGGAAAATACCAGGGGACTATTAGAGGTACCATTCTCTTGTCGGGGGTGACTTGTTGTTCATATTTGGAGAAACAGGTCTATGGTTGGAGGGAACATCATTCCCAAGAAGTTGGTTGCACAAACGATTTAAAAAGATAAGTGTTTATCTATTTTTCTGAGTTATCTTATGAGTTTTATGGTTATGATTTATCCTATACATCAGAATGGTTTTTATGTGATTGTAGATATTTTTATGGCTACATTATGTTATTTTAGAATGCTATAGACGCATTTAGTTATGGGTATCATATTTTAGTTAAAGATGTGTTCAATCACAGCTGGTAAGCTACATGAAATAATTAGCAGAAGAAATTTCAATTTTATGTGTTTTTCCGCAAGTAATGTTCCCTGGTTGAGCTAGGGAACATTACATAATCACAAACTAATAAACACTTAGCGAAAACTAATCAATCTACCCATCACAAGCATTTCAAAATTGAAAAATATAAAAGTGGAAACTGGAATCTAACCTACTTATATGTATACGAGTTAGTAAACTACTTAATGTCATTATATACATAGCCATATAACAATTTGAAAGATTAAATAAGAATATTTGATATATATATTTCAAATCTTTCTATCATTTAGAGAATTACATTTTGGGTTTTTACCTTAAGTGAGATTGTTACAAAAATGAATATTGGGGATGGATTATTAGAAAGGTAGAAAACAAGATTTCGATTTGGGTTAATCGGCTCTTGTCAAGAGGTGGTAGGTTGACCCTTCTTAAAGTTGTCCTAGAGAGCATATTGGTGTATTGTAACTCTATTATGGTGATCCCCAAAGGAGTGCTAAAAAATATCAGGAGAATAAGTTTCCAATCCCTGTGGGAAGGAAAATAATTCCTAGTGGGACTACACCTTGTGCATTGGTCGTCTATAGCTATTCTAAAATAACTTACGGGTTGGGGGTTAAAGGAAATTTGTCCTTTTGCATAGGCCCTAGTAGGAAGGAACCCCTGGAGGTTAAAACAAAGTAACACCAAATGTGTACATGTTATGACCTCAAAATATTTTCCCAACATGATAATCGCATAATGTTTTCGATCCTTGATAAAATCCTCAAAAGGAACATTAGTGTAGAAGGAATTATTGTTGCTTTCTTGTTGATGGGTGAAAGGATGGCTTGGAATGTGGGAAATGGCCATAGAATCTTCTTGGGTAAGGACCCTTGGCTAGCGGTAGGAAATAATTTCAGACTATCAGAATCCCTTGTCCGTGCCCTCCGATATATCGGAATAGTGACCCTATATGATGCATGTGTCGAGACCCCACAACTGAGATGGCATGACGGGTGGAAATATGCAGATAGCCTTGGTCTCGAGGATGATATAGCAATGAAATGGAACTCATACATCAGTTTTTTATGTGAAAAATACATCATCATGGATGAGGAATCTATGGACTCCTTATGGTGGACTCAAAACCTAAAACATGGATCCTACATGACAAAGTTGGGTTACAGATATTGGCAAGAAGAATGACACCAAGGCCATTGAAATTGGTGGTGGAAACCACTTTGGAAGTTTGAATCCTTCCCCCATATGCAAAGTAACCATGTGTCTTTCCCTCAACAATATGTTGTTGACGTGGGACAACTTCATAAAAATAGGTTCAGTTGGTATGAGTCATTGTCTGCTATGCAAATCCAACTCTGAAACAATTGATCATCTTTTTATCACTTGCCCATTTGCAGGTTAGGTATCAAAGACGATAAAAAATAATTTGCAGACAAAGTCTAGATGGAACAACACATCATTGGAAGAATGTTATAAATCCTAAGTACATGATAGGATGATAAATCTATATATAGGTCTCCCAAGTATGATGATCTCTAACATATGGTGGGAAAGGAATCAAGAAGTATTCAAAGACAAATCAATCAACCCATAGGTCATTGATGTTGTAGCATATCCATCCACCTGATGGGCTATGCCACTTAAAAATTATGAACTCTAATACTAATTTAAATCACATGGTAATGTCCCCATTACCAACAACTCATCAAATTACTCTTGTGATGTCCCCAACCCCGAGATGGGCCACACCACATAGAATTAAAAATTATGATACCATTAAATTAAATAATAAATCCTTCATATGAACAAAGTTAAGCGAAGATAATAACAACATGCATGCAACAATAACAATTTATATATATATAATTTAATAACAAAGATTCCATGATAGAGAAATCATAATTGCACACACACACTAATTGAAATAAGCACATGAGAGACACTTATCTCATGAAATAAACACCAATTGCATGCATTCCTTCTACGTTCCTTCCATCCATAGACCACACTACTCAAAATCTTAGTGGCGGGTCACCCCCGAGATGGGACTAAACACGACCAAGAAAAAGGAGTCCTAAGCCAGTCTAAGGTCTGATAATATACATAATTTCTCATTCCAAGTTGCCCAACTGTTGCAGCTAGCCTATAGTCTCTCATTCCCCACATGCATGTCCCACCCCAGGAAGTGTACCCCTTCTCTTCTCAATAGTCCCTCGATTTCCCCACTTCCCCTCTGGGGCTTCAACAACATGCTAGAAAGGAAGTGCTAGAGCCCTGTATCTATTTCCCAGTGCACCTGGGAACAATTCTAAGTAGTTTCTCACCTAGAGAAACTACCCATGGGCCTGACAACCCACTTCTTAGACCACGGGCCTGACGAACCACCTCTTTGACCATGGGCCTAAAAACTCGCTTCTTCCACCTACAACAAACCAAGTACAACTACGAATGGTAGCACCGATTAGTGGATGGTAAGAAGTGATGAGTGAATGATGAATGAATAATCCCTGCATCATGGGAAATACACTAAATCTCCCTATTATATATATTCATGTGCCTTTTATGACACATGGCACCCAAGGGGCTCCCTTGTCCCCTCTTTTGAAACTTGGGATGTATAAAGTTATATCCATACTTTAACCTTTTAAGAATATTAATATAATATTCCATTGGGATTAATCCCCCTAGCTTAGCCCCTTTTCCTAGACTCTCATCCCCCTTTCCCTTTCTAGTGAAGTTAATCCCCCCATCTCTTTTGTGTGGTTGGTGTGCAACAGTGATGTACTTTATTAATAATATGAGTATGATTTACAATTTACAATATAAGCACAATGGTCTTTAGCATCTAGGCTCTCTAGCCTAATAATCATATACGCATTCTAGCCTATAATAACCTAGTTCACTAGCCTATAAAACATAAACATATGTACAAAGTCTCTCTAGCCTCAAGATCACGCACTCAATCCGATGTGCGCAGAACTCTGGGATGTGCACACTCTTCTTTTGGTGTGCCATCCTCGCACACTTACACATGTGAGTGATACATTATAAAATGTATGCACTTCTTTGGCATGAGATTCTCGCACAGTGAATCAATGCACGCAAAACCAAACCAAAGACCTTGTACCATCAACTCACCCACTTATATGTATAATTACATTTACATTTACAATTGGGGTTCGACGTAGGGGTATCACATTCCCCTCCCCCTTATTTATGCATTGTCCTCAATGAATTATATACCATGTACAATTCAAAATGCATAAAAAATCTCCATGCCTTTGCTAATGAATATTTTAATCCACTTGGTTCTCTTCTTTGAAGCACCAAAAAAAACAAACATGTATGCATATTGTATTTGGTAGTCATTTTCTCTATTCCATAAAGTTGCTTCAAGAAAGAATTCAACTCATTGTTCCATTTGACACACCCTCATGATTACAGATACCATGCCATAAGTATTCTTGAGTTTCCTCTTCCTTGGTGAACTCACCCTTCTAGGCTCAAGTATCCCTTCACTGCTACACAATCCCTCAACGATCCATCTTGCCAAGGCTTTCACACATAAGGAGAGTGCTAACTCATTTCCAAAACCCCACTAAGGTTCTACATTTATAGGGTTCCAATGTCTCCAACAACAGTTGTTCTTCCCAATCATTCCAACTTTAATAAATAGTATCTCATCTATATCACACACATATATTCATGATGAGAGAATATTATAAAAAAATCATTTAGAAATTTATCTCATAAGGAAACTTCAATTTTTTTTCCATAATATAAAATTTTGTTTTATAATTTTCTTGGTTGTTCCAACAACAGGAACCAATATTTATTATGTCTTTATGCAGCCCCATACTAGATACCACTTTTTTTTGTAATACTTCCTTCTTGTAGTCGACCAAACAGATCATTAGTATCTCCTGTACAATATACTTTCATTACAATATGTACAAAAACTTATAAAGTGATTTTAGAATTGTCTACAATTATAAATTCAATCACAACTATCAAGTAGTTTATTAAATAGAATGAAATTATCATTCTCTACATCTGCATTTTCAACAACTAAGATTTTCATTTTTTTTTCAATATCATTAATTTCGTTACTCTATTTTCTAAACAGAAAATTTATTGTAGTCAATGCATATGTAACTACTTGAATTGCAATTTTCCTATTGCAATGTATAACAACCTTTTATCACTCCAAGAAATTACTCCCAGACTGTAAGGGGTGTAAGATTGGTAAATTAAGTAGATCAATAATGTAGAGAAAAAAAAGAGGATCAAACAGGATGATAAAATAAACTCACATACATTTAGAAATACATAAATCCACTCGAAAGACCAAGGCTTTCAACTATGCTGCTCAGAAGGTTTTAATCAATGTGTGGGAACATGGAGAAGACTCATTATGCTAACATAAATACCTATACAATAGCATATGTGAACTGCCAGTAATTATAGGTAAAACAATCTTCATACCAACATAAACATATATAAGATTGTATATAATATATGGCCAGACATAACAGGTAAATACTTGCAACTCTAGCTTAAGAATGCACAGATAGGATGACAACTACCAGGCATTAAGACAAACATGAGAGGCAACGTATATAAGTTTAATATACAAATGAAGAGATGGGATGGCAACCTTATGTCATTTAATATATATAAACATGGAAACAAAGAAGATGAAAAACTAAAAAACACAATGAAAAAATATCGATGTCAAGATGTATTCATTAATATCTCCAAAAGATGAAATAGGGTTACAAATCTTCAAGGATCGAACCACAGTCCTGAGACTGTTTTTTCCTCCTTTCACAATATGAAATCAACAGGCTTATATAGCCTTTACAAACTTAGTTGATATCCTCAAAAGATGGATCTGATAACCACTTCTCCTATCTTTAGTTTGTGGAGGATATCTATTACAAATTTGAATTTGTGATGTGGCAAGGAAAACAAAGTTTTAGAATTTCTGGAAATATGCTTCTCCAAGATTCACCTATATCTTCCAAATCAAAAATTATATTTGAAATCTAAGAGAGGTTATTAAATAGCATCTCGTTCTTACGAAAAACCTCCTTTATTTTCCAAAACACTTCTCAATATCATCAGAATATGTCACCAAAGAAAGTGACTAAAACAGGAAAAACAAAGTATTTAATTTTTGGAAATATGGTGCTCAAAGATTGACTTATATATCACAAATCAAAACAGATTTTGGAAAACTAAGAGAATTTATCAAATAGGATCCCTTGATTATGAAATACCTCCTCCATTTTCTAAAAATATGCTTCCATCGCATCATAATCTGTCCCCAAAGAAAGTGACTAAAACAGGAAAAACACAGATTTCCAGAATTTAGCCATATCCCTACATTCTAGGATTTGATCCCTAGAATGTTTCCATTGATGAAAATGAACTGCCACCTGCCTCCATGGATGATATTTGATGAGATATCTAAGGAAGAGTCATCACCAGCCCTTAAAAATACTCAAGCCAATTCGAATTTTGACCTTTTGACCAAAATTTATGAATTCTGTAAAATTATGCGCTTTCCGCAGCTTAGAGCACCTTGCACCTGCCTTGTTAGCTGCCGAAAGTGGGAACTTTCAGCAACTTACAACATATAAAAATTAGACCCTTAGTTTTCGAAAGCTAATTTCTTGAGATTTTTTCCTCGTGACTTTAAACCAAATATTCCTTCAAGAGTCCACTTATTTTTTGAAAAGACAAGTCTAAAATTCATCTCAAAGACACTTAACTCAAAAAAATATTCACCTAATGACTTGAAATTGACAAATTTATTTTAGGAGATAACACAACCCTTGAAATGTCCTCAACTCCATGAGTGAGTAATAATTTTAACATTTCAGCTATTAGCATACTAATTTTCGTTAGATAACATATATGCATGCATTCGCAAAAATGCATTCAAGTCTAACAATTTTATCATATATAAGTGAAATTCTACCATTTACACACTTTCCTGATTTATTCATGCCTATTGTTCAATTCACTCTTGCATTGGCTTCAAAATGATCTATATCTAAGTCCTGTATCTCACCATTGGTAAATTGGAAAGTCTAGTCAATGCCTTCACACATTTTCAGTAAACATCCTACTTCATGCTCAATTATTTGGATTCCTTCCTTTTTGACCTAAACACTACACCAAGAATATAATTTTGTGGGGTTCATTAGTGTTAGAAAAAAGGTTGCAGTCCAACATTATTTAGAAGTAGGAAGTTCAATGGATATTTGTGTGGTACATAGCCTTTCCATAACCAACCATGTCATGTTCTCATACATGACTAGTTTTACTAGCATCCATTCCTATAACAGGGCCAAACCCTTTATTAGTTTGGTTATTAGCTCATAACCACCAAATCCATAATATGTTATTACATCACATGTATGCATTCAAAAGATAACATTTTTTTATAATTATCACAGGACTTCAGCAATTACCACCCCTAATGGTATTTTATTCCCATTAACGAATTCAAATAATACAATAATGTGATTTTATAAAATAACTCTCGTTGAGGGAATTCTTACCTAAATTCTCTTCAACAATTATGCAATAAAAGTACATAAAAATCATACCTTCATAACTTCCATTAAATGATTTTAATACTACCTGGATATCTGATAACAATAGGAGTTCCCATGCCTCTATTATAAGCCTTATAATCCACACTTCAGCTTTCTATTGCTTCCTTGTATATGCAACAACATTATTAGGAGCATTGTAGCCTTGCAATAATTATCTCTTTCCTCGCACAACAACCCTCATTATCAAATTCATAATCATATATATAACAATAGACTACTCCTAGTCTTTAACATGTTATATACATTTTAACAAAATACATCCACTAATACTACTTCATCAATATGCTCATCAATACACATGCATTCCATTTTTTGTACTATGTATGGTTATCCACCAAGCCATACATAATTTTTGTTATAATAATTGCAACAACCTCTTTCTCCCTTTACCAGTTTTCTTTGTTGTTCCTACAAGACCTAAATTCTTCCCAAATTCCTGAATCTTCTTGTGTTCTTACAAAAGATATCGATGTGCATGATTGTTCTCTATCCTAAGTACTTTTCCATCCCAACCTTTCTTTAATACTTGGTACATTTGTAGCCATATATTATGATGATATTAATTTTCATCATTCCACTATTACTTGGATCCCTCTGATCCAACACCTCAATGACCAAATTACATTTCCATCCATTCTCTCTAATTAACTTCGGATATTTAACACCAATTTCATTATTGAAACAAATGGATTCAACGTTTCCTTGACTAAACATATCAACACTTGGATTTGCTTGAACCATCACTTTCACCTAACCTGGCCCATATAATTTCAATATGACTTACATAGTCAACTTCCATCATGCCATATTGATTCACAAATGTCTTTTTCTCCAATTGTTCATGGACTTTACCCACTTCTGTAATTCACTAAATTTATGGAATTCCTCTCCCAGAACACGGATTGCATCCTTCTAAAGCTAATCTGCACATAATGCATTGTCGATGCATATACCGACACTTCTTTAGTATGTACACACCTTTCTTGCTTCACCCCTGAAATTTTGTCATACAACGATGCTTCCACTGCGCTACTCTAAAAATCATCATGGGGGTGCTATCCCAAAACTATAAGACTGATCCTTGGAAATGTTTCCATTATATCCAATTTGTTACATGTCAAAATTCCTCACTTCGATAATGTCACATTCTTATTGTCGTAAGTGTTGTAAGTGTCTCTTTCTCATCACGTAAATGTCGCATCACGAATGACAACATGAAAACACTTGATACTTAAAAGAAGAATCCCCATCTTTTGATAGTTGAAGAAAAGTGTTTTTATATGATAATTGGTCATCTTGACAACTTTTGGAAGATCAACGTTCCCCTGCTCATACGCAGGGAGCACTAGAACTCATTGCCTATCACTCAAGGAGCATTATAGCGCTCTATTTCCCATTCTAAGGGAGCATTGAATTGGTTGAGAAATTCTTGGAAGAAATCCCCCTTTCCTCTAAAGATAACTATGGATGGATCAAGTTGGTTAAGCTTGAATCTAACCCTCAGGTTGCATCTAAGGGAGATATCACAACTAATGAAGTCATATCCTCAACTAATCCCAAATATAACCAAGGTGTTTGAGCCTCTCAAATCCTATAAATGGAGGCATTCGCATGGTGAACCAAGAGAAAAATAATCAGCAAAATCATTGTCATTACGATTGAAGATCTTTCAAGCAAGGGGTTGGACGAGGAGGAATTGGAGAGGCTGCTACAACACTATCCATTATTGTAAGTATCCTTTTAAATTTCTCATCAATATACTTGGCCTATTCCCTTAAAGCTTGTTTATTCTTGCATGTTCTTGTGATTATTTGTATATGAATTTGTTTAATCTAATATTGTAGAGTAGGAGTTCTTCGTTTTTATTTGTTTTCCATTGCATTGCAGGTATCAAGTTGTGCTAAGGAGTTTGGAGATCAAGCTCAGATTGGAAGAAGCGAGGACAAACATCAAAACAAGGTGCATCACACTCTTTCTCCCTCTCTCTCTTTTTGATTAGTTAAAAGTAATTCAAAGGGATGTTAGTGCCCATTTGTGTTTTTATGTCTTGGTAATAGGGGTCTAGAATCCAAGGGATAATTCACCTATCCACAGGGTAATTATTCCATAAGAGAAATTGGCGACTCCACTGGGGAGAAAACTTTTAGTTTTGGTTATTTCCTTGGTTCGTCTTTCCCTTTTGCCTATCCTTAGATCATGTTTGTTGATTTAATCTCTCCATACATCTTTCATCTTTTCTAAAGTTGTCTCACAAAGTCTTTGATTGGATTTCCCTGAGTTATTGAGTTTTCTGTTTTTTTTCTAAAACTTTTCTTAGGACTAGCACCCCTCCATAGTTTAAGTCAGAGCATTGTTTCTTGATCAACACTCCCCCAGAGTGTATCAGGGAGCGTTTTAGTGCTCTGGTGCTTTGATTACCAGAGCGTCGATTTTTCTCCTTTTGAAAAATTGTAGACCCTCTTGCTTACTGCGCATAGTTCCTGGATATTTTTCTTTAACTCAGATCATATTCTGTCAGATCTTATCCTCTGTTTGACTAAAACTTGTTGTCTTTCATTATTTTAGTCTTGATTGAGTTTGTGTTGTCTTTCCTTATTGCAAAATCGAACTTATTTTCTTCTTGTTTCTCTTTTCAATTATCTGATTGATTAGAGGTTTTCATAAGGAAGGTCATTGATCATGGTATTGCTTTCCTTATTTTTGATCCCTAACTCAATTCCATAAGACTATAAAGTGTGATTTTTTGGTTTTCTTTGAGTGCACTTTGTTTGATTTTTTTTCCTTGTAGTTTTTTGTATCAAACTTAGATCTCTTTCATTTGAAAGTTAAGAAGAATTTTTTTTTTATATCTCCTTGCATAATTAATCAAATGAAGATCTTTTGCATTCATTAGGAAGTTTTCTTTGGTTTATGTTTGGAAAAAAAGATAGTTTTGCACGTGCATTTTAGTTTTCGGAAACATTCTCTTGGTATTTTGGCATCATATTGATCCCATAAATTTAATGTTGCATTGATTTGAGTTCTTTCTTGTGATTAAGAAGAATATAACTGTTCTCCTTCCCATTCGTAGAATTCATCGAAACAAAGAACTGCATATCATTCTTTTGCATTCTCTTGGAGTCGAGTCTCTTACACATCGTCGGTTTCATATTCATGAACCCTTTGAGTTAAAATCCATTAAAATCAACCACGAACTAATAAAATAAACTCGAATATTTTTTTCTTTTAGCACACCAACAGCAGCATAGGATTAGGGTCTTTGGACTAGGTGAAGTGAGTAAATTGTCCAAGACTACTAAAGAGACTGTAGAACACTAAAGAGCATTTAAGTCCAACTTTTTTATAAGCATAGTTGGGAACCCCCTCTCACACAGGGTCTAAAAATGAGGTCACATGTGGGAGAGCAGTGGAGATTACCCCTCCAAAGATTAACCAATCGTAGTGGACAGATCGTATATTGGGGGTTGTTCTTAAGAATCCACTAGTTTCATTTGGTCTGGGTGCTTCGTGAACTCCAAATCCGTTCGGAGTCCTATGAAGTTCTATTGGTCCACTTATCTTCAGTTATATTGAAGAGTTTCGGACTTTGATATCCTTCCCATACATTTGGTCTCGAATTTCAACTGTACCCCCTCGGAGGATGACTATGAGTTGGTAACCTTATTGGAGTTTCCTAGGTACCTACAGAGGTGACTATGGGGGGATTCCCATGATACCTGAGGAAGATGTCGTATCACACTCTTAGTACCCTTGGAGGGTGATCCCATGAAATTGAGGGTTGCTTGCATCGAGAAAGGTTGTTATGTGGAGGTTGGGGTAACTTCTTCTCACTTCTTCATTGGAGGCTTGATATCCCGTCTTCGGAAGATCCTTAAATCTATTGTTTCTTGGTTGATTTCTTTTAGTTTTCATAGGAGTGTGTTTCTTTTTTTTTTATAGTCGGCCTTCGGATCATATTTTTCACAATATACAAGTTATGGAACCTGACGCTCAAGAACCACAACATAACCTTTCTTATGAAGAAATGATCGCATATTACCCTTCTGAAATTGGGAGCAACGCTCCTGACAATGGTCATGATGTTAAAGAAATCGTCCCAACCTTCATAGAAATCTTGGAATCTTATGTGAATCCTTCATTTACTAATCCACTTGGCCAACCACTCTTTGATCCTCCATCCCTGAGATACATTGATTCATTTTCTTCTTACTATTTATCGCCAGGTTCAACCATTGCACCATCCTTTGGCATGAACCAACCAATTTTTGGTTTTCCTGAAGGACTTGGGAATTCATCTTTTTCCACAAATCCCATAGTTGATACTGCTGGTGCTTATTCTTTGTCGGAAACATCGATGACCCAAGTAACCCTGACTCAACCACTTGCGCATTCATCTCCTCTTTTACATGAGTTAGGTAATATTCCTTCTTATATTTTCCACACATGCACACACCAAGTTCTTTAATTGGTCGTGCCATAGGTCAAATGGTCAACAGTCAAGTCGTTCACAAAACCATGGTTACACAATCCACTCAACCTCCATTTCACTCATCACAAATTAGTACTCCCTACATTGGAGTTCAATCTTCAATGGGAGGCCAACCTTAAGTTGGGGGGAAACTGTTAGTTGCAGGGAACATTTTTACTGGGGGGAAACCTACATGGTTGAAACATCAACAAGCATGGGGGCATAACACTCCTGCAAATCCTTCTATCCCTACTACCACTGGTCTATATCCTGGACATCCATATCCAGGAGTTGCAATTCCTTTATGGACTCAACCCAATATGACGGGCATTCCTCTGCAAAGAACTATGCCATCTCAATCCATAAAATTGATTCATACACAATAGTCCCTTCCACTGCCATACATAAGGGGACCAACAGGTCAACCACGATATGTAGGAGGTCCATCTATCCAATCACAGTACATGGGTGGACAAGTAGGATAACCACCTTACATATGTGGACAACCCGGACAATCGCCTTATATGGGAGGACCATCGAGTTTTGTCATCCTGCCACAAACTAGATACGATCCTACTAGTGTTCCCATGTGATATGGTTATCACCAGTATCAACAACTGTAACACCTTGTTTCCCCCAGTTTGTAAATATAACTGGACTGGCCAAGGGCTATGGCAGACTCATAAGTATGAATATGTGATGTAAATGGACCTTGAGGAAAAGGTCAATGAATGTGAATGATATTTTGAATTATTGCAGGACTGCTGAGAGGGGATGTGCAAAAAAGAGACCACAATGGTGGTAGAGGGCACTTGAAAAGGTAGAGTTAACTTCCACCGAGAATTAAATACCGTATTTGGACTCCACTGGCCCGGAGAACCAAAAGTGGCTCGCTGGCCCTGAAATTCAATGCCTCATAGGCTAGTAGGCGGATGGCTTGATGAGGGATGGGATGGTGAACCACCCATCCGTAGATCCGTCAGGCCTGATCAGCGCAAGAGTAATCGTACCACACGCAACCTCGCGAGAGGATAAGGCGTATGGCATAGACGATTGAAAGGGGAGACGTGAGGGGAACTCTGGACTAGGCAGAGTGAGTGATAGCGGAGAGGAAGGATTGCAACCTTC
>ML780653.1:49130-103352 GCA_009831015.1 Picea engelmannii | reverse complement strand
TAGACAATTACACAGATAAATCAATTCTTACCAATCTTTCTTTGTATTTGATCTTCAACAAATTGTTCTGCAATTCTTTTATTCTTCTGGTTGTTTAGCAGGTCAGCTCTGCATCACCTTTTCTGTTCTGCTCTATCTGTCCTGATGTTCTGCTTCTGCTCTCCATTTCATCTCTCTCTGTGCATTTTCTTCATTTCATGCTACGCCTCTGCTCCTTTTCCTTTTCTTACTGTTTACAGGTTTTTCCCTTTTTTTTTTTTTAACAACAACTGAATTCAGTCTCATTCATATTCTTTTATCCAAGCTACCTTCATGATTCCACTTCCCTTTCCAATGGGAAATCCAAGGACATCTGTCTTGGCAACTGAAACGCTAACCAATTCGTCATCATGAGTCCGTTACACTTAACGAATTCATAACTGAAGCTTTAATGTGTGAATAAGAACAACATCCCTCCGATCAATACTCGATCCAATAGTCCAGATCCAATCGGGATTTCACTCATCGCGATTTCGGCATTTGCGATGTCAAAATTCACAAGTCCTCCGGACTCGTGATTCTTCGATTCCCGATGGCTCCTTTCATACGCTAGCCCTCCTGAGCTTAGCTCCCGGTCAATGTGACCGTCACTCCATGACCACATCCTTATCTCTGACAGTTGGCCTCCACTACGCCACCGTCCTCCTTTACTGTTGTGCTGACATCTGGCCCCCACTCATCGGGGTTTCGCGGATCGCGATTCTGACTTGCACAAAACTCTTTTCAACGGAATCCCCGATTTCCCGATGAACAAAATTCGGACGGCGCTTTGATCTTCGACACCTGTCCCTCATATGGACGGTCCCGATCCCTCCGAGATTTCAAGACTTTCGATATCGAGTGACTTTGTCATTTCAAAGTCCTGATCGTCGATGCCTCTGCTGACGTCACACGTGGTTTGAAACGTGTTAGATCCTGCCACGTGTCACTCTGATTCGTGACTTACATGTGCCTGAAGTGTTGAATCTGCCTGACACTTGTCATTCCCTGGTTGTGCCACGTGTCCCTAGCTGACGTGGTCTATTGTCGTGAGTTGGATCAACGGTCTCGATCACTTCTAGCTCGACTGCTCAGATTAGATCTTGCGATTTTGCACATCGCGATTACTCCCACTTCTCCTTGTACTTTAAAGGGCGTGTATGTTTTCTTTGATCCGACGATGATCGGGTCTTGTGCTTGAATATAACGGTCACTGAGTCATCTCCACAACCATAACTGTACTCGCACTCCATGCAGATATTCAACGGTCCAGATGCAGTCCTTATCCAACAGCTGTGATTACATCGCGAAATCGCATATCGCGATTTCGAGGTTTTCATTGTCATTGTTCATGAGACTCGTGAAACTCCGATTCCCGATTCTCCGATGAGCAAAATCAACGGTCCATATCTCAAGCTTGCTTTAACGGCTGCGATCAGATCGTGAAATTGCATATCGCGATTTCAGGGTTTTCATTGTCATTGTTCATGAGACTCGTGAAAATCCGATTCCCGATTCTCCGATGAGCAAAATCAACGGTCCATATCTCAAGCTTGCTTTAACGGCTGCGATCGGATCGCGAAATTGCATATCGCGATTTCAGGGTTTTCGTTGTCGAGTGACCTGGACATTTCAAAGTTCCGATCCCCGATTCTCCGATGGCTTATCTCTCTCGCAACTTCTACAAATCTGACGGCCCTCGTTCTTTCAGGAAATTTGAATGAGATCCTACGGTCACTGACTCTTCTCCTCCTGATTATTGCTGCGCTGCTATTCATTGCTATTGTCATCACTGCAACCAAAACTGTACTTGCCATCAATGACAAGTATACGCTGATATTCTTTCTGTTAAATGAAATTGCCAACACACCCGACAGACATTAGATCTATAGGGAGATAAACAAGTGTTAAGCCCTCGTGAATAGGACCTTGCTACCTCGGAGGTTCGCGGGGTAGAAGCCCAAAAGTTGGATGCTCTAAGTCGCAAGTGGCGAAGCCACGAGAGGATCTGAGCCGTCCATCTGAGGAGGACAGGTGGCGGAGATCCAGGGATCTCGCTACCTCGGAGCTTCGCGAGGTAAGAGCCTGAAGTTGGATGTTCCAAGTTGTGAAGCGGCGAAGTGGCAAGAGGTTGTGAACCGTCCATTGGAGGAGGACAGGTGGTAGAGATCGAGAAGATCGCACGAACTCGGGAGCTCGCAGGGTGAACACCCAAGTATTTGGTGTTAAAATTCACGAGACACGAGGTCGTGAAGCAGCAAAGTGGAGAAAGGTTGTGAACCGTCCATCGAAGGAGGACAGGTGGCAGATATCGAGAAGATCTCGCGAACTCGGGAGCTCGCAGGGTGAATGCCCAAGTATTTGGTGTTAAAAGTCGCGAGACACGAGGTCGCGAAGCAGCGAAGTGGCGAAAGGTTGTGAACCGTCCATCGGAGGAGGACAGGTGGCAGAGATCGAGATATCTCGCGAACTCGGGAGTTCGCAGGGTGAGAGCCCAAGTATTGGGTATTCAAAGTCACGAGGACGCAAGAAGCGAGAAGGTAATAACCGTTGGATCCGGATCATGGGAATACCGTTGGATCCGCACGTGGGATCGTGTATCGGAGCCTCGCGAGAAAAGGCCCGGGAATTTGGCCACGGGAATCACGAGGTTGCGAGTAGCGAAATCCCTCGGGGAAAATTCAACGAGTTGACTGACCATCGAGTCTCAGGGATCCGAGAACCCGGTGTTTAACCTTTGAACTCGCAAAGTCACGAGTTCCAATTCCCTGATAAATCAAGGAAGGGGGAATCGCGTGAGAGAACTGTGGGAGTATATTTCTCGATAGGGAAATAGAAGAACCTTGGAGTTCTTCGGGCGAGAAGAGGAAGACCCTGTGAGCGGACGTACCCGTGGTTGGCGCGCCTATGTCAGGTGGGACGTGTTAGCACTTGGTAAATTTCTTAGAGGTTGAAAGAGAATAGATCTACAAAGGATAACCTTAACCAACCGCTTTTAAAGCTAGGATCTAGCCCTTCCAGCTTCAGAGAGGGATCTCTCTATGTGATTTAGCTTTGTTTTTTAGTTTAGATTTTAGGCTAGGTAAAGGCACGAGTTTTTTTTGTTGTAAAAGTGGTTTATAAATTGGTTGAGACGGTTTACACATCCATGGGGATATGGGGTCTGTATTTAAGCAAATAATCGATACAACCAGAAATGCTAAAGAAAACCTCCACAGGGAGAGATAATATATTCACTAGATCTTTATAAATTAAAATGATGGACGGAAGAAAAGGTGAGGAAAATAACTTCAACTAACAAGCAGTTAAGAATTTCTTAATTGAAGGTATTAGAAGATAAACATATAAATCTTTAGAATCGGAAAAAGGGTATCAGAGATAAATCCTGCAACATAACGCTATTCATAAGGATGAGATTCAGAAAACAAAATGAATACAGAGAAAGAAAACATTTAACTTAGAAGATCAATGTCACCAGTGAACATACGCAAGAATCCTGTAAATGCCTCTTCTTTATTAATGGCCGATCTCAAAAATAGTACAGCTTGATAGCAATAGGGTGTGCGAATCAACAACCCTCAATACTTCGAGAGTTGAAGTATTTATAATTCAAATTACAAACGTTCCTGTCATAACTGACCAGGACGTGCTCATTCTATTTTTAGTCTAACTACTTTAACTAATCAAAAACTGTTTGATGACTCATTACAACTGCATGCGGAAATTTCTGGGGTAGGTCGTTGGCGAGGTGCTTTCGCAATCTCTTCTTACTGCACTGGTGACTGGATCGTGATAGCTCATCTGCTAATCTAGTAGATCACATAGTTCTTCCCATCTGATATGACCTGGCACTGTGACTTTAAGCAATCTCCAATATACTTCATCCATGTCTGTATATTTAGAAAATGTAGGCTTGATGACAAATATGTGCTTAATTTCATGTTGGATACTAATATCCAATTGCAGGGCCTCTAAGAATGCTCTGCCAGTGATACTCCCTTGTACCCCTGCAAACTTTGAACTGTCCTTAGATATTTCTGTCAACCTCTTCTTGTAGTCAGGGAGTGTCATTAATTTATCATTAATGACCTTCAGGCCCGGTAAGCCCTTCCTTTGGAGAGCATCTATCTTATTGAAAAACTTCTGCACTGCTTGATCCATGACCTGAATCTTCTCCTCAAGCTGAAGCATGAGACCCTTTTTGGTCAGAACCCTTTTGACTTCAAGTATGGTTTCTGTCCTATCCTCAACCTTTAATTCTTCTAGTTCCTCCCTGGTTTTTGAATTCAGGAACCTTATGATTTCATTCGCTTGGGCTGGCATGTCTCCCAACTCCATCCTGATTTTCTCAACAACTTGCTTACTCCTCTCGAGCAAGTCATTTTGTTCAAACATGATTTGAACCATTGGCCAGATTTCATTCATGGACTTGGAAATATCTGTCCATACAATCTCTTTCACCTCTACCAAAGTCTTTCCGGCCATTGTCTGTTTCTGGAGCTGCTGTAACTCCTTCTTGATTTGCTCATTCACCTGTTTCTCTTTGGATAGACTTATCTGGAAAGAAGTCTTTAGCTCTTGGAGATTCTCCACTTCTTTCTTAAGCCTGTTGATTTCTGACTCTTGCAGGTTCATTATCTCCATAGACTTGGCCAAGTCAGTAGTTCCCTCCAGTAGTGGCACAGATGCAACTGAAGGAACGGTTGTTACTGTTGTTGTGCTCAATCCTGCAATTGGGATAGCACTTAATGGGATGCCTTCCATGGTCTTTGCCTGCCCTTTCTCTTTTATCAGTCTTTCCATCTCTGCCTCCATCTCCTTTAGTTGAGCATTCTGCTCCATGAGTAATTTTAACATCTCATCCTTTTCCCCTTCCTTTTCGGCTATCTCCTTGGCCTGTGGATCCTCTGTCGGAGGGAGCTTCAGTTGTTTCCTCAAGGATGCGATGTCAGCATTTTTGTTTTTTGATCATCTCTTCGGAGGCCTTGACGTTCGCATGGTCGTAACCGATCTTGAGGACCATCTCCTCCAACGTCTTGATTTTGTTGTCCTTTGCGAAAGATGATATTTTCTCCAGTTTCAGTTGGGTCTGGGCATTTCTCAAAGCTACCCGAAATTTAGATGCAGAGGCTGTAGCATGGGCCAAAGTGTGGAAAACCATCTCCCCGGTTTGCTTGTGCAGATCCATCTGGTCTGCTGGATGCACGTCTTTAGTCTGAAACTCAAATGTGGCCCTTTTATAATCTGATATAACCTTGGGATCCGACACTTGTGCTTGGAGGTAAGCCATATGCATCCTACCTTTTTCTGTGTCAAATGCTGAAAGAAGCCTATGCTGAGATCAGGACGATTGCTTCTGAAACTAGGCATAAGTGCTGGTAGTAAGAGTTTGGTTTTTCTTCTTGATCAAATCATATTTTTTAAAAATGCCCAACTTGGGCCCAGTCTTACTCGGCCGAGCATCTAAGGGAGAATCGGTGGATTTCAAAGCTATTGTTATTTCCTTGTGTTGACTCGAACCGAAAGGTAGAGGGACTGGATTGACCCCTGTGGTGGTCACTGTGGCATCTGGGACTTCTTGTTCTACTGTTGCGCCGGGTGTTGAAACTGTCTTCGGCTTTTTGGAGTGAATTTGAAATTCCTCTTATGACACCTCTGTCATGGGAGGAGATGATTCCTGTCGTGGACTCTTTTCCTTGGGATTCTGAGGTGTGGTGGTGGGTGGCGCACTTGTCGAGGGAACCTACTTTTCCACCTCAACAGGTGATTCCACGTCCACCAACGTATCAGGCTCCCATTCTGTCTGATTTGCAAATCTCTCGATTTCCGGCTTAGGCTCATGCGCATATGGGACATTTTTATTTTTCATTCTCATTTCAGAAATGATCCCACAGGGATCATAATGCCAAGTGAAACTTGTACGGAATTTCATATCCCTTAACATTTTGTCTGCTTCATCACCTGCGCCTCTACTATTGCAGATGAAAGAGCCAATCTGCCCTTTGATCCGCAATTGTTTCTTCTTCTTAAGGGAAACAAAGTGAATATCATCAGAATTCATTATTTGTCTACTATATTCCAATGCAAAAATTCTTACCGGTATATATCTTGGCAGTTGGTAAGGTGCCAATTCGCACACGTAAACTTGGATCTCTGAGTGATTCTGATACAAGTACCAGTCTCCTGTCTTTGCATTGTCCGAGAGGTGTAGAATTCTCCAGAATTCATCATTTATTCGTGGCTCAGGCATGCCACTCAACATACTTACCACAGGGTGGTAAAACTGGTCAATGAACGTTGTGAAGTCGTACTCGACAGAATTTTGTTTCAGAAGAGAAGTCCACACTATGACTTGCTGGGGCCTCCCGTCGGCGTCCATCTTCTGCATGGAGAAATTGAACCTGTCGGCTTGGAAATAGACGAACATGTAAGCCAGAATGGATGAATACCTGAACATGCCCTCTGTGGAGAAATTCACAAATTTTTCATGGTTTTTATTGGCTAGGAAAGTGTTGTAGTCGAACTGTGTGGTCGGCTGTTCATCGTTTGAGAAGATGGATAGAAAACCCAGGATGGGCTCATCTACCCATCAATTAGTATAGTAACCAATTAGGGCACACAGGGAAGAGATGATTTGATTTCCTTTGGTGGAAAACATTGAAGAAGGGTACGGGGGATTGGTGGTCGGGAGTGGAGCAGAAGTGGGGAGAAAAATCTCGAATATCTGAGCTCTCTGGGGGAAAGTTATTTTTTGATATAGCTCAGTGAGGATTTCTAAGTTGAACGGGGATGCAGATTCAGCACAGGTAATTTGCATCATCTGGTCAATATCGTCTAGGGTGATGAAGAAGAGGACGTCTCCAGATGAAGAGACGATGGCTTTCTGGTCGGGGACATAATGGGCTTGGCATTTGAGGGCGAATTCTGGGAAATGATGAATATGGGGAAATAGATACAGGGGCAAATTGGACTCCTAGAGTCCAATCTCGTCACTCTGGTCCAGGAACACCTCCCGGAGCCATGACTACAGGTCAGAGAAGTCAAAACTGCAGATAGTATCCACTATCAAATGATCTTTATCGACCAAGGGAATTTTATCCAGGTCAACAGGAGGAGGAAGAAAAGGACTTTCTTCTTCTTCCGCTTGTCTGGACTTTGACACCATTTCAGCTACTATACCTACAAATAAACAATACGTTAGTGGGGTCAACTGGACTGTAGGTGAAGGCGATGTGGAAGCAATGGAGGAATAAGAGGTTTCTGGCGCGATGGATGAATAACGAATGAAAAGGGAAAACGATAGCTTTATTCAAAAATGGGTTGGTTGGACGCGGGAAAACGGTCAGCATGACAACGGGTATATTGCCCAGTTATTAATTGACAACGGGCCACTTGGGATGAGTTGGCAGATGATGGTGGCCAAAGTATATGGAAGGGTGACGTGGAGGCTAGTCATTGGAGGTAAAAGTCGCCGAAAGGGGCTATTCATGAGTGGAAGGGTTAAGGTCTGACAGCATGGCTAACAACAGTTATGGGATGGGACTCAAACCCAGAAGCAAGTGGGACAAGTGGACTTAGTGGAGGATGATGTCCATGAGTGACGGGCCGTCAGAGAACAGGTGAAGGATGGGACTTGAAAACCAATAAACCGACGCCACGTAAGAGCAGGGGCCCGCCGAAGGAAATATCTTTTCCGGACCCCCCCCCTTTGGTTAAAGGAAAGACACCAGGGGGGGTCCGAAATCCGTTTTGATTCATTGATCTGCGCACTGGTTTCCTGACAACAGATCTTAGCGCAATCCTTAATACCGATTTCGGACCCCCCCCTCCCTCCATTAAAGGCAGAATGGAGGGGGGGGTCCGGAATTTAATGTGAACCGTGGATTCACGCGCTCTTCTCTGGACCGTCCAGATATGCGTGAATATTNGGGGGGGTCCGGAATGCTGTGTGAGCCGTCAATCTAGGCATGGTGATCTGGACCGTGGGAAGGTGAACGAAACATATGTCAGGAGCGGAAAAGTCATGCGAAGGAAAAACTTAGGATTAGTGCTTTCTTATGGGTCTTTCCCAACTTTGTCTTGGACACCACCAAGGGGACATCACTTCAACTATCATTAGGCAACAGAGACTTGATGTGGCATTTTCTTCAAGTGGGTTTTATTTGGGGAAGGCAAGCAAAGCAATTAATCTACATTCTAACCTACTTTCACAAGGCAATTAACCCAGATTAAACTGTTGGGTTAATATATTATTATTCCTAGGGGATATCTGACCAGGATTAGATGGTCTGATCAGATGTATTCACTAATTCTAACCTAGGGGCTATCTGACCAGGATTAGATGGTCTGATCAGATGTATTCACTAATTCTAACCTAGGGGCTATCTGACCAGGATTAGAAGGTCTGATTAGATGTATTCACTAACCTATCAACATTCAAAATTTAAAATAACTTGGTCATGCTTGAAAGGTATGACCAAGTTACTATTATTGCATGGGGATTTTTGTTCCAATTCTTTTTGCCCTCTTTTCTTTTCTTTTTCTTTTTGTAAAATGAAAATCAATTGCCAATAAGAACACTAGGTACAGATAATATCCATAATATCCAAGTCATAAGTTGATTCCCATAATTTATGGGGTGATAACAGGACGTAATACCATGGTTATGTACAGAGAATCAGGTAGGTAAATAGAAGACCTGTGATTCGGGGATTGGCATTTTGCTGCTACAAGCTCCGGGGAGTCTCACTACTGAGTAAACAACGAAATTTTTTTTGATTGATGGTAGTGGGTGTGTTACAACAACCTAACCGACAACTATCGTTCTTGGCTACATTAGATCTATCGGATCTGTTGCATTTATCTAATGAACCCATCCTTCATGCTCCATTTTGGCCCATCATCCCTGCCAAATTACCGTCCGACATTCCGAAATTTGACGAAAACCTGGGGAAGATCCTAACAATCATGTTATGACTTTCCACTTATGGTGTTCTTCTAACTCTTTGATGGATGATTCCATTTGTCTTAGGATTTTTCAAAGAACACTTACAGGTGCAATAGCAAAATTGTTGGGTATGTTTTATATTCTTTGCATGTGTGTGTGTGGGCGCATCAAATTTGACAACTGCGTCTGACGATCCATGGATTTTGTTATTTTTAGCGGTTTTCTAAATTAATCCTAGGTTAAGGGATTAGGGTTTTGGTATCTATGAAATACCTAAAAACATTGTATATATTGTATGGTGAATGGTGAAATTCGATATAATGAATATAAGAAAGGTTTTCCCCGGTTGAGGGTTTCTAGTATAAATATTTGTGTACTATGTGTATGAGCCATTGATTAAATTTTGTTTTTCTTAAGAATCTATATGCATTGCTTCACTTCACAAGTTTAAAACTTACATGTGGTATCAGAGCTTGTTTTTGTCTTCAGAGGGACGCATTTGTTGCTAAGGGTTTGGCTCGATCTTGACAGATCAAGCTTATATTGGGTGTGTGATAAACCTAGGTTTAGTGGGAGCTTTTGCAGTGGATATTCAAGTATATAAAGAAAAATGGCGAGCTCTTCTAGAATTGAGATAGAGAAGTTCAATGCTAAAAAAATTGAGCTATGGAATCTCAGGATGGAGGACCTTCTTGTAGACAAAGAACAATGGATCATTGTGGATTCTCGTACACGGCCCACTAGTACACCATCTACTAGAACACAGGCTATTGGTACACAACCTACTAGTACACAAACTACTAGTACACCACCTACTGGTATGTCAAAGGAATATTGGGAGAAGTTGGACAAAAGAGTAAGGAGTATTATTCGACTCTGCCTGGCAGATTCGATGTTGTTGAATGTCTCGAGAGAATATACAACCAAGGAACTATGGGATAAGTTGGGGAATTTGTATCAATCAAAGTCCCTGGTAAACAAGTTGTTTCTTCGAAAGAAGTTGTATCATATTAGGATGGAAGATGGAGATTCTGTGACAGAACATTTAAATGCATTTAATACTCTAGTAAGTCAACTTGTCTTTGTTAATATTATGATTGCAGAAGAAGATAGGTGTATTACTTTGTTATTTTCTTTGCCAGACTCTTGGGATAATCTAGTTGTAGCAATTGGTAGTACCACTCAATCCACATTGAAGTATGAGGATGTAGTTTCATCCTTTTTATCTGAATAGATGAGGCAAAAAAGCATGGATAGTCATAGCACAGATGATTTATTTGTAAGAGGTTGTACCCAAGATAAGAATCCTGGTAATCTTTTGGGGGGGAGATCTAAATCTACAGGTAGATCTAAGTCTCCAGGAAAATATTTGAGGAAATGTTGGAAGTGTGGTAAAATAGGGCATTATAAGAATGATTGCAAGTCTAAGAATGTTGAAAAACCAAAGGGATATAATAGTACCTCTTCCACAAAGGTGAAAACCTCCACTGAAGAAGGAGGTTATGTTTACCTGACATCTACAGGTACACATGCATACCATGATGTATGGTTGATCGACTTAGGTGCATCATACCATATGACTCCTCGCAGGGAGTGGTTCTCTGAATATGAAAAATATGATGGTGGTGATGTATTCCTAGGAGCTGACTCGACAACAAAAATCATGGGACGTGGAAGGGTTAAGTTGTTGATAAAATATGGAAGGATTATAACTCTCCCTGGGGTTCTACACATTCCAAAGCTAGCCAGGAGCATAATATATGTAAGCAAGTTGGATGATGCAGGAGTGGATACTGTATTTAGAAAGAACACTTGCAATATGGTACGAGGAGCAATGGTGTTGATGAGGGGATTTCGGTGTGGAACTCTGTACAAGTTGTTGGGAATCACTTATACTAATGGCTGTAACAGTTCTGTTGTGCCTGAGTAGAGAGATGAAGGAGAAAATAATAACATTGTCCCTGAAAAATAAGACCATGTTGTGGCATCAAAGACTGGGGCATATTGGAGAAAAGGATCTTCGAACACTAGACGTTAAAGGTATGGTTGAAGGTATGCCCAATTACACTCTGGATTTTGATTTCTATGAAAATTTCATATATGGTAAACATAATTGATAAAGATTCCCATATGGTGCTACAAGAGCAAAGGGGATCTTAGAGTTGATACACAGTGATGTGTTTGGACCTGTTCCTGTTCCATCCCTTGGTAAATCTGTGTATTATGTTTCATTCATAGATGATTTCTCAAGGAACACATGGATTTATTTTCTTAGAAAGAAATCTAAGGTGTTTGATAAATTTAAAGAGTTTCAGGCTCTGGTAGAAAATCAGACAGAGAAGAAAATAAAGGTATTGAGAACAAATAATGGTGGAGAATTCTGCGAAAATGAATTTAAAGAATTCTGTAAGAAGTGTGGTATAGCAAGGCAGAATACTACTCCATACACTCCTCAGTAGAATGGATTTGTAGAAAGGATGAACATGACATTGATGGAAAAAGCAAGGAGCATGCTCAACGGTGTCGAGTTAGGACAATAATTATGGGTAGAGGCAGTGGGTACAACATGTTACCTGGTCAATTGATCACCTTCATCAGCGTTGGATGATAAAACTCCACACGAGGTATGGTCTAGAAAGAAACCATCTCTTCAACATCTTAGAGTGTTTGGCTGTGATGCTTATGTACATGTTCCAAAGGAAAATAGGAGTAAGATGGATAAAAAGGCTAAAAAGTGTATCTTTATTGGTTATAAAGATGGTGTGAAAGGTTATAATATTTGGAACCTAGAAACTAAGAAGACTGTTTGCAGTAGGGATGTTGTTTTTAGAGAGGTAAAATATTTGTCCAAACATGAATTCCTACCAAGGCAAGACAAACCCGAGAAAATAGAGCTAGAGTTGGATGATGCAAAATCTAAATCATCTGAAGAAGATGAAACAACAGAAGAAGAAGAAGAACCTCATACCCCAGTATTGAGGAGATCAGTGAGAGAAAGAAGGAAACCAAAAAGGTATAGTCCACCTAATTTTCGTTCCAATTTTTCTTTATCTATTACTGATGATGATCCCATAACTGTCAGGGAAGTAGTGAATTCAGAGGATAGTAAACTATGGAAGAAGGCCATGGTTGAAGAAATGGATTCCTTGGATAAGAATGAGGCATGGGATATAGTTAAGTTGTCAGCTGGAAGAAAGTTTGTTTGTAGCAAATGGTTGTTTAAGAAGAAGTTTAATGCAGAAGGAAAAGTGGAGAAATACAAAGCTCGGTTAGTAGAAAAAGGTTATCCCAAGGTAGAGGGAATTGAATTTGGTGATATTTTTTCTCATGTTGGTAAGTAAACTTATATTAGATTTATTTTATCTATTACTGTTGCTTTTGATCTTGAAGTGGAACAGATGGATGTGAAGACAACATTCCTACATGGCGATCTGGAAGAAGAAATCTACATGAAGCAGCCAAAAGGCTTTGTAGTGAAGGGGAAGAAAGAGTTGGTTTGTAAGCTAAAGAAGTCACTATATGGTCTGAAGCAATCACCTAGGATGTGGTACCAAAAGTTTGACACATACATCCTTGGATTGGGATTTGTGAGAATCAGGGTTGATCACTGTGTATATTCTGAGCAGGTTGGTAATCACTTCATTTATGTAGTGTTGTATGTTGATGACATGTTGTTGGTAGGAAATAACATGGATGTTATCAAGGAGGTGAAATCGTAGCTATCCTTGAAATTTGACATGAAGGATCTTGGTGCTGCTAACTTCATTATGGCAATGGAGATTAAAAGAGATCGTGCAAACAGGAAAATCTGGTTGAATCAGAGAAAATATGTTGAGACAATATTGCAGAGGTTTAATATGCATGGAAGTAAACCGATCAAGGTTCATATTCCTATAGGTGTAAAGCTATCTGCAGATCAGTGTCCCAAGACACAGGACGAAGAAGAGGACATGTCCCATGTTCCATATGCCAGTGTAGTTGGTAGTTTTATGTATGCAATGGTATGTACTAGACCGGACATTACAAATGCAGTGGGATTTTTTATAAGGTATATGTCAAAATGAGGGAAGGAGGATTGGACAATAGTAAAGAGGGTCTTCAGGTATTTGCGTGGCACTACCAATTATGGATTGTGATACCAAGGAAGACAAGGATTGGACAAAGTGGTGGACATACATGGCTTTGTTGATGCAGACTTGGATGGAGATCTAGATCATAGAAGATCTACAAGTGGGTATGTGTTTAACCTATTTGGAGGAGCAATGAGCTGGATGACCAAAAGACAAGCTGTAGTGGCACTCTCAACTACAGAAGTTGAATACATGGCAACCATTCATTCAAGAAAGGAAGCAGCATGGTTACAAATATTATGTTTAGGTATTGGGTTGGTACAATAAGCAGTGAGATTATATTGTGACAGTCAGAGTGCAATATTCCTAGCAAAGAAACCATCTTATCATTCGAAGACAAAGCATATTGATGTTCAGTATCACTTTGTGAGAGACATGGTTGAGAAAAAGAAGGTGTTACTAGAAAAAGTTGACACTTTGAAGAATGTTGCAGATTCATTAACAAAGTCTGTGAGCACAAAAAATCTCTCCTAGTGTGGAGTAACAATGGGAATTGTTGCCCTAGATTGTTGACTATATATAATCCTGTGGACCCCTGGATGCAAAGAAAACAAAAAGTGGGAGAATGTTGGGTATGTGTTATATTCTCTGCATGTGTGTGTGTGGGCACGTCAGATTCGAAAACTGTGTCTGATGATCCCTGGATTTTTCTATTTTTAGCGATTTTCTAAATTAATATCGGATTAAGGGATTAGGGTTTTGGTATATATGGAATACCTAAAAACATTTTATATATTGTATGGTGAATGGTGGAATTCAATATAATGAATATAAGAAAGGTTTTCCCCAGTTGATGGTTTCTGGTATAAATCTTTGTGTACTATGTGTATGAGCCATTGATTAAATTCTATTTTGCTTAAGAATCTATATGCATTGCTTTACTTCACAGGTTTAAAACTTACAAAAATGGTATATTGAACTACCGCGTAACTCTTTTGTTGACTTTAATTCTCTTTCCATGGATTTCCTGGTGCATTTTCAATTTCCTCTATGGTACAAGACCGATAGAGAACTTTTGAACTCTCTCCGACAATCCTCTTCCACCCACATATTTTATCATATACACGAGTGGAGTTGACAAATATGATCGATTAAAGCTCCAATTCCAAACCAACTTATCGCTGATTGGTTTACAAAGTATATATTTCCTCCCATCGCCCACGATGTTGCTATGGGAAACATAGTTACTGAGGACCAGGTTATCATTCATGCACAGTATTTGGACTTGGTTTATTCCCAATATGGCACACTTTACAATCTGATCCCTAATGCTTTTCGTCTGTCAAATGATTCATCAAGACCTTCTTTGGAATCTATTTATGTTCCAAACACCACAACTATTTTCATTCCTTCTCAAATATCCAAGGTGAATGCGGTCGAATCCACTTCATCTCAGCAACCAGGAGGTAAGAATAAAACAAGGGAAAATCCAAGACACCTTCTAATGAGCAGGATAATCCTAATTTTGTTGATACTCAACCAAAAAGGAAACCTAAATATCCTTGTATGATTTGTGAGGAAGACCACTACATGAAATACTGTACTCATCGTGAAGCTGTCGTGATATATCTAAAGGGTACCTCCCAACCAGTTCAACAACAAAATTTGGCTGCACAAAAACCCTATCCCTCCATAAGGAGACGACCCGGGTCATTCCCACCATGGGGATGCTTCCACAAGCACCTCTGAGGTTTACATGTTTAAGACGATTAATGTCACCACTCGTGCAAATACCTATGACACTCCTCCAGGTGATCAGACTAAATGGAAGGTTGTCGACCAACCTTCTAACTCTACTCCTCCTCCATTTTCCAATCCTCTTCAGATTGAGAAGATAATTTCTGACACAAGCATTGTGCCCGCCCAAGAATGCAATTTGAAAAGCGACTTTTAATCCCAATGCCCGCGTTGCCCAAAACTACAACATATTTGACGATTTGGTGCAAGAACCTTGCGTCATGTCAACCCTTGAATTTCTACAACACTATCCAAGTCAACGTAGAACCCTATTGTCAACCATTAAAGCCATGGATCTCGAGGAGTCGAGCATGATTACGTTTAATTGGGATTAATTTAAGGAGAGAGTCTCCCACCACTTAGCATTCCAAATTCAAGTTTTGGTTTGTGGAAAGAAAATCCATCGTAATGTATTGGATGAGGGAGCCTCAACTTGTTTCATGTATTTTCCTTTTTGGAGATCCCTTGGTTCTCCTACACTTACCCCGCCCCCTACCACCCTAAAAGCGTTTTATGGACATGGTTTCAAATTTCACGGACTCCTGAAATATTTTGTTGTGACTTTGAAAGGGTAAAATTGTTTCTATTGATATCGAATCAGTTGAGGCACCCCATGGATTATAATTTCTTACTTGTTCATAGTTGGTTCTATGCAATGACTATCGTCACATATTCGATGTTTTGTATCTTACGATTTCCCCATCAAGGAAATATTATCACTGTGTATGAACTCGAGTATACAAATCTATATCTCAAAAATGTCGCAGCAAATCATGTCCCTATTCTAAGAAATAATAATTTTGAGAGTGTAGGTGTAGGTCTTCTCAAGGATTCCTCCCTCGTGGGGGTTTTTCCTTTTCCTTCTCCTCCCACTACACAGGTTTCTACCTTAAACATGATTTCGACTCAGGTAAGACAATACTTTGATTCATCTCATCCTTTGGTAGTACCTGGTCTCAACGAGCATAGTTCATTGTTTGTGTCAAGCTCGGTAAAAAATGAAACAGACCCCCTCCATTACAATCGATTCTCACTCTGGATGGAGTATTTGAACCTTCTTTTCCTTCACCTAGTGAAAATGTTCCCATTAGTATCTAGAAACCTAAACGAGGAAATAAGAAGAGTTGACAAAGGAAACAACACTTAGGGGTAGGTCTCCAGTCTCTGGACATCATGCTAGAGAAAAACCACCAACTTCTGCCAAAGAGGCTTGGGGAAAACTACCTCTAGAGAGACATGTGGCTAGGAGTGATCCTCGTTCGAAGGTCATTCCCATTGTAACGTAGTAGTATTTTTCTAGAACGAGGTTAGGCTTTCTTCTTTCATGTGCTCGTAAATACATGAGAATAAATTACCGAGCTTAGTATTTGTTTTTTCTCACGCTCATAAATACATGAGAATGTAACTAAGTAGACTTTTATCACTTTTTCAGACTCGTAAAGGTTATACCGAAAAGGAACCCCTTAGAGTCTCCTTTAATATCTTTTTAGACTCTCTAAACATGAAAATATTGTCGAGTGATCTTGCTTCCTTTCACACTCATTAAAAGGTTTGAAAGGGCATCTTTCGAAAGATAATTTATCTCTTTTTCATCCTTGGGAGACTAATTACGAAAAAGGAACACTCTAATCATGCATGATTAGAAGAGTTTTCGCCTATATTTTTTTGTACTTTTTCAGACTTCAGAGACTAAAAATCATGAAAAAGGACAACCTTGGAGTCGCCTTTAAGTTATTTTCAGACTCTCTAAACATGAAAAACCACCGAGTTTTCCTTCTCTAGACTCGTTGAACTACACATTGAAGGGCCCATCTAGGGAAAACCCTTACTTCTTCCAGTTTGTTAAACAAAGGAAGAGGGACTTACCAAAAGTGAGTTATATCGAGCATGTGTTATCCTCCTCGAGCTCGTTAAATTAAAAAGAGGTACTCATCTATCTGGATGGGGGGGAAATTGAAGGAAGTGGGTCAAGTTTCTTGAATTGTTTTTATAAATAGCTCTTGCAGTCGCCCTTGAACATGACACTTGTTTTAACCTCCACACTGAACACTTGGATAATCTGCTAAACTTCAGCATTGAACCAATCCTATGAGTCTTTCCACTCCTTTGAGTCATTCAAAGAATGTCACAGCACCCGCTGAATTATGTTTTGGTCAATTCTGAGTTTATGCTACCAAGTCCTATGTCATGCCTCAGTGCTCAAGGGAAGTATCCACCTTGAAAGTCAATCATCTACAAAATTACTAGTTTTCATTTCCCTGTGTTAGTCCATACTCATTCGATTCATCATCTTACAGGACTCTCCTATGTCAGTTCCGTGTCGATGATGGGGGATACATCAAGGCCCTCCTTCGACGAGTTTGTTCCTGTCAAATTCAACACATCATCTGGGAATTAGAATTAGAAACCATTTAGTACCTTGGAACTTGCATGCCTCAATGGAAGGCCTCTTCGCCTCCAACAATAGATTTACATCATTGACCTCTAATTGGATGATTCTATGAATATTCAACCTCAACTCATTTATTCACATTTGATGGAATATACTAGGGTAACTTGGGATTCATTGACATCATTGGTGATTTCCCTCGCACTTGTTAACGATATACATCAATGATCGGTAATCAAGTGGTTTCTACCATGTTCAACATCAAACCATCTATTCACATGGCTAGATTCATACCACATTGGTATTGGGACAAAGACCATGGGTTGAGCATTCAGTCTATTATCTACTTTACCTAGGCTATGAAGGAGATCATTTGATCATACTTATACATATATATTTTCACATAAATCCACGTTGTATTGGTATATGGCTCCTTTTTATCATCTTGTAGCTCCACTGTGTATTTTTCATGGCTACGATCAGTTCATGTCATAGAGGTATGGATCGACATTGTATCTCTGGTGGCTATACCCTTAGTCAATAACATCATGGATCCGTAGTGTATTTATTGGCGGCCATACTTTGAGTCATTTATACTCTGATCATAGATATGCCTGCCTCAGGAATGGAACAAATATTAACATTGTTTGATGGTTGTCTGCAGCTTCTACCAAGTTCCCTGAATCCATACCCTTGCATTGAAGAATCTACAAAGTGTTTCTACCATCATCTTTCATCTTCTAGCTTCACACTTTCTAGGGAAATCTGTTACACATCAACATTCCTCAATTTGATAATGTCACATTCTCATTGTTGTAAGTGTCACACTTTTGTCGCAAGTGTCACTTTCTCATCATGTAAGTGTCGCATCACAAATTACACCATCAAAACACTTGATACAACC
The DNA here is from genome assembly GCA_009831015.1 of Picea engelmannii. NCBI lineage: Eukaryota > Viridiplantae > Streptophyta > Pinopsida > Pinales > Pinaceae > Picea > Picea engelmannii. Next base: position 85,227 of record ML780653.1, on the reverse strand, counting down.
CCTAAAACATGTTAGAAGAAGAAACCCTATCATTTGATAGTCAAAGAAAAGCGTTTTTTTATGAGAATTGGTCATCTTGACAACTTTTGGAAGATCAATGATCCCCTTCTCATATGCAGGGAGTGCTAGCTCTCTTTTCCTATATCTGAGGGAGTGTTGTAGCACTCTGTTTCCCATTCTAAGGGAGTGTCGAATTGGTTGAGAAAATCTTGGAAGAAATCCCCCTTTTCTCTAAAGACAACTATGGATGGATCGAGTTGGTTCAACTCGAATATAACCCTCAAGTTGCATCTAAGGAAGATATCACAACTGATCGAGTCATATCCTCAACTAATCCCAAATATAACCAAGGTGGTTGAGCCTCTCAAAGCCTATAAATGGAGGCATTCTCATGGTGAACAAGGAGGAAAATAATCATCAAAAGCATTGTCATTCTGATCGTGGATCTTTCGAGAAAGGGGTTGGATGAGGAGTACTTGGAGAGGTTGTTGCAACACTATCCATGATTGTAAGTATCCCTTTAAATTTCTCATCAATATACTTGGCATATTCCCTTAAATATTGTGTAATCTTGCATGTGCTTGTCAATCTTTGTAGATGAATTTGTTTAATATAATCTTGTAGAGTATGATTTATTCATTTTATTTGTTTTCCATTGCATTGCAGGTATCAAGTTGTGCTAAGGAGTTTGGATATCAAGCTCGGATTGGAAGCAACGAGTGAAAACATCGAAACAAGGTGCATGACACTCTTTCTCCCTAACTCTCTTTATAATTAGTTAAACTTAATTCAAAGGGATGTTAGTTTCCATTTCTCTTTTTTTGTCTTCGCATTAGGGGTATAGAATCCAAGGGATAATTCACCTGCCCGCAGGGGAATTATTACATAACACAAGTACAACCTCAGTCTTTCTTTATCAGAAACTAGCATCATGACAGATAATTATTTTGAGAACAACTCTTTCCACAATGTATTACCTTATCTATACATTGACACCCTTTATGATGATTGGATCTTCACTACTTCAAAAATTAAATATTTCCCTCTTGTTCCTTGATTCCAGTCTAATTAGAATCAATAGATTTCTTGTAGTATTTTCCTTCGCCCATAGTTTTTCTCTTCTTGGTTTCCCAAGCCTTCATGGTTGCATCTAGACTCCTCCCTTATCATTTTTTAGTCTTGGCCTTTGATTATCATCATAGCACTCTAGCCTTGAGTACCTCTGTTTATCTTTAACCAAAATTTCAATCCTCTCACATGTTATGAAAACCATCTCTTCACACTTCCCTGGTCTCAGCTTCATACATACCCATTACTCATGTTTTATCATGAAACATGTACGATCTCTTTATTTATCATCTTCCACAATTGATATGCATATTTTTCATCTTCAAGTATTTTCCAAATCATATCTCAATGGGAAGTCTTCTATATTACACACTGAGTATAGTCATCTTCAGTTGCCAGCTTCCTCAAGCATTCATTCCACATTTTGAAGAACTGACCTTGTCCTCTTACTCATACCTGAAGATGCCACTTTTCTAATGACAATTTTCTATGATTTATCATAAACCTTAATCTCTCCTTGCAACAAATTTATTATAAAAGGGAAAAATTCAAAAAATTATAGTTACAACAAGAATACAACCACAATATACAATTATGGTAACACATGCACAATTTTTTAATTTTTGGTTTGCTCCTTCATGGTTACCATAATTCTTCTTTCTGTCTTCCTATGAATTTTGTTTCTCATTTCATAATTCTCTGTGATTACATGGACTTATCATTCCAATACCTTTCCAATGACTATTTTCTTGCTCAATTCTGAGTCTTGAGCGGAAAGTTGTGGTCTTCTGAAAATTGCCCATTAATTCCTTTTGTTCACACTTCAACTAGGTGCAAATCTGAACTGTAATTATGCATTTTGCACCTGCTCCATTGGAGTTTTGGTAGGAGCCAAATTTGGTTTCTTCATATATATATATATATATATATTGGACTGTCTATCCAAGTTTCACCTCTTTCTGGGTTCTCGGTTGCTAGATACAGTATGTTGAAGTTTCAGGCCAATTAGTGTTTTTGGCCTTGAATGCTACAGGTAACTTCTATGCCCTGTTAAACATTTTTAACATGCCCAAATTTTTAATTCATCTCCATGATTGCTTTCTATGGTTCAATATATTTCCATAGACTTATCTTGTGCCTCAATCTGATTCTGGAGCAGGAAGTCATGGCATTCAGAAGTTAACCGGGCTTAAAATTTACTCTCCATTGTTTGAGTTGTAAATCACTCATCCTAACTCCGTTTGACAAATGGGATACACCATTAGAAAGATATCCCCAAGATTCTTCATTTTATCTACAAAAAATACAAATTGGGTGCATTGGTTTTTAGTTGCTAAAAACATTGTTTAGGGCCTCAAAAATGCCCTACAAAAAGATGACCTTCAAAAAATACAAAAAAATCACGGAAAATAACTGGTTTTATGTTGTTGTAGACCGCTAAACCGACTTCGTGCACACCACTTCTAAATTATACACCCATATTTAGCATGTGCAATACCAAAATGTAGCACATGCACAATGCATCCATATCCAGTGTGCACCACTTTTCTGTCATGTGCCAATATCTACTGCACACAACTTTTGTGTTGTATGCCAATACCTAATGCGTAGAATTTTTTTGTTATGCACCAATACCTATTACGCATAAATTTTGTGTCACATGCCAATACCTACTGCACACAACGTTTGTGTCACACACCAATATTCTACGCGCATCACACTCTCTGCACTACACAATGCCAAGGTTCAGTGTGCTCACACCACGCACCAATACTCCTGTAACACCATGTTTCCCTCAGTTTGTGAATATAACTATATGGGCCAAGGAACTATGGAAAACTTAAAAGTGTGAATGTTTGATTTGATGGACCTTGTGTAGAAGGTGGATGAATGTATATTCTGTTATTTTAATATAAAATGGTTACATGTTGCATGACTGCTAAAAGAGGGGATGTGCTAAGAGAGACCACGAAATGTTGTGAAAGGTGGTGGAGGGGACCAGGAATGGTTGTGTTAACCTCCATCGAACCAGTACCATGCTGGAATTAATTGCTCAAATCAGAATAACCCTCTGACCTAGGAATGAATTACATTTGGGATGGTAGGTGGGAAGGCCTCCTCAAGAGTTAATGATAGGATGGGGCAGACCACCCATCCATAAGGCTTCCAGACCTGACCATAGACTGGGAACTCGAGCCACACACAATCTTGTCAAGGAAGGTAAGAGAGGAAGTGTGGTGGGCAGAGGGAGACATGTGGAGAAAAATGCAGAGATGAGAGAGGAAGCTCTCGGGTCTGAGGAAGGACTGAAATAGGAACAACGAGCTCTGATCATAAAAAATAGAGATTGACCGAGGAGAAGGAGAGTAACCTTCATCCTTATCTATTTCTGTATTGGGATAAGGAGAGTAACCTTTGTCCCTAACTTTCGTTGAGTTGGAAGTAAGATATTGAATCTCAAAGCATCGTGGCTTAAGATCAGGGTTGGCCAGTGATAAATCTATTGGGAGTGAATAAGCCTATAGTTGGGTGGAAACGAACACCCCTTTCAGCAGTTGCATCACACTATACAGTTTTGATAAGTGTTTTCTTTCCCTATGCTTTGAATTGTAAATAATGGATGTATGCAAGTATTTATATGTCTATAAAGGTTTCTTTATGTGTATTAAATGATTAATTTATGAATATTCCCTCATTCCCTTGAGAACCTATAATTTTTCTTCATTTTCCATATGTCCCTTTTTAGTCACTCGAAGGCACTTTCCCAGGGATCTACATTACCATTCCAGAGTCGGAGCAAGCCTCTTGGCATATCTACCGTCTTGGTAAACTCACAAGTTACCTTGCCTTGGCTTAGATCTTAAATCCCTGCAAGTTTGGAAGGTGTTTTCCTTTAGACCATTAGTCTAAGAGACTTTGAACTTACACCTATGTCCTTAACTGAAGACCCGAATAAGAGCGTGGATCATAGACCAAGAGTTATCGGAAGATCCAGGTGACCTGGGTCTAGGAACCTTGGAGCTTGAAGCTCCGAGATGTCAAATTGTTACGATCGTCGATCTATGAATGGAGATTAGGGGTGGGGAGTCATTGCAGAGCGCGAAGGTGAAAGTAGCAGACGCGCTAGTTCACGGCCCGCAATTCACCATTGTTGTTGATCTCGTCGGCTGGAAGATCACCGACTCTGATTCGACCAAGTTGGGCGCGTACCTCCAAATTGTGGAGGTTGAGCCCTCTTATAAAGAGCATGCACATTGGGTCCCCACAATTTCTATGAACTATCGATTGGTGGACACCTTGGTATCAGTCAGATCATGACTTCCATATCCTGAATATTCGCGAGATGGGTGGTTGTGATTCCTTTTGGAAATTCACAGAGTAACGGATTCCCTCGGCACCATCAGTCTGAGAGAATTGAAAATCTTAGAAGAGATAACATTTTCAAGAGCAAAGGCAGTACCCGAGATAGCTGAACTTGTGGGAGGATGAAGGCTAAGGATATTGGACAGATACCAAACTCTCCCAAGTTGGAAGATGTCAAAAGATGAGAAGGAGGAGTGACAATAGCTGTCAGATCAACTGCGAGGAGAAGTGACTTGGGTTTGTTCATCGCCATGGGGGACAAGTGACGCCAAATCCATAACTCCTGAGCGAGAGCTTATGGTCAAGGAGAGAGTGGAATCACCGAAGACCCGAATTTAATCCTAGCCATTGATCGCTAGGAGACACATGTTAGTGGATCAATAACTCTGAAGAATTCACTTCGATATTTTTAGATTGAGAGTTGAAACTCGTGAAGCCCGGAGACTTGGAGTCTCGAGGTAAATCCCAATCGTCAAATTGAAAGGGACACATGGAATAGATCCATTGTCCTCGAGTGAAAGTAAAGTTTGAGTTTTGAGGTTCCTAAGTTCCAAAGAGCTGAAGGAGATCTGAACCGTCAGACCCAGAGGGACATATGACACCAGATCATAGAATTTGGAGAAACCACTTCGAGGGTTATAGATTTAGATTTGAAACTCCCAAAGCCCGAAGCGTCGAAGTACTAAAGCGTCGAAGTGCCGAGGAGACAAAGCGCCCAAGTACTGAAGTGCCAAAGTGTCGAAGAGTTGAAGGGATGCAGCCCTGAAGATCCGAATGACCGAAGGTCCAAAGTGTTGAAGAGACAAAGAGATCTGGACCATCAAATCCAGAGGACAGGTGGCATGAATCTATGGATTCCTAGTAAATACCCAAAGTAAATGTTAGTCATCATCTCGTCTGAAGTAGATATGAAATGTCAGATCTAGAGGACAGGTGGCGTGAATCTGTGGATTCCAGGTAAAGACTCAAAGTAGACGTCAATTGTCAGATCATCCGAAGTATATCTGAATCGTCTGATCCAGAGGACAGGTGGTGTGAATCTGTGGATTTCGAGTGAAGACCCGATGTAAACGTGGACCAGTGGATCACTCGAAGTAGATATGAACTATCATATCCAGAGGGAAGGTGTTATAGGATAAATCGGTAGGTGTGGACACTAACTGATCTCCCTAGATCCACCTAGATCTAGAACAAAACACACCAGAACATGAATTTTTCCTTAAGTTTTAGATATTGAATTTACTAACTAAAGAGGGATGGGTGACATACCGTTTAAACATTGCTTCCTCTCACCATCACCATCCTAGATTCGTTCCAATGCTCATACAATGATGAACCTGAAAAATAATGCAACCAACCAAAGTGATATTAATAGCATAAACTCAATATAAACCTATGTATGTGATCAAGGAATCATACAATAAAACACAACGAGCTTTATAGGAAAGAATCATATTACTGTATCATATTAAATGTGAAAGAGAGATTACAACCATGGCCTTGATGTCATAAGGTCCCTTCCAACTATCCTTCGTTCCCCACACACTTCCATTCCAAGAATTTTGAGAGCATAGATATGATAATATTTACAATCTATCTTGACAAAGCAAAACTCAAAGACACTCCAACCAAGTTAATAATTCCAAGCCAAATCCAACTTATCCCTTCTCCATGAGAGATCCTCTCCTTTTATAAGCTGAAGAGGATAAGGTGAGGAGGTTAGGATGATCCCACTAAATCATTAAAGTGGGTAATATCCAAAACATTCGGATGCCACCTCATCATGGAAGTTTCTCCTTCTAGAAGACTCGAGAAAATGCTCATTTTTCCCCCGTGTAAGCATTCTCACACCTTGCCTATAGAGAATATTGTGAACTCCTCACAACCTAGCTATGATGCATCCTATGAGAATCAGGCATTCTCTCACTCTAACTATAATGCAGCTTGCGAACTTCCTTTTTTATAGGGTTTTTACAACGGAAAATGCAACTTCTTTTCTCAGGAAGAGTTCTTCTCCCTTCCTTCTTCAGGAACTTAGGCCACTGACCCCTCTGAAGGAAAAAGATAGGTTTACATCATTAATGGTCATAGGGATGATGAAAATAATGTGTAACAGAGAGCCCCCCAAAGTATGAAGTTAGAATAGAGTGATAGCTGAAATACTTTGTCTAGTGTGTGTAAGGAACAAGGAATAGTCGGTTGGAAACCTTCCAACAAACAAGGAAATATAGTACAATAATATATCATCATTGAGGTAGGCATTCCCATACTCATAATACAAATGAATCAGAGAATAAATTTCGACATGCGAAGATCCATGTCAAGTAAGACAGGTCACAACCACCAAACATATACTGTGGATCCATGCCAGTATGACTCAAATATGAACATAGCCACCAAAAATACACTATGGATCTATGCAACAGTACAAACTGAAAATACTCCAACGTAACTTGAATTTGTCAGAAAAGATCCAGGGTCTTCATCTCCACCACTCTATAGTACAAATCTAACCATGCAAATACATGTATCAAAGTCGAACATGGTAGAAACCACTTGATTACCGGTCATTAGTGTATATCGTTAACAAGTGCGAGGGAAATCACCATTAATTTCAATGACTCCCAAGGTATACTAGTACAATCCAACGAATGTGAATTAATGAGCTGAAGTCAAACACTCAGTGGAATCTCTCGATCAGGAGTCAATAATGAAAACCCATTGTCAAAAGCAAGGAAACCTGCCATTGAGGCATGCAAGTTCCAAGGTACCAATTGGTTTCTAAGTCTAATTCCTGGATAATGAGTTGAATTCAGTAGGAAAAGACTCGTCACAGGAGGTCCTTAATGTATCCCACATCAATGACGCGAAACAAGTAACAAGATTTGGTGTAGATCAGAGTAAAAAGTGATTCAGAACTGACTCAGGGATGGCCGACGCAATATAAGGCTTTAAGGACTGCAGAAATGGCCGACGCAATAGAAGGCTTTCCGGGTTGAACGTCTCTTTGAACATATTGACGACACGACAACTGTCTTGGAAACACTGACTCAACAACATAGATCACAGACCAATTTGTAATCTTATAAAGGAGTATGATCAAGAGACAAGTGGATTTTCCAACCTAGACACAAGGCAAGTGAAAGGGTGTCATGTTCAAAAGTGACTCTTCCACAGAATACAGGTTTAGATACATTTATTTCCCAATTTTTTCCCCCACCATTTCTGGCGAGTACCTCTTTATTTTTATGCAAGCTTGAGGAGGATGACATATGCTTGTAAATTTAAGCTCATCCTTCGGACGAGTACCTCAGAGTATGTTTAACGAACCCTAGGAAGGAGTGGTTCGGTCCCACATGGGCCTTTCAATGTTTGTTTTATGAGTCCAAAGAAAGAAAACTCAAGGGTTTTTCATGTTTATAGAGTCTAAAAAACACTTAAAGAGAACTCTCTCAGTTCCTTTTTTGTAAAGCAGTCTGATGAGACTGAAAAAAGAGATAAACTATCGCTCAACAGATGTTTTCTTCAAATACTTTAATGAGCGTGAAGAGAACAAGGTTGCTCGGCAATCTTTTCATGTTTAGAGAGTCTGAAAAGATCTTAAAGGGAACTCCAGTGGGTTCCTTTTTCATATAACCTTTACGAGTCTGAAAAAGTGATAAAATTATACTCGGTTGGATTCTCACATATTTACGAGCACAAGAAAGAATAAAGACTATGCTCGGTAACTCATTCTCATGTATTTACGAGCATGAGAAAGAACAAAGACTAAGATCGAGATTGTTTTCATTTTTACGCAAGCTTTAAAACAAAACAAAACTATGCTTGGACCTGGTTTCGTTTTTACACAAGCTTGAACCAGAGAAAACTATGCTTGAGGTAAGTGGTTTCATTTTTACACAAGCTTGAACCATAGAAAACTATGCTTGGACTTCCCAATGCATAAAACATGGATGGTTGGTACTTAGCCCCCAGCTTAAGAAACTAGCGGCTCTACTTCAGCATGAAGTCCAGAGGCTGAGGAAAATGACCCCCAAGCTTCATTTCATCCAACCACAAAGGAGAATGAAATGAGGCTTCAAATACTAGATGAAGGACTTGACTCAAATAGAGAGGGGGAAAACTATTTCATTTTTTTAATGAGCTTGACACAGAAAGAAGAACTATGCTCGTAACTTCTATTTCATTTTTTAATGAGGTTGCCACAGAGACGAAAAAAAACTATCCTCGTAAGTGGTTTCATTTTTTAACGAGCTTGAAATAAGAAAACCATGCTCAAAGATCTATGTTTTATTTTTTAACGAGGTTTCCTCAGAGATGCAAAAACTACCCTCGAAACTGGTTTCATTTTTTAACGAGCTTGAAATCAGAAAATCATGCTCATAGACCTCTGTTTCATTTTTTAACGAGGTTGCCTCAGAGATGCAAAAAATATCCTTGGTTCTCTTCATGATCATGGATTCCAAGAGGACAATGCTTCGGAAGGACACCATGTCAAGGGACAAAACTCAGTCAGGGCTTCCAAGAGGACTTCACTGGAAGGAAGAAACACACTCTTGAAGGAAACCATGTCAAGGGTCTCGACAGGAGTAAAGAGATCAGGCTCTAACAACCCTATAGAAGAGATCACCATGTCAACTACTAGATCTAAGTCATCAGAAGTTGAAGCCATGGGCGACAACACCACATAATTGACCTTTGGCAGGGGCGATACTGTCTGCATATAAGAACCATTTAGGGAGGCAATCCAGTCGAGGTCAATGAATGAAAGTTGATCAACAGTCACAACTCATCCATCTTGAGGGAAATATACCACACGAAAAAGAGTAGACACAATAGCTTTCATGGCATAGAAATAATCTCACCAAAGGAGTAAAGAAAAATCCAAGGGGTCTTGGACTACCATGACGTCAATAAAGAAATTTTTCTCTCCCAAAGTTATAGGAAACTGAGGAAGGGTCCCTAAAGGTTGACTAGTTCTTCTGTTAAAATCTAACATATTCTGCGTAACTGGCGCAAGTGGAGGACAACCCAAAGCTTGCCAAGCAAAAGAGGACAAAATTCTAACAGCTACACCTTCATCTATCAGTGTCTGAGGAATGTCTCGACCACAAACCTATACTGTAATATGGAAAGGAATGTGAGAGGGAAGATGAGGTCCAGTTAGCACACCCCAATCAAAATGGATGTCCTCATAACTTGGAGGGGGTTCCACGGGAGAAGGAGGAATAGCCCTCGGCATGGTAGATTCTGTATCAATGAGAAAAACATGGGCAGTATCAGGTTTACTCTCTAGCGGGAGAGTAGGATCGACCAATTGAGAGATCAGATCGACCACTTGGGTTTCATTCTCCAAGGGGAGAATGGGATTGATAGGTGGAAACGGATCAACCGCTTGAGTTTCACTCTCTAACGGGAGAGTGGAATCGACCAAGGATGGGATTGGATCAACCACTTTGTTAACACTCTCTAAAGGGAGAGTGGAATCGACCGAATATGGGATCAGATCGACCACTTTGTCAACTGGTTCAATTAAGGGCATGGACAGATTGACGACATGATCAATCAGACTAATCGATGGGGGAACCATATTGATCACTCCATTAACTACAAGTGGGTTGAGAGAAAGCTTGCGATAAGCAGCTGGAAGTTGGGGTTGTGAAACAATCGTGTCTTCCAGGAATTTCGAGGCTTCTTCCATATGAGGGAAAAGATGAGTTAGATGACTCCCTTTGCATAACATACACGGTAACTTGGCTCTACTTTTCTTCTTCCCAACTATATCGTGACTAGTCGACGGGAAGTCATCAACATGTTGTTTAAAGGAAAATGACATGGGTTGGCGAGGATGTGTAGACCATTCTTCTATAACCTTGGATAGAACAGGGCAATCCTTAAGAAGATGGCTACCCTTACAAAGTCTGTAAGGGTACTTGGGCTTACAAGTTGTTTGGGTGATCTTGACATCATCAACACTCCCAACATGATTAACAGTAACTGGTTGTTTTCCAACATGTTTGACAATGGTTGGAAGTTTTGACCCTTCTTTATATTTCTTCTTCTTAATCTTTCTTTTCTTCTTCTTCTTATTCACCGGGTTACTAGCTTAAGAACTTTCACTCGACGAAGAAGATGAAACGGAAGGTGACCTTGCAAGCGAAGAAGGTGAAGAAGACCTTACTGGTGAAGAAGGTGAAGGATCAACATGAGGTTGATGCTCTTGGGGGGAATTTCTTGTGACTAAAGTGCTAACTACACTCGGGATTACCTGAGTGGAAAACAAGCACACCGACAATCCAATAGTGAGACTTGGAAGGCTCAAAGTAGCGATGTGAGGAGGACCAATGTTTCCATAAGAAGAAAAAACACAAGGTTCCCCTAGAGCAGGGGTTCCTTCATTGTTCATTCCAAGAACTGACGCCATTAAATAAATATCCAATCTAGATTCCTCTAAGGAAAACAAACAACACACACTAAAAATCTAGTAAGCAAGCAAGAAAACAAAGCCTTCTCATAATGAACGCACTAGTTGGTGATGAAATCCAACGTCACGGGAACAAAGTAAGAAGGGGCTAAGATAGAGGAGGTGGAAAAGCTACATTGACGACCTACTTAACGGACTTACACCCTGGTGCAAACTCCCACACATAATCGTGGGTATACCCTCCAAGGAGCCCGAGCAATTTTGGCCAATGTCGATTCTAGGTACCATGAAGACTTTCCCCTCCACAGTCACCTTGTGTAAAGACCCTAAAGATATAGGCCACTAAGGTTACCAATCACTACAGTGATGCCTGGGGAAACAATCAACAGTCTGATCCACATGCAAGGGTAGGGTATCCAGCCCGAAATCAACTTGAAAGGCTTCCACTCATCATTGTGGGTATACTTCTCAAGCGACCCCCATAATACACGTAATATCTACACCAAGACCAACAAAGTAGGGTGAGGAACTCTGCCACTCTCAATGTGACCTCGTGATTGACCCTTGTGTTAGAAGGGCTTCCCAGGACAAAATGTAATAAGTGGATTTCATCGCTCCCTAACACAAGATTCTATGTTTGTTTGCAGCTTTGGAAAGTTATCTTTCACACCTATTCCAAAGCCCTACAACTAATCTAATGTAGGTTTGCTACTAGAAAATATAAAAATGTCTAATCAATTTTTTATAAGCGCTTTATTTTATGGTTGTTGTTACTCAATAGGAAAATGGCATGAACAATATGGTGTTTTGACCGACTCGGAAGTTATGCAAAGAGATGAAGCTGCAATCTTTTCATTTCTATGAAAGTTATGCTACGAGAAGGAGAAAACATTTATCATTCCCATATACACAATGTCCCAAAATATATTAAACTCATCAATATCAATATTCTCAAGAAATGAGAAAAAGGTATTGTACACCAATGCACGATTCATGGCCCCCCCCACGGCCATGAGGGGGGAAATTTTTCATAATTTAATATCAAACAATGCCAAGAATCATGCAATTCCTCTACTTCAAATGCAAGGATGCCCCCAATCAAATATAAAGCAAGAAATTAAATCTTTTTGTTTCAAAAATTTCACTAAAAGCAATAATGAACTTTCTTAAAATAAAGAAACCCAAACTAAAAGTTTTCTTTTAAAGAGAACTATTTAGAATAAATTTGGTCTTTCCCTAAACAATCCTAAAGAAAACACACGCTTTGTAAAAGACATTCAAAGCAAGAGATTAATCTTTCAAAACCAAACAAGACAAAGGTGGCTAAAAGCAACTCAAATGATGTCAAGCAGACTATAAGCAAATCAATATAGGATCCAAAAGCTCAATCCAACTGATCAAAGAAAACCTGGGCATCAAAAGATAGGAAAGCCTAATTCCAAACAAAAATTTAAAATGGGTTCGTAGCCTAGCTATAGGGTGCAATGCAAAAATCAGTGGAGTTCGCAGGATGGACACAGGTAGGGTGCAAACATGTCACACTGGATTACACAATAGGGTGTGAACTTCAGTGATTCTCACAGGCCACAAAAAGGTACAATGTGAGATGGTTTGTAATCAAGCAAATTTTGGAAAAAGGACATAACTTTTGAGTGAACTTCTGGATCCAGGGAGTCTGTAAGGATCTCCTAAAGACTCAAAGATTGATTGGGAATGAAAAAGGGTAGGTCAAGAAAAAATGGCCAAGAAAAACCACCAAAATGGGTTCTATCCCGAGTGGAGTCGCCAATTTGTTTATAGGATAAATCGGTAGGTTCAGACACTAACTGATCTCCCTAGATCCACCTAGATCAAGAACAAAACACACCAGAACATGACACTTTCCTTAAGTTTTAGATATTGAATTTACTAACTAAAGAGGTATGGGTGACATACCATTTAAACGTTGCTTCCTCTCGCCATCGCCATCCTAGCTTTGTTCCAATGCTCATACAATGATGAACCTGCAAAAGAACGCAACCAACCAAAGTGATAGTAATAGCATAAACTCAATATAAACCTATGTATGTGATCAAGGAATCATATAATAAAACACAACGAGCTTTATAGGAAATAATCATATTACTGTATGATATTAAATGTGAAAGAGAGATTACAATGATCGCCTTGATGCCGTAAGGTCCCTTCCAACTGTCCTTTGTTCCCCACACACTTCCATTCCAAGAATTCTGAGAGCATAGATCTGATAATATTCACAATCTCTCTTGACAAAGGAAAAACTCAAAGACACTCCAACCAAGCTAATAATTCCAAGCCAAATCCAACTTAGCCCTTCTCCATGAGATCTCCTCTCATTTTATAAGATAAAGAGGATAATTTGAGGAGGTTAGGATGATCCCACTAAATCATGAAAGTGAGTAATATCCAAACCATTCGGATGCCACCTCACCATGGAAGTTTCTCCTTCTAGAAGATTCGAGAAAATGCTCATTTTTCCCACGTGTAATCATTCTCGCACCCTGCCTATAGAGTAGACTGTGAACTCCTCGCGACATAGCTATGATGCAACCTATGAGAATTAGGAATTCTCGCACCCTGACTATAATGCAACCTACGAAATTTCTTTTTATAGGGTTTTTGCAAAGGAAAATGCAACTTCTTTTCTCAGGAAAATTTCTTCTCCCTTCCTTCTTTAGGAACTCAGGCCACTGACCCCTCTAAAGGAAACAAATAGGTTTACATCATTAACAGTCATAGGGATGACAAAAATAATGTGTAACAGTAGGTGGCATGAATATGTGGATTCTGGGTGAAGACCTGAAGTACGTCAACCATTAGATCATCCAAGTAGATCTGAATCGTTAGATCTAGAGGAAAGGTGGTGTGAATCTGTGGATTTTGGGTAAAGACCCAAAGTAAGTTTCAATCGTCTGATTGAAGAGGACACGCAGAAGAAATCCACATACTTGGAAGGGAGTAAAAGTTGAGACTTGAGATTTCTTAATTCCGTAGACATGAAGGGATCACAGTCGTCGATTCGAATGGAGACACGCGTCAGTGGATGATTAACTTCGGATAAAAGTCATTGGAGGAAGAGGAGAGTTGAGATTTGAGATTTCCAAAGTCCTGAAATCTGAAGCGATGAGATCCATCGATGTGAAGGAGGACACACAACGACAGATCTAGTACTCCATAGGAAAATGGAGGAGGAAAAGTTTGAAGACATGTAGAAGATATTGATTGTTGATTGAGAAGGGAGTCATAGGACCATTTATATGGTTGAGGAGGCCAAAGTCCTGAAGCGGGAGAACAGTCGCTGATTGGGGAGATACGTGTTAGCATATATTCCATTCCAGAACATAGCCAGTCAAAGGAAGCAGAAGTTTGAGAATTGAAATTCCAGAAGGTCGAACTCGTTGAGCGAATCGTAGCTTCACTTATGTAGTGACAAGTGTCAGCAGATCTTCCACTCTAGAAGATAGCTACTAAGGAGGTACTGAGAATATGAGAGTTGAAACTCCTAAAGGTAGGAGAGCTGGAACCAATCGTAACCATTGATTAGGAAGGGAGCTACGTGTCGGTGGATCGAGAGGTCTGGGAAGGCCAATGAAAGACAGGAAAGTAGGAAATATAACAGTCGTTAATCATGGATCATCACCGAAAGAAAGAGATCGACGTTCGGGAAGAATTGTGGGGCCAGAACATTATCGGGTCTTAATTCTCCTTGAGTGGGTGACAATTGAAACCACGGTATTCCCAAAGGCATACATGGCACTTTGTAGTAAATTTTGGGGAGAAAAGTCGGTTGGTTTAAAACCACCCTTAGACGCGCCCGCAATCGCATATCTTCCAAGGGTTCATAGCCCAAGGTCATATGAAGGAGGGGGTTAGCGGAAAAAGTATCTAGCATCTGAAATTCTACATTTCAGAAGTGTGCAAACAGAGGTCGTGGTTACCCTTAGCCTTGCACCTGGTAGTCAAAAGGTTCTATGCTTAATTAAAGAATGAGACCATCAAGGCCTCAGAGATTTGTTTGTCTCCAGAACCAGAGATACTTGATCGGAAGGCCGATATGGTTCCCCGATTGTCCAAATTAGAACCCGTAGAGAGAGAGGATTTGTTCCAGTAAGGAGGATGAAACTTTTTATTTTATTTTACCTCGTTGTGGGTGTGTTACAAATTGGTATCAAATCACAGTTACAACACTTGGCCTACTTGGGCTCATGGATGAGTCTCTTAAAAAATCTATTTGGAGTACTTTTAGAAGAGTGACACTCTACCTTACCTCCTTAAAAAGTTTGCTTAAAAATGTTATTAGAGAAAAGAAAAAAACTTTCTACTGTGTGTATGCATTTAAGAAATTGAATCGTGTATTGTTCATGAAATAATAGACTGTTAGCTAAAAATATGTGTTTTTTTCAACACTCAAGCAGTCGGTAAATCACAGGAAAACTTCAAGACTAAAGGATGGCGACATGTCATGAAGTGGGGGATGTCTCCCATAATAGAGACAAAGAATATGATGAAAGAAGGGTGGTGGAAACCCCTCCGGACCTGGCTGAAACTATGAGGATCCTCAAGGATGATTTATAAAGTTGCAAGGATGACAATGATAGATTGATAAAGGAGCAAGAACAAGAAACAAAAATTAACATAGTCTTGTTGCAAAGCTTATCCGACATACAAAGGAAACTATAGCATGAACCCGCAACCAGTCATGTGGACCGACAACATAAGAAGAGAAGTCAAATTCCACCTGAGATCTGAAAACATGACTACATAAGTGACCACACTGGGATAAGTACCTCAAAGAAGGACTAGCCTGGAGGCAGGGGACAGCCATCGATAGATTCCTCGGGAAAGGAAACTGGCAACTCTAAAGGATCTTCTACTCGCAAAGCGAGCTCACATTCTTAGAGGAAAGGAGTGAAGAAAAAGCGTTACAAACATCATGATCCCGAGGAATTCAAGAAATCCAAACCACCCTCTTTCTATGGATAAATTAAGAAGGGAGAAGAGGCAGAAGCTTGGCTGCTTAGTTTAAATAAGTACTTCAGAGTCCATGACTACTCTGAAAACTTGAAGGCTCGAAGAACCATCTTCAACCTGAATGGAAAGGCTTCCATATGGCGGGAAGACATTAGAAATGTGAAAGTAGTCCATGAGAAGGACTTGTCATGGAAATAGTTCGAGAAATACTTCAGGAAGCAGTATTTGTCAGAGAAATACATGGATGGGAAGACTAAGGAATTATATGATCTCCGGCTGGAGCAACTCACCATAGATGAATTTTTCAATAAATTCCTTGAACTACTGAGGTATGTACCCTACATAAAATATGAAAAGGTAAAAATGCAGCGGTTCATTAGTGGGTTACCTCATACCTACCGGGACAAAATTGTGTTTGACGAACCAAAGACCTTAGAAGAAACTATCCATAAGGTGAGGTATTGTTATGAACAGTTTGGGAATAAGACAAGACCTCATGAGGAATGGAAGAAGATGAGTAGTTCGGGATTCCATAAGAAGGGGTTTAAATCCTCAAGATTCAAGAACTATAGAAAATATTCTAGAAGGATCCTTCCTACTAGAAGTGTATATCAACAAAATTTCCCCTCTCAAAGTGGAAATAAAACTTTTAAGACAACCCCAAGAAAGACTGATAACCTAAAGAAGGAACCCTTAAAATGTTGGGGTTGTGGAGAAGATCATAAATTGAGGCACTGTCCACACAGACAACAGAACAATAAAAAATTCTACAACATCCAAGAAGATACCAACGTCAATGATGTGGCTAGGAGCATGCCATGAATATATGCAGCCTTGGACAATAATCAAGCCGACCACCAAGCTTCAGTAGTGGAGCTGGAAGGTATGATTGATGACCATCTAGTTTCTATTGTAATTGACCCAGGTTCTAATTTGAGTTATGTGGCCCCTTAGACTGTTGATAAGTGTAAATTGCAACCAATTAGACATGTTAAAACATGTTTGGTGCAATTATCCACTGGGACCAAAAGAAAAGTGGCAGAGGTCATACCACCTTGTTAATTCATCATGGGTGGATTTCCCACCTGAGTGACCCTTAACATACTTCCCATGGGATCTTATGACTTGTTGATTGGTATGGATTGGTTGGCTGCTTACAAAACTAAATTGGATTGTTTTCATAAAAATTTACAATGTGTATATGAATAAGGGAGAAATATGACCCTCCAAGGGATTCAAAAGCCTGTCTCAGTGAGGCAAATATCATCCCTTCAAATGAAAAAGTATTGTAGAAAGGGGTGTTCCTTATATGCCATACAGGTATTGGAATCTGTTGAGGATGACCAACCAAAACTAGAGGACCACCCCATATTAAGAGAATACAAGGACATGTTCCCATAAGAAATACCAGGTCTACCTCCGAGAAGGGATATTGACTTCTCGATAGAACTTACATCGGGAGCGGTACCAACATCTAGAACACCATACAGGATGAGCACGCCAGAGCTGCTTGAGCTCAAGCTACAACTAAAGGAGATGATAGAAAAAGGCTACATCCTACCCAGTGAATCTCCATGGGGAGCATCTTTCTTGTTTGTGAAAAGGAAAGATGGCACACTCTGACTATGCATAGATTACAGACAACTCAATAAGACAACCATAAAGGGAAAGTACCCCTTACCAAGAATCGATGACCTGTTTGACCAATTTAGGGGTGCTTCCATATTATAGAATATCGACCTAACATCTGGATACCACCAAGTCCATATTAAGGATGAATACATCCACAAAATAGCCTTCAGAACAAGGTATGCTCACTATGAATTCTTGGTGGTGTCGTCTGAGTTAACCAATGCCCCCGCCACTTTTATGTTCTTGATGAATAATGTACTCAGCAAATTTCTGGACAAATTTGTATTGGTTTTCATTAATGATATCCTAATATACTCCAAGAACAGGGAGGGTCACGAAGAAAATATTAGACTCACACTTCAAGTACTAAGAGAGCATCAGATCTATGCTAAGTTTAGCAAGTGCGACTTCTTTCAGAAGAAATTCCCCCACCTACGCCATGTCATTTCTAAGGAATGGGTGGTAGTAGACCCCGATAAGATCATATCTATTATGGAATGGCCTACCCCAAAGGATGTATCAGATATCAGATACTTCATGGGCCTAGTAATATACTATAGAAGGTTCATAAAAGGATTTTCCAAGATTGGTTGTCCAATCACTTCCCTTCATAAAAAGGGGATCAAATTCACTTGGACATCAAAATGTGAAGAAATATTTCAGGAACTAAAATACCTCCTAACCCATGCATCTGTGTTGAAGATTTCAAACCTAGATAATGATTTCCTCGTGTGTACAGATGCCTGCAAGGAAGGACTTGGAGGAGTCCTTCTATAAGAGGGACATGTAATTTGTTACGCGTCCTGGAAATTAAATGAGCATGAGAGAAATTATGTGGCCCATGACCTAGAGTTGGTTTCCATAGTACATGATTTAAAAATGTGGAGGCACTACCTCCTGGGAAGGAGATTTTTTCTTATGACAGACCATTGTGGTTTGAGGCATTTGTTTGATCAAACAAAACTCAATGCTAGTGGCAAGCTAGGTGGATGGCTCTCCTAAGTGAATTCAATTTTGAAATCAAACACACAAAACAAAAGGAAAATAGAGTGGCCAATGGCCTTAGAAGAAGTACAAAATGATTCATCTGGAAAGAGTAAGCACCTATGAAATGGATGTCAGGGAAAGATTCATAAATGCACAAGAGACAGATGCATTCTTCAAGACCGTGACCTCATACCTAAGACAAGAGCCTATAGGGATGAAGTATGAAGGGTTCCAGATGCTCGAGGAAGGGATTCTTACTTACATAAACAAATTGTATATTCCAAACTGTGACGAATTGAAGAGGTTAATAATGGGTGAACTACATAAGATACCATATATTGGTCACCTAGGATATCAAAAGATGACCACGACCACTAGAAAACAATTCTATTGGCCTGGGTTGAACAAAGACATAGTTAATTATCTAGCTAAGTGCCTAGAATGCCAACAACTTAATGCAGAACATCTACATCCAGCATGATTGTTACAACCCCTACCAATCCCATAATGGAAATGGAAAACCATCTCCATGGATTTCATCACTAGATTACCAAGGTCGACCAAGCAAAATGATGTCATCATGGTAGTGGTGGAAAAATTGAGTAAGTCTCCCCATTTCATCCTTGTCAAGTCAACCTCCAAGGACCTGCAAGGCAATAGATATTTCCAACATCTTCATGAAGGAGATATTCAGGCTACATGGCATGCCCAAGGAAATTATATATGACAGAGACACCAAATTTACTTCAAGATTTTGGAAATCCCTAATGGATGTTTTTGAGACTAAATTGGTGTTCAACACAACCTATCACCCTCAAACTGATGGACAAACAAAAAGAGTGAACCAAATAGTAGAAGGCATGCTAATGATGCATGTAATGCACCAGCCTAAGAAGTGGGAAGACTACCTACCATTGGTATAATTTTCCTACAACAATGGTTATCAAGAATCCTTGAAGATGAGCCCTTTTGAAGTCCTCTACGATAGATAGTGCAATATTCCAATCAACTAGAATAATCAAGTGGACAGAATTACAATTGGACCCGACATTCTGAAAGAAATGGAACAACAAGTAATTCAGATAAAGAAAAATCTGAAGATTTATTAGGATATAAATAAAAGTTATATCGATAGGAAAAGAACTCCCCAAGAGTTCAAAATAGGATACCATGTCTATCTCAGAGTTAGACCCAAGAAGAGTTCCCTAAGAATGGGAGCTTGTGCCAAGTTGTCACCTCGGTATTGTGGACCCTTTGAAGTCTTAGATAGAGTGGGACCTATAGCCTATAGGATAGCACTTCCTCCCACTATAAAGTAACATAATGTTTTTCATGTTTCTTTATTGAAGAAATATGTACATGGTGCTAATCGTATAATTGAATGGTATGTGACCCAGGTCGAGATGGAGGGAGAATTCCTGCCAGACCACCAATGCATATTAGACAGGAAGGAAACCTCACTCATGAACCAAACCATTGCAAAGGTCAAGGTGCAGTGGAAACACTTTGGCCCAAATGAGGCTACGTGGGAAATGGAGGATGCCATGAGACAGGGATATCCAATATTGTTTGTTCCCATACATGTCATTATGACATATAGAACAACGAGGATGATGTTCCTTTAAGGGGGAGCGAATTGTAACACCCTGTTTCCCCCTGTTTGTAAATATAACTATATGGGCCAAGGAACTATGGAAAACTTAAAAGTGTGAATGTTTGATTTGATGGACCTTGTGTAGAAGGTCGATGAATGTAAATTTTATTATTTTAATAGAAACTGGTTACGTGTTGCATGACTACTGAAAGAGGAGATGTGATAAGAGAGACCACGAAATGTTGTGAAAGCTGGTGGATGGGACTAGGAATGGTTGCATTAACCTTCACCGAATCAGTACCATGCTGGAATTAATTTCTCAGATCAGAACAACCCTTTGACCCATGAATGAATTACAGTCGGTTTGGTAGGTGGGAAGGCCTCCACGAGACTTAATGAGGAGATGGGGCAGACCACCCATCTGTAATTCTTCGAGACATGACCACAGATTGGGAATTTGAGCCACACACAATCTTGTTGAGGAAGGCAAGAGATGAAGTGTGGTGGGCAGAGGGAGACCAGCGGAGAAAAATGCAGAGACGAGGGAGGAAGCTCGCAGGTCTGAGGAAAGACTGAAAGAGGAGATATTAACACTCTGTAAATTCCCATAGGTTTTCAGAGAAGAAGAATTTTACTAGAGGTAACTTTATCCAACCACTTCGAAACTGGAATCTAGCCCTACCAGTTTCAGAGAGGGATCTCTCTATATGATTTAACTATGTTTTAACTTTAATATATCAGGCTAGTTAAATAAAATAATATTGAAAAAGTTTGTTGTTTTTGTTAAGTTGGATGAAAAGAGTTTACGCTTCCATTGGGCTATGGGGTCTGTATTATAAAGATTGAGATCTAAATAGAAACTAAAAGATTCTTTTCACATGGCAAGATAATGCATTCATTGGATTCTTTAGCAATAAAATGATGAAAAGCAGAAAACAAGAGAATATCAATTAAATTAAAGAAGCATTTAAGAATTTCTTCATTGTAATATCAGAAAGATAAACATTAAGATCTTTCAAAGATGGAAACAGGGTATACAAAGATAAATCCTGCAACAAGCACTACTTTAAAAGGTTAGATTAGAAAACAATATGACAACTGAAAGAGAAAAACATTTAACATAGAAAAGAATAACATCACCAATGAACAACATGCGTGAATCCTGTGAAACATCCCTTTGTATCAATGGAAGATCTCTTGACAAAAATTACAGTCTTTCTAGCTTACAGGGTGTAAATATCAACCCCATGTACTTCAAAGTTTGAAGTATTTATAATCAAAAATTACATACGATCTTGTCATTAAAGATCAGGACGTGAAAATCTAAATTTAGCTAACTAACTCAACAAGATACAAAAATTTAGGAACTATTTGATGATGTGTTGAAATCTTCATGTTGATTTTGGGGTAAGTCGTTGGTGAGTCCTCTGCACGATCTCATCTGACTAGATAGATGACTGGGCTTGACACCTCATCTCCTACTCGCTCAGATTGCATAACTCTTCCCATCGAAGGTTACTAGGAATGCTGACTTTTAGCAATCTTCGGTATACTTCATCCATCTCTGTATACTTGGAAAAAGTTGGCTTGATGATGAAAATTTACTGAATCTCATGCTATATGCTGATGTCTGACTAGAAGGCTTCTAAGAACACCTTGCCTGTGATACCACCCTGTATTCCCGAGAATTCAAACTATCTTTAGCCACAGTGGCTAGTTTCTTTTTATAATCACAAAGTGTCATTAACTTATCATTTATGACCCTTAAGCCAGAGAGGCCTTTCTTCTGCAGAGCTTCAATTTTGCTGAAAAATCTTTGCACTCCTATGTCCATAGCCTGGAATTTTTCCTCCAGTTGTAGCATCAATCCTCTTTTAGTCAGGACCCTCTTGACCTCAAGGATGGTTTTTGTCCTATCTTCAATTTTTGACTCCTCTAACTCTTCTATGGTTTTTGAATTCAGGAATTTAATGATCTCAGTGGCTTCTGCGGGCATCTCTCCCAATTCTCCTCTTATCTTTTCAATCGCTTGCTTGCTTCTTTGCACCAGTTCGTTCTGCTCAAACATGATTTGTACCATAGGCCATATTTCATTTATGGATTTGGTGATATCCATCCAGACATTTTCCTTGACCTCAGCAAGTGTTTTGCCTAACACTGTTTTCTTTTGAAGCTGTTGCAATTCTTGTTTGAGATTGTCTGATGTTTTTTTTTCCTTGGAGTAGCTGGCTTGGTAAGAAGACTTGAGTTCCTGAAGGTTCTCAACCTCCTTTTTAAGTCTTCTAATCTCTGTCTCTTGCAAATTCATCTCTTCCATGGATTTTTCCAGTTCTACTGTCTTCTCCAGAGCTATCAATGGATTTGCTGAGGGAATTTATGTTGCATATGTTGTGCTTACTCCTGTGAGAGTAACTGCACTCAATGGAATGACTTACATAGGATTTATCAATGGAATGACTTCCATAGGCTTTGATTATTCCTTCTCTTTCAATAGTTTTTTCCAATTCTGTTTCCATCTCCTTCAACTGCGCATTATGCTCCATGATCAGCTTGAGCATCTCATCCTTTTCCCCTTCTTTCTCAACTATTTCCTTTGCATGTGAATCTTCTGTTGGTGGAAGTTTCAACTGTTTCCTTAGAGATTCTATATCAACATTTTTATTTTTAAGCATCTCCTTGATTGCTTTCACATTCGAGGGATCATACCCGATCATGAGGACCAGTTCTTCCAACGTCTTAATTCAGTTACCTTTGCAAAGGATGATATCTTCTCTAATTTCAGTTGTGTCTGGACATTGCTCAAAGATACCTGTAATTTAGTGGCCACAGTAGAAGTGTTTGCCAATGTGGAGAAAATCATTTCACCAGTTTGCCTCTGCAGATCCATTTGATCACCAGGATGCACATCCCTAGTATGAAACTCGACTGTTGCCCTTTTGTAATCAGTGATGGCTTTCGGGTTTGGCACCTATGCTTGCAGAAATTCCATGTGCATTCTACCCTTATCTGTATCAAATGTAGACAACAATATGTGTTGTGTCGTTGAAGTCTTTTTCCAAAATTGAGCATATGTACTATTGGTCAGTGTCTGATTTTTCCTTTTGATCAAGTCATACTTCTCAAAGATACTCAATTTTGGTCCTACTTTACTCGGCTAGTTGGTTGGTGGAGTATCTGTGGGTTTCTTGGAAAAAAATGTAGACATGATCCGTTTGCTGCTTGAGCCAAGAAGTGACTGATCATCCTTCATAGTTGCAATGGATTGGCTTCCCTTATCACCAGCCGTGTCAGGTGCATGACTGGTTTTTGGCCTTTTGGTGTGCAGTTGGAAATCTTCAACCGAGACTTCAGTGATAGAAGGTGAGTTATCCTTCCTGGGTCTCTTCTCCTTGGGAACCTATGGTTTAGTCATCTGTGAGACAGTGACCGAAGGGTCCTACTATTCTATTTCAACTAGAGTGTTCGGCTCCCATTCTGTTTGATTCGCGAATTTCTCTATCTCGGGTTTGGGTGTATGAACATATGGGACATTCTTGTTTTTAATCCTCATATCAGAAATTATCCTGCACGGATCATAGTTCTAAATGAAACTAACAAAGAACTTCATTTCTTTCAAAAGTCTATTTGCTTCCTCCCCAGTGCCTCGGCTATTGCAAATAAAAGACCCTATTTTCCCTTTAATTCTGAGTTGTTTCTTTTTCATAGACACAAAATGTATGTCATCTGAGTCAATCATTTTCCTTATGTACTCCAGATAAAATATCCTCACAGGTAGGTACTTGGGTAGTCTGTATGGAGACAACTCGCATCCATAAACTCTGATCTCAATGTGGTTTTGGTAAAGATACCAATCGCCAATTTTCAAAAGATCTGAGAGGTGTAAGATCCTCTAAATCTCCTCATTTATTCTTGGCTCAGGTCTTCCACTGAGCATGCTCACCACTGGATGGTAAAACTGCTCGATAAACTATTTGAAACTGAATTCTACAGAATTTTTCTTGAGTAGTGAAGTCCAATTTGTTACCGCCTGCGGCCTTCCATCTTTGTCCATCTTCTCCATTGAGAAGGAGAATTTGTCTGCTTGAAAGAAAGTGAACATGTAAGCCAGTATTGAGGAATACCGGAACATGCCCTATGTGGTGAAATTTGAGAATTCTTCATGAATATTGTCTGCCAGGAAAGTACTGTAATTGAACTAAGTGGTGGGTCTCTCATCGGTGGAGAAAATGGACATAAAACCCAATATGGGTTCATCCACCCATTGATCCGAAAAATACCCCAGCAGAGTACAGAGCGATTATATGACCTAGTTTCCCTTCACTGAGAATTGTGAGGAAGGATACGGGGGATTTGTCTTGGGGAGATGAGCGGCCTGTGGGAGAAAAAGCTCGAAAATCTGAGCTCTTTGGGGGAATGATAGTTTCTGGTATAGTTTTGTGATGACTTCAATATTGAAAGGGGAGGAGGATTCAGCTCTGGGTATCTGCATCATCTGATCGATGGCTTCAGGTGTAATAAAAAACAGATTTTCTCCTGATGAAGATACTATGGCTCTCTGGTTGGGAATGTAGTGGACCTAGAATTTGAGGGAGAATTTGGGGAAATGGTGAACCTGGGGGAAAATATATAGGGGAAGGTTTGATTCCCAGAGTCCAATTTCATCACTTTGGTCCAAGAAAATGTCCTTTAGCCATGACTATAAATCTGCGAAGTTGAATTCACATATGGTATCTGTGATTAAATGATCTTTATTGTCCAAATGAATCATGTCGAGATCGACAGGAGGTGGGAGGAAATGATTTTTCTCGGCTTCTTCTTTCTTTAATTTTGGCGCCATCACTGTCAAAATATCTACAATTAAAACAAAAAGTTAGCGGGGATGGCTGTGGCTTTGGACAACTGACTGAAACAGAGAGGAAACGGGGAAAAATACTCTCTAGTGCAGTGATAGGGTAAATGATGGAGGAATGAAGGGTGAAGGTAGTTTTGAGCAAACGAATACTCATTGGGCACGGGAGACAGCTCAGCAGGCTAACGGATAGGTTAGCTTGTAATAAATTGCCAACGGGTTATTTGGAGCGTGAGATGGCAGGTGACAATGAATGACAAATATGACTGAGTGACGTGGAGGGAGTTGATTGGGACTTGACCATGGTGAAGAGACTTGTAACAGGGTGAAAGGACTAAAAGAGTAATGAGATGTTATCTTTAGGGGAAAACGTGGAAAATGATGTCATGGGGTGATAGGTTATGGCAGACTATGGTAAGCGGTGGGAGTCTGAACCGATGGATTCCTGCCACGTAGAGGAAAGGGGCCCGCCAGAGAAAACACTACATTTGGGCACTCGCATCTCATCTGTTCATCTATGAGTTGTCTTTAATCTGTGAGCGTAAAATGATATTTTCTTCGAAACTTAGGATAAGTGCCTTATGTGGGTTTTCCCAAATTTTCTCGGTTTTCATCACCATGGGGGTTAGACATCAAACCTTTAAACCTCAAAGATATGGTTCAACATCGATCATCATGCATGTTTTATTGAGATAAAGCAAAACACCCTATGTTCTAACCTAATCACCTATGACGATTAGCCCAGATTAAATTGTTGGACTAAGAAATTACTCTATCCTGGGGTTATTTGACCAAGATTAGGCAGTTTGGTCAAATTTATTCACTAGCTAACCTAAATCACGTGGCTAAGATTAAATAGTTTAGCCAAGATTATTCACTACTCCTATAAACATCAATTTCAAGGACTTGTCCATGTTTAAACTGTATGAACCAAGTCACTGTTATTGCATGGAGCTTTATCCAATTTCTTTTATGCCCTCTTTTATTCTTTTTCTTTCTTTTTCTTTTTATTTTTCTTTTTCTTTCTTTTTCTTTCTTTTTCTTTTTCTTTCTTTTTATTTGCAGAATGAAAAATCATTTGACAACCAAAACAATATAAGGATAAAAAAATTCAGTCACCAATTGATCCTATAAATTATAGGGTTATAATAGGAACAACGAGTTCTGATCACAGAAAATAGAGATTGAGCCGGGAGAAGGAGTGTTACACGTCAAAATTACTCAGTTGGATAAGTGTCACATGTTCCTCTCAATTGTCGTAAGTGTCGCATCTTCCTTACAACTTTCGCAAGTGTCGCAAGTTGGTTACAAGTGTCGCAAATGATGTTCAAACATACTTCCATGTTGATGACACTAAGGAGACACTTATAGCATCTCATATGCTTGATTTGAAGAAGGAGAACTGGTTTACTGAAGTCAAATAACTCTTGACACCTGAAAAGAGCTATGAAATAAAGGTTCTGAGGAGTAGCGCTCCACTATATCATCTCTAGGGGCGTTGGCACTCCCCTACAAGGCTTCAGGGAGCGTTATAACGCTCCCCTGCCCCCTCTGAAGGAGCGCTGCTCATATTGAAAGCGATGGCACTCCCCTAAAGCTTACCAAGGAGTGCTACAACACTCTGATGCCCCTTCTAAGGGAGTGCTTCCTAATCTGAGGTAGTAGTTGGCTCGTTGAGGAGAATAAGGGGAGGATCTTTCGAGATTAGGAGGCAGTTGTATTCAAATTCTTGGTTTCATCAAGAGATCCCTGATCTAAGGAGAAGGTTCCCAACTTGTTCTAAAGATAACTCAAGAGGTTCAACTCTTATGAACCTATATAAACAGGCTCTATGATGGTGGAAAGGGGGAAGAACTGCTGATATGAAACTTATGATCTTGGAGGAAACACACAGTCAGCCAAAAGAGAGTGATCAGTGAAGATGTTGTTATCCAGGTTGTGGATCTTTCAGGAAAGGGTTAGACGGAGGGGACTTGATGAAGTTTTCGCATTCACATCTATGATTGTAAGTACTGCTATCGTTATTCTCATCAATATGACACGCTTGGCCTGTTTCTTTCTAGTTTGTGTCTAATGTCACATGAACTTATCATTAATTGATAGATCTATTTTCAAGCTAATATCAATAGAGTAGGAAGTGGTTGTATCTTGTTTGTCTGCAAAACTCAGCGAGGAGCAAAGGATTGGAGCGCAACTCGGAGCGTGCAGGGAAAAACGTCGATAAAAATGTACTTCTGTCATCCTTCCTTCTCATGTGTTAGTTTAGATATATTTGAAAGGAATTCAGTGTCCACGTTAAGCATTTTTTGTCTTAGATTTAGGGTCAAGCTCTTTGAGGCAATCTACCTGTCCGCAGGGAGATTTTCCTACAACAGAAATTGGCAACTCCAATGGGGAAATAGCCTCAAATCGAAACTTCTTGTTTTGATTTCTCCTCATTGACCTAGTTCTATCCCTTGATTGTTTCAGGCCTGGTCCACTCCTCTTTTGATTGGTTTCATGAGCTGATTGGATCCTTACCTTATCACACTCAGCATAATTGTCGGAATTGAATTGCAATTTTTTTTTACTTTTTTTACATTTTTGGGGTTTTTAGACCCTGGCGCCCTTGTCCTAGTGTTAATAGAGTGCCAGCGCTCCCCCATAGCTTTGCACAGAGCGCCAAAACGCTCCTTGCCTTTGGCAACAGAGCGTCAGCCCTCTTTGGCCCAAAAAAACCTTCCAGAATTGTTTTTTCTGGGTTTTGCCTCTATGTCTCCTCTGCTGAGTAACCTTGTGGGTCAATGTTTCTTCCCTTTCAGCCTTGACATCTGTCTTTTTTGAAGAATAAACATCTTACTGGTTGGATTTTGTAGCCTTCTTCACTATTTTTTTTGAATTTTTTCTGTTGAGTGAAGTTTGAAACCCATGCATTGATTTTCTCTCCTCATCAGCTGAGTAAAAACCCCGGTGAAGGTCATCAAAGGCCTACAAACCTCTTCATCTCGATTTCAGTCATGATCATTGTTCTTCAACTTTTTCTTTTGGGTGTGAAGTGTGTTTTTCTCTTTGATTGTTTCTTTTCTTTCGCTTCTCATTTTGAGTGTAACGAAAAGGTGTATTGTTTGTGTGACTTTTGCTTGTGCTAGTTTGGTTTTCATTCATACAAGAAAGATAATTAGCAAGACGAGCATTGTGTTGAATTGATCATCATTCATACGCAAACAATAAAAGAAATATTTATGATTGATTGTGCATATTAGAAGGCATTTAAAAGTTTTAGCATTACATCATGATTTGATTGAGAAAAAGAATCGTTTGAGGGCATTCCTTATTTGTGCTTGATTAGTGAAAAGAATTTTCTCTCTCCCTTAGATAGATGTTCATCGAAAGGAAATGATTGCTTATCATATTTGATGCATTCTTTGGGTCTGAGTCATAATTCCGTTTGTTTCACTTCCATGCACCCCTTTGCGTAAAGAACATCCATAAAATCAATGCTAATTAAAAGTTATCTAGAACTTTTTCTTTTCTAGGATCCTCCACCAACAGTAGACTAGGCTTAGTACTTTGGATTAGGGATTTGAGCATAACTCTCCAAAGTTTCCAAAACAAACAGTAGCATCCTGAGTTAGGGAGAGTAAATCCAGTTATCATATAAGTCTGCCTGGGATCCCCCTCTCACATAGGGGTTACGCACGAGGTCACATTCGGGTGAGCTACGTCGACTAACCCTCCGTGGTTTAACTGATTGTGGTGGTTAGATCATATTATGGGGATCACTTTGAGGTAAATCCACAATTTCTATGTGGAATCCTTTTAGTTGATTTCGGGATTGATACCCTGCCCATACGTTCAGATCGGACTGTTGACTGTTCCCGCCCAGGGGCTGACTGCGAATTGGTAACCTTAGTGGCCATAATATTTAGGGTCTTACACAAGGTGACGGTGACGGGATGTCTCACTGTACCTGGAGCAGACATTGGTCAAACTCACTCGGGCTCCTTGGAGGGTAAATCCACAATTACTGCGTGGAGTCTTGCACCAAGGCGTAAGTCCGTTAAGCAGGTCGCCATTGTAACTGTTCCACCCTATCCCCGCCCCTTCTGGACTTGATCACACAATGTTGGATTTCATCACCAACTAGTACGATCATCAAAAGAAGGTCCTGTTTGCTTGGTTGTGATTCTTAGATTTTTTTTAGCATGTGTTGTTTCTTTTCGTTAGTTGGCCATAGATCTCTTTCGCCGATTTTTCTTTGCCAACATCGACCCTCCACGCCGCTCACGGAGGCTACAGGGACTTCCTCCAGAAAATATGGAAGGAAACACCCCCTTACCCCCTCATTCCACGGAGGAATCTCCTCAACAGAGCAAGGTTCATAATACTACAACTTCCCAGGAAGAAGTTCCCATTCCTTTGGAGAATTTTCAAATTGTCTCAGAATCTCTGGAAGCTTACCGCATTCCAGAGGGATATGAACGACAGATCCTCCACATGAATTCCGCTGGAGAATTTGTTGTCATCAATCCTTCTGACATTCCAGCCAGGTCTTCTCAAAACCCTTTAGCCAGTGACCCTTTTTGGACTACGGATGTTGTTTGGAGTCCACCACGCTTGGTGCGAGACCTTTATGGAACATGGGAAGGTGTCGATGCATATTTTTCCTACACTGTACCCCCAAATCACTTCACCAATACTACCACTTTTACAGGCACACCAACCGTTGGTCCGAACATACCATCTGTTGGCCCAAGGTCTACTATTCCCCTCCAGACGACCCATTCGACAATGGCCCCACACATTTCGACTATCCCCACCAGTAACGCAATAGTTAATCAAGCCCCGATTGGCACACCTGTAACACCAAGACCTACACACCCTTTTGGATTCAGGGCACTAAATGCTTCCGCTGCCACCACTGCCCAAACCACTACCCAAATTATACCGGGAAGTTCCATACCTATCCAACAACCCGAAGGGACTGGTCTTCGTGGTCCCAACCCGCTTGGAAACACCGGTCAGTCATTGACGTATGGCTTTCAGATCCTGGGAACTCTACCTCAAACTGGGGGGCATCCTCCCACCGGAGGAAAAATTCCATTCTGAGGGAACCCTAATGTTGGGGGGCATCCTCCCACCGGAGGACAAATTCCATTCGGGGGGCACCCTCATGCTGGGGGGCAGCCTCAATCCGAAGTATACCATCAACCACAAGGACAAAATGTGTCCACCACACCCAATCCGTGGAGCGTCCCTTTTCAAGGAAACCCACATGCCTCCACGGGACAAAATGTTCAGACTCTGCAACAACCCCCTTATGGACAAATTCCAAACCCACCCTATAACCCACAAAACCCATCTGGTTATCCTCCGCTCACACATACTTCTCAAAACATCTCGAATCCTATGAACCTTGGTCAAAACCAAACTCACATGAGAGGGCCCATGAGTTATAATTATCCACATAACCCAGTATTGGGCCCCACTGGTGTCCCTCTGCCACACCAACATTACCCACAGGTTAACCGACAACTACCTTTTCTAGCCACCCTGGACCTTCCAGACTTGTCTCGGTTAATGAATGATCCTATTTATCATTCTCCGGTTTGGCCAGCTATTCCAGATAAACTTCCTTCTGATATCCCAAAATTCGACGAAAAGTCTAGAGAAGACCCAAACAACCACGTGATGACCTTCCATTTGCGGTGTTCATTCAACTCCCTCATGGACGATTTGATTCGTTTGCGTCTTTTCCAACGAACACTCATGGGTTCCACAGCGAAATGGTATATTGAATTACCACGTGCATCCTTTCACGATTTCAACTCCCTCGCCATGTCCTTCCTCACGCATTTCCAACTACCCGTTCGATACGAGACGGGTACTGAACTATTAACCTCTCTTCATTAGACAACTTCCGTACATATCTCTGATCATATCCATGAATGGAGACGATGACGAAGGCTAATCAAAGCGGTCATTCCCGACCAATTGTTAGCAGAATGGTTCACGAAATCACTATTACCCCAGATTGCTTGTGATGTTGCCATGGGTGGCGTAGTCACTGAGGAAGAAGCCATTTCCCGAGCTCAGTACTTAGACTTAGTCTATTCACAATCCGGTACACTATATGAGTTGATACCAAATTCCACCCGTGCCACTAACGATCCATCCAAACCATCTAATTCTTCGCATGCAGATGGAGTAATTGGCTCCGTCAAAACTCAATCTAATATCCAGTCTACTGGAACAATCCAGCGGCCCACTTCGACGGCTACCCCCAGTTCGACTGCACCCTCTTCTACCCCCCCTCAAACTCAGGTCTCTGATGTGAATGTGGTCCAGTCAACCCCTTCAAAAGAACTTGGGGGCAAGAAGAAAGTGAGAAACAAACCAAAGAAGAACAACAACAACGAGCAACCCAAGACCCAACTGCAAACCCCTACTGCCAGAAAACAACCACAACGAAAACTGAAATTCCCATGTCTCATTTGTGGTGACGATCACTACACTCGAGACTGCCCACATCGCGATGAAGTGGCCAAACTTTTCAAACAAAATTCGCAACCCGTTGTGCTCACTCAGCCTTTTCCGCAGCAACAATCGTTGGTTGCACAAACCCCCACGCCGGGGGGCAGTTCCAACCAACCCCATGATGAGGCCTCGACAAGTGCCCACATTTACATGTTTAACGGAGTTAATCTAACAACTCGCTCTGCGACATATGACACGCCAGTTAAACCTGATAAGCTGAAGATCGCTAACGGTTCTACGTCAGACCCGTTACCATCCTCTGTCAATCCTCCATATGTTAGCCCTCCATCCGGGCCACTCCAGATTGAGAAACCTTCTTTTGACTCCATCCTACGCCCTCCTAAGAGCACCATCCAGAAATCTACATTCAATCCTAATTCACGGGCTACCCAAAACTACAATATCGTAGAAGATTTGGCCCAAGCCCCGTGTGCTATGTCCACCTTGGAAGTTCTACAACACTGTCACGGCCAACGTAGAACGCTCTTAGCCGCTATTGGCACTTTCGATCCTGAGTCATCAAACTACCTCACGTTTAATCTGGATGATCACCAACCGCGACTCTCCCACCAGCTAGCTTTCCAAATCGATGTGGTTGTTCACAATCAACAAATCCACCAGACTATCGTGAATGAAGGAGCCTCCACCTGTGTCATGTCTCTAGCCTGTTGGAAAGGCTTGAAATCACCTGCCCTTAACAAATCCGCTACCATGTTACGCGCCTTCTATGGACGAGGTTTTCATCCTCACAGATTATTACAATCCTTAGCCATTCAATTGGGCGGCAAAACTGTTACTGTTGACGTCGAGGTGGTCGATGCCCCCCTCGATTACAACCTACTACTTGGAATAAGTTGGTTCTACGCTATGACCGTCGTTTCCTCGTCGGTGTTTTGATGCGTACAATTCCCTCATCAAGGAAAAATTGTTACCATCGATTAGCTCGATTTCTGCACACTCGACGCTCGCATCCCTGCTACCAACAACATTCCTTTTCTGGGAGACCACCCGGTTATGTATGAAAGTGTTGGTGTTGGATTATTGAAAGATTCTAGTCTCATGGGTACCTTCCCTACACCACTTCCACCTACCGCACATCATATTTCCGCCGTCAATATGATTTTGACTATGCCTTATCAATCCTTGGAATCATCCGACCCTTGGGTTGTGCCTAGTCCTTTGGAATTCGATGTGCTCGATGACACTATGCCACTGAGCCCAGCCGAGTTCGCATACGTAGCTATTCAATCTACCTCTCCCTCTTTGAATACTTCACATTCATTGGCACCCGATACTTATTCAGTGCCCTCGTGGTTAGATTCCCTATCATCCGTCGTTGATTACATTTCCCAAATTTTTCCTTCGGAGGAATCTATCATGTAAATGCTTAGCATTGATGATCTTCCCTGGGATGACAACCACCATCGATCCTCTTTTCTTCCACCTTTGGAAGAAATCCACCAAGACATACGATCTGTCTTCCCTCCCGATGTTACCGAAGCTCCGCAATCTCCTATCCTCACACAAGATACTCTCTCTGAGGGGAACATGGGTAACATCTCTACTACGATCACGATTGAGAGTTCAATCAAAGAAGGTGTCATGGAAAACATTAACCTTGGTGCTAATTGCACACCTGACGAAGTGGGTTCTTACACTACTTTATTCAAGGAATTTTGTGATGTCTTTGCATGGAGTTATGAGGAAATGCCAAGGATCGACCCTTCAATCATCATACACGAAATCAAAACTTACCCTGACACGAAACCGGTTTGGAAAAAGCTTCACCCGGTTCATCCCAAGAAAATCGAAGCTATAAAGGCAGAAGCTGAAAAACTTCTAAAATCTGGCTTCATCTATCCCGTCCCTTTAACCGAATGGGTCTCCAACCTCGTTTCGGTTGCTAAGAAACAAGGGACCATCCATGTTTGTGTTGACTATAGAGACCTCAACAAAGCTTGTCCCAAGGACAACTACCCTATGCCCTTCATCGACCAAATCATCGATAATTGCACAGGGAGCGTAATCTTCTCTTTCATGGATGGATTTTCTGGATATAACCAGATTGAAATCTTGCCTATATATCAACACAAGACAGCCTTCATCTACCCTTGGGGAAATTTCACCTACCGAAAGCTACCTTTTGGCCTTAAAAATTTTGGAGCCACTTTCCAGCGAGCCATGTTGTACGCTTTTCATGACATCAAACATATAGAAGAACCGTATCTCGACGATTTACCCTCACATTCGTTAAATCGATCCGATCACATTGATCATTTACGCACGATTTTTCTGCGATGTAGGTTCTACCGTATTCGTCTGAACCCACACAAATGCATTTTCGTTGTCGAATCCGGTCAACTCCTCAGTTTCATTGTCTCCAAAGATGCGATAAGGGTGGATCCCTTAAAGATCAAGGCCATCTTAGCCTTACCTCCACCTACCAATTTAACCCAACTCCAAAGTTTGCAAGGCAAAGCAAACATTCTCCGTCGTTTCATCTGCAATTATGCCGAGATCACTAAAGGATTTATGCAGTTACTGCAAAAGAACGTCCCTTTCATCTGGGATGACACTGCTCAACAGTCATTTGATGCTCTCAAGCATGCTTTGACCCATGCACCTTTGTTACATCCCCCTGAATATACAAAGGATTATATCCTTTACTTGGCCGCTTCTACTTCCACCATCGCAATGGTGTTAGTCCAAGAAGACCCCAACGACGAAGAACATGTGATTTATTATCTGAGCAAGAGTTTATCTGGACCCGAACTCAGATATTCGCATGTTGAGAAACTGGCTCTGGCAGCCGTCATCGCTGCCCAAAGGTTCCGCCACTACATCTTATTACGCACCACCACGGTAATCGCAGACTCCAACCCCATGTACCACGTCTTGACACGTCAAGTACTTGGGGGAAAATATTCAAAATGGATCGTTATTCTTCAAGAATTCGATCTTGAGTTTACGAAGGCTAAAGCCAAAAAATCCTTGGTGTTTTTCGAGCTTATATGTGCTCTCCCTCGTGTCGATGAAAACATTGAACCTAGATATTCTCTCCCCAACGAATCTCTCTTTCTCATCAGCACCTCCGATCCCTGGTACGGAGACATTCTCCTCTACCTTCAAACACAATGTTTTCATCCCAACATCTCTCACGAAGAGCATCGACGCATTCGTCACCACTCTCGTTGTTATGTCATCCTTGGTGACACTTTGTATCGCCGTGGTATCGACACTATCCTTCGGCGATGTCTGATTCACGAGGAGGCTGAATGCGTTTTGAACGATTGTCACCTTGGCGCCTGTGGCGGTCACCTTTCCAGGATGGCCACAGCCCAAAAAATCCTACGTGCCGGCTACTTTTGGCCCTCGATTTTCAAAGATTGTATCGAGGCCGTAAAAAAATGCCCACCCTACCAAATCTTTAACAAGAAGGCATGCACCCACCCTATGGCGCTGCACCCTATTATCGCCATCGGCCCCTTTGCCAAATGGGGCATCGCTTTCATGCAATGTAAGCCTACCTCAACCGGGGGGCACGGTTACATCATCATCGTTGTCGACTACTTCACCAAATGGGCTGAGGCTATGCCTACCTTCCTGAATGATGGCCGCACTGCAGCTCTATTCCTCTTCAACCACATCATAACTCATTTTGGAGTACCACGTGCCATTGTCACTGACCATGGTCGACACTTCAAAAACCAGATGATGAGCAAGTTACATGTCAAATTGGGTTTTCTCCATGAAAACTCATCCCCTTACTACCCTCAAGCGAATGGACAAGTTGAGGCTATCAACAAAGTCCTAAAAACCATGATCCAATGCATGGTAGGGGAAAACAAAACATTGTGGCATCTACAACTGTTCTTCGCTCTCTAGGCCTATCGCACGTCTGTGAAAAATTCAACTGGATTCACTCCTTTCCAGTTGGTCTATGGCATTGAAGCCATCCTACTGATCGAGTGTGAGATTCCATCACTCAAACTAAAAGTAGAACTCCTGCCCCATACTTCTTCTGAAGAAGAACGATTTTTGTATCTATCCAAACTAGACGAAATGCGTCGCGATGCTGCTCTCGCCAATGAGGCACATCAAAAACGAGTTAAAAGTCAATATGACAAATATGTCCACCCTCGGACTTTCGCGGAAGGAGACTTAGTCCTTGTTTACGACCAAGCTCACAACAAATTGGGGACAGGAAAGTTAGAACCCATGTGGCGCGGTCCCTAGATCGTGAAACGTGTCCTACATAAAGGTGCCTACGAAATAGTTGATCATGATGGAATTTCCCTAGGAGAGCCCCGAAACGGGCTTTACCTTAAGAAGTACTATGCCTAGATCACCTAGCATTTGTACTTTGTACATTATTGTATTTAGTTTTGGTGTGTCTATTTCTTTCGCGTGCTCGAGTATTTATCGTTGCCACTTGTTAGGTGAAATATATGTCGTTATAATAACGTTGTAGTACTTTCCCAACCATTTAATTGTCAACCCGAGGTACGTAGACTGACGAAGCACGTGCACTGTATATGCAGGACTGAAGTAGAACTAATCTAATCTAATCTATGTTGTTGAAATCAAACTAATCTAAGAAAGCATTGAAACACTAACTAGGAAAGCATGAAATTGCATAAGGGAAATACAACATGTGAAGAGTTAACAACAATGA
>ML780653.1:20691-40661 GCA_009831015.1 Picea engelmannii | reverse complement strand
CATATTCCTACACATTACAAAGCTCACACATAATTGAGATATATGTGAAAACATGTATATTTTCTAATATTTAATCATAAATTCACTTTTAATACTAAAATGAATAAAGTGGAAAATAATGATGTGAAACCCAAATGTATTTAAGAAAATGGTATGATGAAGGTTTAATGGGGCGATGAAATGTAAGGAATAGCGAAGGGAAAGGTGGATGAAAATACGACATTTCTGAGTCCCAACACCACTCATGACTGTGCCTGTGTTTTCATGCGCAGATGACGTCTTCCTTTCCTATATTTTTTGGGTTCGCGGATGGCGCTAGCCGACATACCCGGAACATTGCTTCAGCAGCTTGGGTTATTTACCAATTTGACCAGGTGGTGAGTTCAAGAAGCATCTTTTTAGGACCAGCAACCAACAATATGGTAGAATATCATGCTGTCATTGGACTGTTGACCCAAGCTTCCTCCCTAGGTATCTCTCGCATCATTATTTACTTAGACTCCCAACTGGTGGTTTTTCAACTCAACTGCATCTACGCTATCCGTAGTCCTATCATGCTACGCCTACACTTTCAAGTTCATCGTCTCGAACGAATGTTCAATTACATCGAATATAGACACATTCCGAGAGAAC
This sequence comes from Picea engelmannii, assembly GCA_009831015.1. Classification (NCBI taxonomy): domain Eukaryota; kingdom Viridiplantae; phylum Streptophyta; class Pinopsida; order Pinales; family Pinaceae; genus Picea; species Picea engelmannii. The sequence continues at coordinate 40,028 of ML780653.1, read as the reverse complement.
TTAATAGTGTTTCAGATTCATTAGCTAATTATATCATGGATCGGTATCTTGCCCACATGTAAGATTCGAGGAAAGAAAAACTGTACATTACATGTAAATTAAAACACATCATAGACATCATCATGTACAAATCATCGGCATCATAAAAACTCGAAAATGTATATATATATATATATATATATATATATATATATATATATATATATATATGGCGTGACTGAAATGTTTGTATTACATCAAAAAGTATGTAGAAGAGCAAAATATTGGGTCTTTCCACCCATACAACGTCGCCTGACAAGGCATACAAAAAACATGATCATCGGAGAGACTCTAATCTTCCCACACTACGTTGTGCTACGAGTAACACATCACCGCACGCACTACAAAACTCAACAGCGAATTGATATTATCTGGTACTCCTACAGTGTGCCTCCGCAGATTTAAAGGCAATTCCCCCCTCCGTAGAGGAGGGATACCCATCATAAGGCCTTCGAGGTTCCTCTCAACCTCCCGGAGACCTACTACTGGTACTGCCAGATCTGCTGCAACCGGGACGCCTCCGCGACGCCCTGGTACCGGTATATTAGCCGGGTGCACTGCTCCCTTGTCTACGCATTGGAAACAATACACCTGTTAAAACTCTTTTACATACCCAAAAAATATATATACATCAAAAACTTAAAAAACAACAACTAGACAAGGTATGGCCCAGTCTCTTACCTGACTCATCCCAGTCTTCCCCCATGGGAAAAATCAATTCCATACTCCCGCGGAAATCTACATCAGCATAAGGGAAGTCCTCTATCCAGAGGTACTTCCATCTCAGTCAGGCAAAGAAATCTCTAGTGAAATGGAACTCTGACTCCGACACTAGCCTTAGAGATAGACTAGTCCACCTCTCCATCCTAGATTCATCCACTGGTCATACCGCCAGTGCTATCTGAGGCTGCATCTGAGGGATGCGCTCTAGAAAAAATGAGACCAAAAACGAGCCATAGTCGAACTGCTTCTGACCAGTCCTGCACCGTGAGATCTGTTCCTTCACATTCTGAAGGAACACTGCACTCGAGTTGAATAGTGTTGGTTCCAAACACTGAACACCGTAAGCCACCTGCGATCTTGATGCAAGATGAGAGCTACTGCTGCCTGTCATGCTGGTGATAGAAGATAGAATAGACCGAAGGGGCAAATCCCGAATATCCTTGATAGGGATCCTGCCCCCTACCAACCTTGCTCCCGGGATGCAGTGGCGTGCCAGATACACGTCCACTTGTTCAGGTAATTCCCTCTGCCCAGTGAAAGATATGGGGACCCCTCTTTTTGAGAGGCCAGTCAAAAAGTACACATCTTCTAACTCAATGGTTAAAAGTTGTGTGCCGATACGGAATCCTTGTTCTGCAACATCCCAGAGGCCAATCATGTGCTCGAGCAATAACATCTCTCTCTTCATTTTTTGCAACTTGAAGAACTTGAGCAAGCCACAAGCTCACAAATCAGCCCGTGTACAAGGACTCCTTAGGGTGGCTAAGTCATCCATCTCATGTTCCCTCCCTTTCCATTCAATCATGATTGCCGAAGCTACCTACAAAACAAAAAATCAAGAAATTCGTTATTTCCACGTTTTGGCAATTTCGGTGATTTTCAAAAGAAATTTAAAACATGAAATAAGATGCCCACATCATCTAAAAGCAACCACTCACTCTTTTTAACCACCACGCCCTCCCCTAAACATTTAACATTTATCAAACATTGATGAAAACGTTTTAAAAATTCAAAATGACTTTGGGGGCTACGTGGGCACTTGGGAGGATTTTTTATGAGTTCTTTTACTAAAAAGGACCTATATAATTGACCAAAGGGGTGTTGACATCTTAACCATCCTTCTTTAAAGCATTTTTTGTAAAAGAATTCCCCTTTTCCGTTAGTTTTTGAAAGAGGCCGATTTGGTTCTAATTGGGGCGACTTAGGGATTCGTGTTTTAAAATAAATAATGCTATGAAAATGGATGTGAAACCATGAAATTGAAAGAGAAAGGGATGGACACCTACCTGGTTTGAACGGTGATCAAAACGGTGAACCATAGCTCCGGCTGCGAGAAAAACAAAATCTGCTTCAAAATGAGATTCTCCACTACCCCAAAAATCCTTGCAAATGAAATGGTAAATGAATTTTCAAATCAATTTTCATTTATAAATTTCCATTTTTTATAAGGTATGGTCATTTTTGGGCTTCTCTAATGATGTAATGGCTTCACTAAACCCTAGTTTGTAGTTTTTGCATCGCAGGTTTCCTGGCAGTCCTGATGGATTATTCACCTTGTCGCACTTATGAGCATAGTCTTAGTTCGTTCTCGAGCTCGACAATATGAGAATGTAACCGGGTAAAATTTTATCTCTTTTTCGGACCCGTATGGATACGAACACACGAAAAAGGAACCCCCCTGGAGTCTCCTTTAAACCCTTTTCAGACTCTCTAAATATGAAAAGATTTTCGAGTGATCTTGCTTCCTTTCACACTCGTTAAAAGGTCAGAAAGGGCGTCTTTCGAGCGATAGTTTAACCCTTTTTAGGTCTCGTTGGACTACTGTACGAAAAAGGAACTAAGAGAGTTCTCTTTTAAGCGTTTTTCCAAACTCTATAATCTCGAAAAACCTTCAAGTTTTATGTCTTTGGACTCGTTAAAGAACACATCGACAGGCCCATATGGGACCGAACCCTTACTTCTTCCGGTTTGTTAAACAAAGGAAGAGGAACTTACCGAAGGTGAGTTATATCGCGCATGTGTTATCCTCCTCGAGCTCATTAAATCAAAAAGAGGTACTCATCTATATAGATGGGGGAAACATTGAAAGGAGTAAGCCAAGCAGTCTCTTGAGAACATCATCCAGCACTTCTTAGAGTCACCCTTGAACATGACACTTTGTCACTTTGCACATATCATAATCCACTGAACCTATGCACTGAGCCAATCCTTCGAGTTCCCTTCACTCCTTTGGGTCACCCGACGTAATTCACAGCACCCATTGAATATTTTTGGTCCATGTCATGTTTTGTTGTTGTGCCCCAGTGTTCAAGGGAAGTATTTGCCTCGAGAGTCAGCCATCCCAAGTATCTTGCCTCAAAACCTGTGTCAGTCCATGTCCATTTGATCTACCAATTACATCTCCATGTCCGTTTTGTGTCGTTGATGGGGGATACATCAAGGCCCTCCCTCGACGAGTCTATTCCTGTTGACTCCAACACATTATCTGGGAATCAGACTTAGAAACCAGTTAGTACTTTGGGACCTGCATGCCTCAATGGCAGGCCTCCTCACATTCGACAGTAGGTTTACATCATTGACCTCTGATCGAATGATTCTATGGGTGTTCGACTTCAGCTCATCTATTCACATTCCCTGGAATGTACTAGGGTACCTTGGGAATCATCGACATTAATGGTGATCTCACTCACACTTGTTAACGATTCACACCATTGACCGGTAATCAAGTCGTTTCTGCCATGTTCGACGTCAAGACATCTATTCGCATGGTCAGATCCGTACCATATTGGGATTGGTAAGAAGACCCTAGGTTGAGCGATCACTTTGATATATGCTTTTCCCAAGCTGCGAAGGAAATTCTATTGGACAAAAAACACATACATTGTAACATAGATCCACTTTGTATTGGTCGTGGCTATGTCTTGTCATCTCATAGATCCATTGTGTATTCTTCGTGGCTACGGTCAGTCTGAGTCATCCGAGTATAGATACACATTGTATATTCAGTGGCTATACCTTTTTATCAATACAATTATGGATCCGCAGTGTATTTTTATGGCGGCCATATCCTGCTAAGTCTTGATCACCCAAGCATAGGTATGCCTGCCTTGGGTTTTGAATTATATCATGATACTTGTTGGATGTTTGTGTGGAGCTTCTGTCAGGTTCTTCGAGTCTGTACCCTTGCTTGGACATCTACAAAGTATTTCAATTATCAGTTGACATCTTCTAACTTCATACTTTGGGGGGCAATCTGTTAGACGTCAAAATTACTCAGCTGGATAAGTGTCGCATGTTCCTCTCAATTGTCGTAAGTGTCGCATCTTCCTTACAAATTTCGCAAGTGTTGCAAGTTGGTTACAAGTGTCACAAATGATGTTCAAACATATTTCCATGTCAAAAACACTAAGGAGACACTTATAACATCTCATATGCTTGATTTGAAGAAGGAGAATTGGTTTACTGAAGTCAAATCACTCTTGACACCTGAAAAGAGATTTGAAATAAAGGTTCTGAGGGGGAGCGCTCCCCTATATCAGCTCTAGGGGCGTTGGCACTCCCCTACAAGGCTTCAAGGAGTGTTATAATGCTCCCCTGCCCCCTCTGAAGGAGCGCTACTCATCTTGAAAGCATTGGCGCTCCCCTAAAGCTTACCAAGGAGCGCTATAGCACTCTGATGCCCCTTCTAAGGGAGCGCTGCCTAATCTAAGGAAGTAGTTGGTCCGTTGAGGAGAATAAGGGGAGGATATTTCGAGATTAGGAGGCAGTTGTATTCAAATTCTTGGTTTCATCAAGAGATCCCTGATCTAAGGAGAAGATTCCCAACTTGTTCTAAAGATAACTCAAGAGGTTGAGATCTTCTGAACCTATATAAACTGGATCTATGATGGTGGAAAGGGGGAAGAACTGTTGATATGAAACTTATGATCTTGGAGGAAACACACAGTCAGCCAAAAGAGAGTGATCAGTGAAGCTGTTGTTATCTAGGTTGTGGATCTTTCAGGCAAGGGTTAGATGAAGGGGACTTGACGAAGTTGCCGCATTCGCATCTACGATTGTAAGTACTGCTGTCGTTATTCTCATCAATATGACACTCTTGGCCTGTTTCTTTCTAGTTTGTGTCTAATGTCACATGAACTTATCATTAATTGATAGATCTGTTTTCAAGCTAATATCAATAGAGTAGGAAGTGGTTGTATCTTGTTTGTCTGCAGAACTCAGTGAGGAGCAAAGGATTGGAGCGCAACTCGGAGCGTGCAGGGACAAATGTCGATAAAAAGGTACTTCTGTCATCCTTCCTTCTCATGTGTTAGTTTAGATAGATTTGAAATGAAGTTAGTGTCCACGTTAAGCATTTTCTGTCTTAGAGTTAGGTTCAAGCTCTTTGAGGCAATCTACCTGTCTGCAGGGAGATTTTCCTACAACAAGGAGAGTAATCTTCGTCCTTATCTATTTATTATTGGGAGAAGGAGAGTAACTTTCATCCCTAACTTTCGTTGAGCTGGAAGTGAGATATTGAATCTCAAAGAATCATGGCTTAAGCTCGAGGGTGGCCAGTGATAAATCCATTGGGAGTGACGGAGCCTATGTTTGGATGGAAATGAGCACCCCTTTCAACAGTTGCATCACACTATACGATTATGATAAGTCTTTTCTTTCCTTATTCTCTAAATTGTAAATAATGGATGTATGCAAGTATGTATATGTCTATAAAGGGTTATTTCTATGTATTAAATGATTAAGTTATGAATATGCATTCATTCCCTTGAGAACCTATATTTATTCCTGATTTTACATACATCCATGTTTAGTCACTTGAAGGCACTTTCCCAGGGATCTACATCACTATTCCAGGGTTGGAGCAAGCCTCCTTGCATAGCTACCATATTGGTAAACTCACAAGTTACCTTTCCTTGGCTTAGATATTAAATATCTGCAAGTTGGGAAGGTGTTTTCCTTCAGACCAATAGTCTAAGAGACTTTGAACTAACGCCTAAGTCCTTAACTGAAGACCTGAATAAGAGCAAGGATCATAGCCCAATATTTATCGGAAGATCCAGGTGACCTGGGTCTAGGAACCATGGAGCTTGAAGCTCCGAGATTTCAAATTGTTACAACCATCGATATATGAACAAAGATTGGGGGTGGGGAGTCATTGTGGAGCGCGAAGGTGAAAGTAGAGGACACACTATTCCATGGCCTGTAATTCACCATTGTTGTTGATATCGTCGGCTGGAAGATCAACGACTCTAATTCAACCAAGTTGGGCGAGTACTCCCAGATTGTGGAGGTTGAGCTCTCTAATAAATAGCATGCACGTTGGGTCCCCGCAATTGTTGCGAACCATCGATCAGCGGACACCTCGGTATCGGTCGAATCATGACTGCCAGATCCTAAATAATTGCGAGATGGGTGGTCGTGAGTCCTTTTGGAAATCCACGGAGTATCAGAGTCCCTCAGCACCGTCGGTCTAATTGAATCAAAAATATCAGAAGAGATAACATTTTCAAGAGCGAAGGTGGGACCCAAGATAGTTGGACTCACAGGAGGATGAAGGCTGAGGCCGTTGGACATCTACCAAACTCTCCCAAGTCGGAAGATGTCAAAATATCATAAGGAGGAGAGACATCAGCGTCAGATTGGCTGCGGGGAGAAGTGAGTTGGGGTTGTTCATTTCCATGGGTGACAAGTGACGCCAAATCCATAACTCCTGAGCGCAATCTTGTGGTCAAGGAGAGAGCGGAATCCCCGAAGAACCAAAGTTAATATTGACCATTGATCTCTAGGAGACACATGTCGATGGCTCAATAAATCCAGATAATTCACTTCGAGAGTTTTAGATTGAGATTTGAAACTCTCGAAGCCCAGAGAGTTGGAGTCCCGAAGTAAATCCCAACTGTCGGATCGAAAGGGACATGCGAAAGAGATCCGCTGTCCTCGGGTGAAAGTAAAGTTCAAGTTTTGAGGTTCCTAATTCCTGGAGAGCCGAAGGAGATCTGAATTGTTAGACCCAGAGGGACACATGATGGCATATCATAGACTTTGGAGAAACCACTTCGAGGGTTTCAGATTCAGAGTTGAAATTCCTGAAGCTCTAAGCGTCGAAGTACTGAAGCAACGAAGTGTTGAAGAGCCATAACCCTGAAGCGTCGAAGGGCGGCAGAGCCAAAGGGATGAAGTGTCGAAGATATGAATAGATCTAGACCATCGGATCCATAGGATAGGTGGCATCAATCTATGGATTCTAGGTAAAGAACTAAATTAAATGTCAGTCGTTAGATCATCCGCACAGGTGGTGTGAATCTGTGGATTCCGGGTAAACACCCGAAGTAGACATCAATCGTCGGATCATCGGAAGTATATATGAACTATTAGATCCAGAGGATAGGTGGTGTGAATCTGTGGATTTTGGGTGAAGATCTGAAGTAAACGTCGACCATCGAATCATCTGAAGTAGATCTGAACCATCAGATCCTGAGGACAGGTGCCATGAATCTGTGGATTCTGGGTGAAGACCTGAAGTAAATGTCAACCGTCAGATCGTACGAAGTAGATATGAACCGTGAGATCTAGAGAATAAGTGGCGTGAATCTGTGGATTTTGATTAAAGACCCAAAGTAAGTTTCAACCATTCGATTAGAGCAGACACGAGACATAAATACACATACTTCGAAGGGAGTAAAAGCTGAGACTTGAGATTTCCGAAGTCCGAAGATGCAAAGGGATCTCAACCGTCAATCCAAAGGGAGAGACATGTTATTATATTATTAACTCTAGAAAAAAGTCATTGGAGGAAGACGAGAGTTGATATTTGAGATTTTCGAAGTCCAGAAATTTGAAGCGATGAGAGTCGTCGATGTGAAGGAGGACATGCGGTGCCAGATCTAGAAATCCAAAGGAAAGTAGAGGAGGAAAAGTCTGAAGACCCTTAGAAGATCTCGATCGCTGATGGAGAATGGAGTCATAGGACTGTTGATCTAGTTGAGGAGGCCAAAGTCCTGAAGCGGGAGCACAACTGTTGATTTGGCGGATACGTGTCAACATATCTTCTATTCCGGAAGATAGCCAGTCAAAGGAAGAAGAAGTTTGAGAATTGAAATTTCTGAAGGCCAGACTCATGGAGGGAATCGTAGCCACACTTATGTAGTGACGGGTGTCAATAGATCTTCCGCTCCAGAAGATAGCTACTGAGGAGGTAGCGAGAATCTGAGAATTGAAACTCCCGAAGCCTGGAGAGTCGGAACCAATTGTAACCGTCGATTGTGAATGGAGCTACTTACCAATGGATCGAGAGGTCTGGGAAGGCACGTGAAAGATAGGAAAGGAGGATAGATAGAATCCATTGATCATATATCATTGTCGAAAGCAAGAGATCGATGTTCGAGAAGAATTGCAGGGCCAGAACATGCTCGGGTCTTAATTCTCCTTGAGCGGACAACAATTGAAACCATAGTATTTCCAAAGGCATACGTGGTGCTTTTTTGTAAATTGAGGGGCGAAAAGTGTGTTGGTTTAAAACCACCCTTGTACATGCCCACAATCACATATATTTCAAGGGGTGATAGCTAAGGGTCATATGAAAGAGGGGGTTAACGAAAAAAGGAGCTAGCATATGAAATTCTACATTTCAGAAGTGCGCAAATAGAGCTCGTGAGTACCCTTATCCCTGCACTAGGTAGTCAAAATGTTTTGTGCTTAATTATAGAATGAGACCATCAAGGTCTCAGAGAGTTTTTTGGCTTCAGAACCAGAGATCCTTGACCGAAAGGTCGAGTTGGTTCCCCTGTTGTCCAAATTAGAACCCATAGAGAGAGAGGATTTGCTCCTGTAAGGAGGAGGAAACATTTTTTTATTTAGCCCGTCGTGGGTGTGTTACAACTCCCTGTGCACCACCAATTATACTTCCATGTGGCATGAATATTTAATGTGCACACATTGCATTCCAACATTGTGCATGCATCGACAAATTTGTTCCATGCTTTTCCAGTACACAATGCACACATCTTGCTCACCAATATTATAAGCACACCACCAGTTCTACACCGCGTAGTGCCAAATTTTAGTGTACACACCCGTACACTATTATTTTATGAACAACGCCAAATTTTTAGTGTGCACACCCGCGCACCATCATTTTTCTAGGCAACACCAAATTTTAGTGCGTACATATACGCAACATTATTTTTATGTGCAACACCAAATTTTTAGTGAGCACACCTGGACAACATTATTTTTCGTGCAAAGACAAATGTTTAGTGTGCACACCTACACAAAATTCTTTTTCTGTGCAACGCCAAATTTTTAGTGCACAACATTATTTTTCAACGCAATACCAAATTTTTAGTGCACACACCCATACACTATTATTTTTCTGCACAACACCAAATTTTAGTGTGCACACCCATGCACCATTATTTTTCTGTGTAAAATCAAATTTTAGTGCGCACATCTGTGCACGATTATTTTTCCGCGTTTAGCTGGTTTTTCCATAATTGTTTTTACAGAAATTGGGGCTTTTGCCCAATTTCTCCCAGTTTTGTCCTAGGAGCCATGGCCACTCTATAAACTTAAACATTCGGCCATCTACAGGCCCGAATTTTCCCCATTAGAATTGACATTGCTTAAATTTAATTTTTGACTCGATTCATCACATTACTCATGAAATTTCTCTCAATTTTACTACAATAATTTAATCAGCAAGTTGCAGACCTACTCCAAAAATTAATTCTCTGCATATTTCCACTTCAACATTATGTTTACTTAGACCAACTTAATCAATTGAGGGTTCTTTTTCTCCGAAGGCCAAGCCCAACAATCATGATGGCAATATCAGGAGGAGGGGAGCCGCCTCCCCTGCCTCCCCCTTCAAACGAAGAATTCTTCCGCAGGCTCCTTGTGGCCCAAGGTAAGAAACTTTCTCCATCAGCGTCACCTAGCTTTGTTAAGAAACTCAAATCGATCCCAGAAATCGAGTTGCCTCTGGAACACCCTATGTAAGTTGTCTTCTCTCTGTCCGATTGGGGTTTGGTGGGTCATTTCATGGGCTTATGGTCATCAACCAGAACCACCAATAATTGTATCCAAAGGAATTGGAGACCGTTGATCGAGAATAATGTCACTTGTTATGCGTTGGGAAGAGGGTTCTACATATTTGAATTCATCTAAAAGGACAACAAGGATCTAATCTTTAGGAATGGCCCGTATTTTATGGGAACACAAGGGTTGTATATGAATATATGGACACCATACTTTGACCCTGCGGTGGAAGTGCCCAAGGAAGTTCCCATTTGGGTACGCCTACCCAACCTCCCGATCCATTTTTGGAACCCTATCTCACTCCAAACAGATGGAAATGGGCTTGGGCAGTATATCGACAGAGTTGATTCCAAATATCAGTACTCATGTGAACACATCTGCATGGAAGTAGACCTAGATGTAGGCCTCCCAGAGGGAGTCAAGATAAATTATGGATATTGGCAGCACTTACAGAAACTTGACTATGAACAACTCCCTTTCAAATGCAAGGGATGCCATGAATATGGCCACTTTCAAACAAACTATCCAAAAAAACCTAAACAAGAGAAAGAAGAAGGGGAAGGTTGGAAACAGGCCAAAAAGGGGAAAACAACAGCCAAACCTAAAAAAAAAATGACATGCAAAGGCAACCATAATCTCACCCAAGGAACCGGAAGTTCAGGCAATGACATCCTCATCAGGAAATAGTTTCGTTGTGTTAGGAGAGAAGGAACAAACAGAAAAATCATTGGGAGAGAAATCAAAGGAGGCCCCTCCCACTGAAACATAAATGCAAGAAAAGACTACCCCCAGAACACAAGAGCACCAAACAAATCAATCAGGGCATGAAATGAAAAAAGGACAGGGGAAGGTCGTAGAAGAACAAGAATAAAATATAGACACGAAACCAGGAGAGGTGTCTACAGATAGTGACTCTATGGATGCAAGTGGTTCCATTGCCACACCCAAAAAAGCAGGCAGAGGAAGGAAATCAAAAAAAGAAGAAAGGGAAAAGGAAACTTACAAAGAGGTCCTCAATGGCTTGCAGAAAACAATCAAGCAGTTGATTAATGCAAGAATGACAATAAATAATTCTAAGGCTCATAAAGGAGCCAACCCACCCCCCCACCCCCAAGTAAATCATGAAACTAGCCCCCCAAGTAAATCATGAAACTAGCCTTCTGGAACTGTAGGGGTTTCAGTAGCATAATAAAGGAAGAAGATCTCAAAAGACTTAATCAGAATGTCAAATCCCGAGATCCTACTAATCCAGGAGACAAATATGAAAGAACAAGACTTCCTCCAAGCCAGTAAATCCTTTTGGATAAAAGGCCAGGGAATAGCAGTTAGCACAAGAGGGGCCTCAGGAGGTCTGGGAACCTTCTGGGACACCTCAAAATATGACCTAATCTCTTGTGAAGCATTTATGCATTAGGTATTCACCAGCTTATTACACAAAGAGATGGGCCAACTGGTAAGTCTTTTCAACCTTTATGTCCATGTCTTATTTTCAGAAAAAAAGAAATTGTTGGGACTTGGTTAAATCTTTCCTAAACTCAAACAAGCTGGAAAATATCATTATTGGGGGGGATCTTAATGTAACGCTTGTCATGGAAGAGAAAAAATGTGGGTCCATCATGAGATACCCCGCTAGGGAATGGCTAGAGGATATTATGTTATATTGGGATTTAGAGAATATCAAACCCTCCAGAGGAAATTTCACATGGACAAACAAGAGAGTGGGGCCAGGTTATATTGTTGCCCAGCTAGACAGGTTTTTAGTTCAAAGCTCCTTCCTTCTCCTGGGTCTAAATTTCTTGTCTAAAATCCTTTCGCACAGTGTTTCCAATCATAAACCAATACTGTTAGAGCTCATGCAAGACAAAAATCTAGGACCTATCCCATTCAGATTCAGTCTTGCCTGGCTTCAATATGAGGGTTTCCATGACCTTGTTGCCAAAGTATGGAATGAGAATGTCTATGGATCCCCCTTTTTTGGGGGGGAATAAAATCTTAGGAAGATCAAAAATGTGCTAAAATACTGGACTAAAACCCAAAAAATCCAAACTATCAAAAAGCAGGAAGCACAAAAAAATCTTGAAGATCACCAATTAGAGATGGAAGGGAAAGAGATAACTCAAAAAATCCTCACCAAGAGGATCATCTTCAAAGGACAATGCACCAAGACTATAGAGAGGAGGAAGGGTATTGGCAGAAAAAATCAAGAAACCTCTAGTTAGAAGCCAGAGACAAAAACACCAACTACTTCCACAAGAAAGCATAAGAAAGAAAACAATTCAAGGTGGTCAAAGAAATCCATGATCAGGATCAGGTTATAACAGAGTTTGAAGGTATAAAAAATGAATCTTTTGAAACATTCAAAAATCTCTACATGGAGACTCAATCGATCTTCTCTGATACAAATAACTATCCTCTCTCCTTAGTTCCAGCCTCTATCGATGAAGAAACCAATGTAAAGATATTATCACAATTTAAGATGCAAGAAATCAAAGAGGCCCTGGATCAGATGAACTCGGATAAAACTCCGAGCCCCGATGGCTTCACGGACAGATTCTACCAAAATTGTTGGGAAATAATAAAATCGGACCTACTAAAAATGGTTCTGAAATATTAGAGATGCAACAAAATAGGAGGGGGAACAAACTCTTCATTCTTAGCCCTAATTCCAAAAGAAAATGGAGTGGTAAGTTTTGGAAGATTCCAGCCAATCTCTCTTTGCAACACGGGATACAAGTTAATCACAAAAATAATAGCCAATAGGCTAAAAAAACTCCTTCCTACCATCATTCCATAAAATCGAGGCGGGTTCATCAAAGGAAGGCAAATAGTGGATAACATCTGGTTCAGGAAGCGTTGCACTCAAGCAATCAAAGAAAATACAAAGGTATGATTATAAATCTCGACCTTGCAAATGCTTTTGATAGAGTTAGGCATAATTTTTTGTTTAAAGTCATGGGAAACTTCGGTTTTTCTCCATCATTTATAAACTGGATAAAATATTGCATTAGATTCCTATGGATTGCCCCTCTAGTAAATGGTCAAGAAACAAAGTTATTTCAAGCATCCAAGGGCCTTAAACAAGGCTTCCCCATCTCCCCGCTTCTCTATGATATACAAGCCTCTATGCTAATCTTTCAACTAGATTATGGCCAGCAAATTAACAATCTCCTCGGCCTTAGAATAGCCCTAGGGGTAAAAGACATTAATCATGCCCAATTCACAGATGATACTCTACTTTTGGGAGGAGAAAGTGTGCAGACAACTAGAAAATTTAAAACAGAATTGGACATTTATAATGAGATCTCAGGAAGTGAAATAAGCTTGCCCAAAATCAAGATCTATGGGTGGAACACCTCTCCAAGGGAAATGTTAGAGATTTCAAGAGCCCTAGGGATGGAAGGTTTCAAAAATTGGGACTCCTTTAAATATCTAGGAGTGCCAATTTTCAGGACCAACCCAAAGGCTTCTCATTAGCTCCCTCTTATAGACAAGTTAAAGGGAAGAATTAACTCTTGGGGAGAAAAATGGTTAAACCTTGCAGGTAAAGTTGTTCTCATATAGGCGGTTTTAGCAAGAATCCCAATCTACCAAAGCTCATTGTTGCTAGCCCCATCCACCATGATTCAGAAAAGCGATGTTCTTTTTAGACAGCTCCTATGGGAGGGAGGAAAGAAAAATGGGAGGAAGCTACATTTTATAAGTTGGGGGAAAGTCACCAAACCAATCTCAGAAGGCAGGCTCCATCTCAGAGATATTAACTTTCAAAATATTTCTCTCGTAGCCAAGATTCTCTGGAATCTTGTCTCGGGGAAGTCCACTTGGCGAAAAAAATCAATATGGAAGAAGTACTTCCACGACGAGAGAACAAAATTCCTGGATCGGCATGCAAACACGGTAAAAAGGTCTCCAATATTCACCCTGTGTCTAAAAGCAATGAGACTCTTCAAGCCCAATCTTACCTGGATACTAGGGAATGGAAAGAATATCAACATATGGGATGACTTAGTGTTGGGAGACCCACCTTTAAGCTCAATTGAAGGAAAAACTCAACTAAAATCCTGGATGTGGTCCCAAGACCTAGTCAATCTTTGGGACATCTCGATTTGGAGTGACAATGAGGACACAACCTAGATCTTGTGGGAAGTCAACAACAGACCTCAAGATATTGATGAGGAATGGAACACTTTGATGGACTCCCTGCAAGGGAAACCCCTGATAAAATAAAGGAAAAAGGACAAGAGTGGATGGGGTTCACATTCTGGAGCATACACAACAACAACAGGGTATAAAAGATTCACAACAGTTCCTCATGCCCCCCGAACCCTACAATTTGGAAATCCATTTGGACTTACAAGTCCATTCCGAAGATAGATCTTGTTTGTTTGGACCCTAGATCATAGAAGCATATTAACTGTAGAAAATCTAAGGAGGCGAGGGTGGGAAGGCCCCTCCATATGTCCCCTATGCATTCAAGAGGAGGAAACATCGGACCACTTGCTTCTGAAATGCCCATTTTCTAAAGAGGTGTGGATTTTGGCCCTAGGTCTAAAGCTGGGAACACTCAATATACCCCAAGAGACCAATGGTTTTCTTCAGAACTAAAGTTCTCATTGTCCATTCGAGGTAAACAAGAAAATCCCAACTCAACATCCTCTGGAGAACTCTACCAAAATTAATTCTCTGGAAAATTTGGTTGGAGCGAAACAACAAGCTTTTTAGGGAGATCACTTGCAACCTTGCGCAAGTGGAAAGTAAGATAAAGGCCCTCTTTGAGGAAAGTTCCCCCTACTTCAGCAAAGTAAATAATTTGAGAGGCCTAGAAGCGGAAGAGGACAAGTGGATCAAAAGTTTCAATCTCAAGGAACATCCATAGAACACAAGCATCGAAACAAGACATGAAAAATGGGAAATCCGGCTGAAGGAGGAGGAATTCGAGGAGTGGAAGAGGAAAACAAGTAAGCATCTACTATTCTTTGATGGGCCTTCCAAAGGAAACCTCGGGGTGACAGAAGGAGGAGGGGTCCTCTTGGACCCAGACAAAAAGCTAGAACTATCTTATGCTTGGGGGTTAGGAGTAGATACCAACAACCGAGCAGAAGAATTCGCTCTCTAGCAAGGGTTGAATGAGGCTATTAGTAAGAAAGTCAAATATTTAGTGATAATAGGGGACTCCAGACTAATAATCCAAGCATTGATTCTTCATAAGCCAATTAAGAAAAAAAATCTCCATCATATCCTGGAGAAAATTCACCTCCCACTGAAAAGTTTGATAACCTTTCAATTGTTCCACGTTTTTTGATACTTGAATGAACAATCAAACGAAGAATAAAACAAAGGCACCATATTGAGAATAGGAGAACTCCAAATCAATGGAATCACATCATATTTGGTAATCCCATAAGACCCAGGTAGGCAAAGGGGGCCTACTGACGGTCAATGAGGAACTTGAATTTGTAAGAACAATCTCTAGAAAAGAAAATAAGAAAGGTAGACGTCAATTGAAGGGAATACATACAAATCCAGAGACAAGACACGCAATGACAAGATAGGCAACAGGAACTAGGGGAGAGGAAATCAATTGGCGATGAAGGCTCAAAGAAGGACAAAGATCTGTCATGAGCTTCACGATCAGTGTAAGGTCGATCTGATCGGATTGATCCTTTAGGTTACTCAGTAGACAACTGTGCCCGATAGGGAAGGTATCAATACCATGATTGAAAACATAGGCCCTGAAGGAATCGAGCCAACTCCTCTATAGAACGGTGAGAGTCCAAGAAGTGAAAGTAAGGGGAAAACTATCAATCAGAGGAAGCTTGGAAAGAAAAGGAAATCAAGCATGTCGTCTAGCTCAAGGAGCAAGCCAACGATGGAGGAAACGATCAAGACTATGGAGGAGGAAATGAAGAGGATTAAAAATATTGTGCAAAAACAAGACAACATCCATCAGAGTTTCGATGTTGATGTAGGTCGAAGGCTCTCCATGCTCGATGCAGACATCACAAAGACCAAAAACGTCTTTGTTGAATCCATGGACCAAGTTCGGCATGAAGACAAAGACCCAAAGGAGGAGCTTGAAACCCTAATCCTCAAGATAGAGACCCAACTGGAAAAATTGACCCTGGACTGGCAAATCGAGCATGACCTTCCCTAGAAGGAGGTTCCAAGGAACTTCGGCCTATAAAGATGCATCCAAGCAAGATTTCTTTAATTAACTCTGTGATGTTGGCATTTTGTATAGAAGCCACCACAGAATATGAGTTTAAATCTTTATTTGGTCAGCAAGTTTTAGGATTTGTAATCAGAAAGGTCGGTTAGAGCCTCATGAAGTCGAACCAATTGTAATAGCTCCAGTGACTCTGTCACTGCCTATTTAAATAAAGATCCATTATCATTTTTTGTCCAAAAAAAAAACATTATGCTAACTTGGCCCATCCAGGATCAATTTTGAAAAATGGGCTCTAACACCACTTTGTAGCATCCCCAACCACCTGTTGGGCTATGCCACTCAAAATTTATGAACTCTGATACTAATTTAAATCACTTGGTAACCTCCCCATTACTAAACACTCATCAGATTACTCTTGTGATGTCCCTAGCCCTAATATGGTCCACAACACATAGAACAGAGTTAAGCAGAGATAATAACAACAGAGTTAATCCTTCATATCCTTTATAATAACAATAGAGTTAATCATTTAAATCCTTCATATGAACAGAGTTAAGCGGAGATAATAACAACATGCATGCAACAATAACAATTTCTATATATAGAATTTAATAACAAAGATCCATGATAGAGAACTCATAATTGCACACACACACTAATTGAAATAAGCACATGAAAGACACTTATCTCATGGAATAAACACCAACTGCATGCAGACCTTCCACATTCCTCCCAGCCATAGACCACATTTCTCATAATCTTAGTAGCGAGTCACCCCCGAGCTGGGACTAAACTTGACCAAGGAAAAGAAGTCCTAATCCATTCTAAGGTATTATAATATAGATAATTTCTCAGTCCAAGGTGCCCCACTGCTGCAACTAGCGTACAGTCTCTCATTCCCCACATGCCTGTCTCACCCCAGGAAGTGTTCCCCTTCTCTACTTATCAGTCCCTCAACTACCCCACTTCCCTTCTGGGGATTTCGCAACAGGTCAGACAGGAAGTCTCAAATCCCTATAGAAACACACCCAAGAATAATTCTGAGTAGTTTCTCACCTAGAGAAACTACTCATGGGCCTAAAAACTTGCTTCTTCGACCACGGGCTTGACAACCCACGTCTTCAACCACAGGCCTGGAAACCCACCTCTTCCACTTGAAACAAACCAAGTACAAGTATAGATGGTAGCATCAATTAGTAGATGGTAGGAAGTGATGAGTAAATGATGAATAAATAATCCCCGCATCATGGGAAATACACTAAATTTCCCTATTGTATATATGCATGTACCTTTTATGACACATGGCACCCAAGGGGCCTCCTTGTCCCCTCTTTTGAAACTTAGGATGCATAAAGTTATATCCATACTTTAAACTTTTAGGAATATTAATATAATATTCCATTGGGATTAAGCCCCCTAGCTTAGCCTCTTTTCCTAGACTCTCAACCCCCTTTCCCTTTCTAGTGGAGTTCATCCTCCCATCTCTTTTGTGTGGTCGGTCTGCAACAGTGGTGTACTTTTAGGGACCTAACCCCTCATATAGCTAGAATAATATATATTCCATGTAATAAAGGTCAATATTAATAAGGCCCCAAAATAAGGAAGAATAAGTCAAATGTAAGAAGACCTAATAGAAGATTCCTCTTCTAGAAGGATCCTCCTCTAGATTGTTCTTTTAGATAGACATATTTAGTATAAATAGGAGTAGAGGGTATGAGAATTTTTTTCTTAGATATTATTGTAATGGAGCTCTTCTCTGGTGGAGGTTTCCCCCTCAAAGAGGCAAGTGAACATTTCTCTCAATAATCAAAGTGCTCTTTCTGGTGTTATTCCGGTATTATTATGGTATTATTGTGGTATAGTTCTGGTTATATCATTGTTTAACTTCCATTTCTATGTTATTATTTATGTTCTCCATACTATTTTATATTTGGAATATTACAAGTAGTATAAGAGCACCTTCCTTCACAGAAAATTGTGGGTTAAATTTTTTTCAGGGTAGAGACGTATTCTGACGTCCTTAAGCTACAGATATCTATCGTTACGTGCATAAACCCATAGTCGGGGATTCATACATGAAGGAAATACAAGTGGAACTTAATATCACATCTATTGGCCACCCTTGTAACCCTTGTTCGTACCCCTTTGAGTGGTAGAGCAACAGACAACACCTGTATATGGATCAGCCTAGATCTCCTAAAGCCCTCCATAGATAAACCGATTGGTCGCCTGACTGCTATAGTTCTACTGAGAACAACACTCGGGAAGATACTCTCTAGTACCTGGGTAGTCGGGTAGTATGAATAAGGGCACAGTCTAGCCTCCTTAGTTGGTGCCCTGAGATATTGGGCCGAGTACTACTGTTGGACCCCGCACGTATATCAAAGAGCTATAGCACATGGAAAACCCTTGAATACCCTAAGCCTTGGGATGGAAACAAAAATAGAACCAACAAGATCTATTACCGTGCAACTGTGTCTCCTTCATTCGGTTTGTGAAATTACTACACATTGCTTCCTCTTAATCATTTGGGCATTTCAACACTGCAGTATTCTTCAGATCGGAGTATAACTCCACAGGAGTACAAAATAAACATAATAAAATAATAAAAAATAAAAAATAAAAAGTCTGGATCCTATTGGCACCATTATTTGAGACCTATCATGTTGGATTCCCAACAGGCAGAGTATCAAGCCTCCCTTGTACAAGCTAGATGTCTTATTTCTAGTCAACCCTACACCTTCTTGATTGACACTGGAAGTACACACAATTTGATATCCCCTGCAATGGTAGCTTATTGTAAGCTCAACACAGAGAAGCTCCAAGACCTGTGGAAATTTAAAATGGAAAATGATGTTAAGAAGTGGATCAACCAAGCAATTGATAGGTGTGTGGTAGACCTAGGAGGATCTCCCTTATCGCAGTCATACCTATCATTTTTCAGTAAATTTTTTTCTCATGGACCTAGCCCCCTTCCAACACCTTTATTTTGGCTTTACCCCATTGGATTCCACTCATCGCCCTGATCATTGTGATATGCTTCACCCATAACCCATTTTTTGTGTGATCCCACCTGCCCCTTTTCGTGTTCCCTCTTCATCATGGACCACACCCGTAGTCAAGACTTGGAAGATCGCTTCAATTCCTTGCACTCTAATTTCACAGACACCCAACAAGAAGTGAGACAGCCCAGTGCCAATGTGTTAAGAACCAAACATCAATATAGCATGGAAAATCCTCAGGAAAAGTACTCAACGCCTTGAAAAAGAGATAATTTCAGATAATAAGCCTCTTCGAGGGGGAAACCTCCTTTTACCCCACTTAAATGTTCAAGTACAAGATGATTCAAAATGAAAATGTCTCCTTGGTATAT
>ML780653.1:0-12159 GCA_009831015.1 Picea engelmannii | reverse complement strand
ATCAAAGAATTGCTCCATCTGAAGTATCCATGTGATTGGGTCCTTGCCATCAAACTTCCTCATGTCAATCTTAGGAACGTGGTTGATCTTCAAACCAAAGTTGGAGTTTATCCATTCTTGATTCACCTTCCTTGTGTCCACATTATGAATTTCATGGGATGCATTTTCACTTTCAGGTGTCTTCTCTGTTATGAAATTTTTAAATACTTCCATGATATCCCCTTTTAAACCATCTATCTTAGTGTCCAACTTATCTTCCATTGAATCCATCTTAGTATCCAACTTAGCTTCCATTGAATCCATCTTAGTATCCAACTTAGCTTCCATTGAATCCATCTTAGTATCCAACTTAACTTCCATTGAATCCATCTTAGATTCCATTGAATCCATCTTATTTTGTAGTTCATTTATGTCCCTACGCATTTCTTCACCTCCATCAAGAGTCCAAGTAGGATTTTCTGGAGGCTTATTTGGTGTAGAAGTTCCCTTTTTGGGTGGCATGTTGGCCAAGTATCACTTTTGAACCTTGATTTTGAGGTGGTTCTGCTAGACAATATTTATTCTATTGTATCTCCCAATTTCTGTCCCTTCTGGGTATGAAAATTTATCTTATGTATTTCTCTGATATTTCTTCTCTGCAATGCCATAGGGCTTATCAAAATTGGATGTTCCAAGTGGAATTTATGGTAACTTCCCCACAACTTGCCGATTTTTGGCCTTTCCAGGAGATCTCACTTGTATAGTGTGCCCCGCATAACATAATTGATATAAAATTCTAAAACTCGCACCCAAAATACTACATACTCTCCACGATCCAATGCAACCAGTCCCACACAATTTGGATACTCTAGAAAGAAGTTATGATTGTTTTACCTGGAAAACCTTCTTGAGACTAGTCAATATTGCTAGCCAAATACCCTATCTTACACAGGGTGTATCTACAAATTTAAGATGACCCAGAAGCTGAAATGTTTACCACAGATACATTACTAATTTCTGTAAATGGAATCCATAGTTCAGGGTCTGAAACATTACAAAAACTTTTTTATAGCGAAAATTCTGCAATGACTCATTTCAGGATGATTCCAGAACCCTATCTTGTATAGGTTGTATATCCGAAAGAATAATGCCTCAGGAGCTTAATTTTGAACCCAACGTACCTTGCTCTATCTTATAGATATCCTCCAATCCGTTCCTTCTGAAACATTGTAGAAAAACAGTTATAGTGAAAATTCCACGGTGTCTCAGATGTAGCAGCGAAACCCCAAGACCTTGAGCTCTGATACCATATGTTAAGAACCAACCATCAATATAGCATAGAAAAACCTCAGGAAAATTACTCAACACCTTGAAAAAGAGATAATTTCAGATAATAAGACTCTTCGAGGGGGAAACCTCCTTTTACCCCACTTAAATGTTCAAGTACAAGATGATTCAAAATGAAAATGTCTCCTTGGTATATATAGGAGACTAGGAGGTATAATTACAACTAATGGCCTAAAGCCGACATAAATAAAATAACATTACTAATCTAAATTACAACTAATGGCCTAAATCCGACATAAATAAAATAACATTACTAACCTAATATGCCCCAATTAAGGGGTAATGAGACAATATTAGGGCTTAACACAATGTTTCCACCATCAATAAAAACATGCATTCCTCCATCGACGCCAAAATAGAGGACCTCAAACAAGACCTCTCTACCCAACTTGAATCCTTCAATACCCAGTTTGTCTCCTTCACTGCGATGATCTTCACCAAGGTACATATCCCTGCAAATCTTCCTTCCTCTGACCCACCTTTGCAAACCGAAGGTGAAACTTCCTCTCATTCCTAGAATTTCTAGCCCCATCACTTTTAGCGTGACCTACACCTTCCGTGTGTGGATGTGACCAAATTTTATGGCTCAGATCCCATTGGCTAGGTAACTCAAATGGAACATTATTTCTCCTTGTATGGAATTATAGATGAGTTGGCCAAACTTCGGTATGGTGTTCTCCATCTAGATCAAGAATGTTGGAAATGGTGGAAATGGAGAGAAAATTCATGCCAAGGGTATGTGTCTTAGACACACTTTCTGAAAGAGATTTATGAACGCTTTGACACTGACACCAACTATTTAGGCTGTTTGAAAAATTTGAAACAATCTGGCACAGTGGAAGACTTTATAGCCTCTTTTAAGAGATTGGATTTTCGTACATAGGGCATGTCTGATACTTTTTTCTGAGAATGTTTTATCAGTGGCCTCAAGGATTAGATTTGTGCCCATGTCCTCATGGATCATCCTCAGAGTTGGGTGGACGCTACTAAAAATGATAAGGAAGCACAACAGGTTGTCTCTTCTCAAAACAAAAAACCCTCCTTTATTCCTCGCACTAAACTAGTCACTCCCACTCCTCCTTATACTCCACTAAAGATCCATAAATTAACTAGGGAAGAAATGTCTGAATGGAAACTCAAAGGCCTTTGTTTTAATTTTGATGACAAATATTTTCCTGGGCATAAGTGTAAGGAAAAAAATCTTTTTATGGCCATTTTGGAGGATGTTTAAGAAGACAATGTTGAGGCTCCCCTTGTGGTCATGTCTCCTGAACCTACTGACATGACCCCTCCCTCAAACCCTCCTGAACTAGAACCAGTCATTTCCCTCAATGCTCTCACTGGCTTCTTTTCTCCCCAAACCGTCAAACTAATTGGTTGCATTAAGCATAGGAAGGTCATCATTCTTGTTGATAGTGGAAGCACCCATAATTTTATTCATCACCGTATTGCCCAAGAAACTAATTGCTATATCCATGCCATTAATAATTTCCAAATCATGATTGTGAATGGTGGGTCCATGAAATTTGGAGGGAATTGTGAAAATGTGTGTCTCCAAATTGGATAGCACCACATGAAATCTCATATGTTTGCTATCGACATCGGCAGTTGTGACATTGTGTTGGGTGCAGAATGGCTAAGAACTTTGGGTCCCATTCTCATGGATTTTAAGGAATTAACCATGCAATTCGACCAAGAGGGACAACAATATAAGTTCCAAGGCATCACATCTAGTTTCCTGGAGATCATCATTTCCCATCGCATGGAAAATATGCTCAAAAAAGGTCATTCTGGCATTATTGGACAACTCCATGCCATTCAAGCCACTGAGACACCCTCTGTGCCGCAGGACCTCCAATCCATCCTCTCTAAATATCAAGTGGTTTTTTCCACTCCCCGGGGACTCCCTCCTTCTCTTGGTGTTCATGATTATTCCATTCCCCTTGTCCCCAGAAGCCTTCCTCCCAATATCTGTCACTATTGTCATCCCTTTTCCCAAAAAAATGAAATTGAGAAAATTGTTCAAGAATTTCTCAACACATGTGTTATCCGCCCTAGTACAAGCCCCTACTCTTCTCATGTGATCATGGTCCTTAATAAAAAGGGTTATTGGCACATGTGTCCTGACTTCCGCGCCCTCAATAAACTCACCATTAAAGACAAATTTCCCATTCCTGGCATTCATGACCTCTTGGATGAATTGAGTGGTGCCCAGTTCTTTACTAAACTTGATATTCGTTCTCGCTACCACCAGATACGTATGAACGAGGCAGACATTCCTAAGACTGCATTTATAACTCATGAGGCCCTTTGTCTTGTGTAGTCCTCCCTCCACTTTCCAAAGCCTCATGAATCATGTCTTCCATCCTTTTCTCCATCATTTTATCGTAGTTATCTTTGATGATATCCTCATCTATAGTAAAACCTGAACAACCCATCTTACTCATGTGGATCAAGTTCTCCATCTACTCTCTCAGCACCAAATTTTCCCCAAACAATCTAAATATGCTTTTGGCGCCTCGGAAGTCAAGTACTTGGGTCATGTTGTTGGCAAGTCTAGTGTCAGGGTGGATCCTAAAAAGATTGAAGCTATGCAAGATTGGCCTCACCTAAAGAATCTCAAAATCTTGCGTGGATTTATGGGTTTAACAAGTTATTATCACAATTTTGTTAAGAATTATGGAAAGATTGTGGAACCTCTAACTGCTCTCCTTAAAAATAATTATTTTACTTGGACTCCAACAGCTGCTCAGGCTTTTCAAATCTTGAATATGGCCATGTGCACCACTCCAGTCTCGACCCTTCCTGATTTCACAAAGACCTTTGTCCTGGAATGTAATGCTTCCAGGAAAGGAATTGGATTAGTCCTTATGCAAGAGGGTCAGCCTTTGGCCTTTACCAGCAAACACCTATCAAAGACAAAATTGGGTAAATCAATCTATAAAAAGGAAATGTTGGCTATTATGCATATCGTGGATCTTTGGCGCTCTTATCTATTCGGGCAACGCTTCCAAATTAAGATAGATCATCAAAGCCTCAAGCATTTTCTAGAACAAAACATTTCCTCCCCAAAGCAAAAAAAATGGGTGACTAAGCTCTTTGGATATGATTATGAGAACATTTACAATAAAGGAAAAGACAATGTGGTTGTTGATGCAATTTCCAGAAAATATGAAGATGAAGGGTCCCTTTTTTATTTCTCCTTCATTGTACCAGATTTGCTCCAAGTTGTTCGCCAAGAATGGATACACAATCCCAAAAGTTTGCATCTGATACAACAATTGCAGGCCAATTATCCAATTTCCCCAGTGTACTCTTGGCTCAATGGTGAGATTCAATAGAAAGGTCATTTTTATTTAAGTAAACATTCAAAAATTAAATCCACGATAATTTCTGAGCTTCATGCTACACCCACTATTGAGCACTCAAGGTTTACCAAAACCTATGACCAGGTCAAACGTTATTTTTTCTGGGATGGTATGAAACAAGACGTTCACAATTTTGTGGCAGAATGTGATTTTTGTCAACACAACAAGGGATAAATAGTCAAATCTCCTCGCACACTACAACCTCTTTCGATTCCACCTTCTATTTGGAGGGATATCTATATGTATTTTATTGTAGGCTTACTTAAATCGGGCAACAAATCACTCATCATGGTGATAGTTGATCATCTTTCCAAGTATGCTCATTTCTATGCTCTTCAAAACCCATTTATAGCCTCCATTGTGGCTCAACTTTTCATGGATTAGGTCTTCAAGCTTATGTCATGGCTCATTCTATTGTTTATGATCGTGACCCAACTTTCACCAGCAATTTTTGGCAATAACTATTCAAGCTACAAGGCACCCAATTTCATCTCAACACAACTTATCATCCACGGACTGATGGTAAAACTGAAGTTGTCAACAAGTGTTTGGAAACATATTTGATTTGTTTTTCATCTGAAAGGAAAAATCAGTGGGCTCAATGGTTACCACTATTTGAATGGTGGTACAACACTTCTTACCATACAACTACTTGCATGACTCCTTTTGAAGCAGTATATGGAAAAAATCCACCTTCAGTTCTCTCATACTTGCCAGGTGTCTCAAAGGTCTAGGCCATGACCAAATGCTTACATTTCGAGAGGATATTCTCTGTATCCTCAAAGAGAATTTGTTCATGGCCCAGAATCACATGAATCAACAAGAAGATTAAGGTCGCTCTAAATGTCAATTTGCAGAAGGAGATCAGGTGTTTCTTCGACTACAACCTTAGAAGAAAAATTCCCTCAAGGTTGACCATTGTTAGAAACTGGCACCCAAATTTTATGGTCCTTATACCATTCTCAAGTGTGTGGGACAAGTGGCCTATCAGTTATATTTTCCCATACATTCTAAGCTCCATCCTATTTTTCATGTTTCCTTCTTAAAGAATGTGATTGGAACTAAGTGTCAAACTCAAACCAACTTTCCCAAGTTGGACGAAGAAGGCTCCATTTGGCTACAACCACATGTAGTTTTGGACCAGCGTGAGCGTCATATGCATCAACACACCTTCAAGGAAGTGTTATTCTAGTGGAAAGATACAACTCTAGCAGATGCCACTTGGGAACCAGCTACCATTCTGCAGCAATTTCCTCATCTCAAGTCTTGAGGACAAGGTTTCTTTTAAGGGGGAGGACATGTTAGGGACCTAACCCCTCACATATGTAGAATAATATATTTCCATGTAATAAAGGTCAATATTAATAAGGCCCAACAATAAGGAAAAATAAGTCAAATGTAAGAATACCTAATAGAATCTTCTACTTCTAGAAGGATCTTCCTCTAGATTGTTCTTTTGGATAGACATATTTAGTATAAATAGGAGTAGAGGGTATGAGAAGTTTTGTCTTGGATATTATTGTAATAGAGATCTGCTCTACTGGAGGTTTCCCCCTCGAAGAGGCAAGTGAAAATTGCTCTCAGTAATCAAAATGTTATTTTTGGTGTTATTCCGGTATTATTTTGGTATTATTCTGGTATAGTTCTGGTTGTATCATTATTTAATTTCCTTTTCTAGCGTATTATTTCTATTCTGCATACTATTTTATATTTGGAATATTACATGTACTTTATTAATAATATGAGTATGATTTACAATTTACAATATAGGCATGATGGCCTTTAGCATCTAGGCGCTCTGGCCTAATAATCATATAAGTATTCTAGCCTATAATAACCTGCCTCACCAACCTATAAAACATAAACATATGTACAAAGTCTCTCTGGCCTCAAGATCGCACACTCAATCCAATGTGCCTGGAACTCTAGGATGTGCTCACTC
The DNA here is from genome assembly GCA_009831015.1 of Picea engelmannii. Classification (NCBI taxonomy): domain Eukaryota; kingdom Viridiplantae; phylum Streptophyta; class Pinopsida; order Pinales; family Pinaceae; genus Picea; species Picea engelmannii. The sequence continues at coordinate 5,523 of ML780653.1, read as the reverse complement.
TTATTTTGGTGTGCCATCCTCACACACTTAGACATGTGTGTGATACATTATAAAATGTGCGCACTTATTTGGTATGAGATTCTCGCGCACTGAATCAATGCGCACAGAACCGAACCAAAGACCGTGTACCATCCACTCACTAGCTTATATTTATAATTACATTTACATTTACCATTAGGGTTAGGCCTAGAGGTATCATAGCTGCAATTACTCTGGCACAAGCTACATAGTTCAAAGAAGATACATCGGCTAAGAACCCAAGGAATCCCATCCCTCCTTCCATTGATTATGATACTCTCTGGGGATATTTCGATGGAGCCAATCAAGGACACCCCCCAAGGTCTGGTGTAGGATTAGTCTTGCACATCAATCGCAACTATTATATTCATGTATGCTATTCCCCTGGACCTGGCACAAAAAATAAAGAAGAACTTACTACTCTTTCGATGCTACTAGAAGCTGCAAAAGAAAAGGACCTACGGAAGCTACAAGTCTTTGAAGATTCCAACTTGATTATTGAATAAGAAAGAAACAAAATATATATACAAAACATCAAGCTCTTTGCTATTATGAGAGATATCAAGTTGTCTTTTCGCTTTTTCAGCTGGCTATGCTTCCAATATATTATGAGAGAACTGAAAACTAAAGCATATGAGTTGTCCAAGGAGGCTCTGGAACAACAATAGGGAGCCTTTTGTTTCTACGAATTTTGTGATGTAGTAGAAATGAAGGCTATGGATTTTTTCTTATGAAGGATCCAAATTTTTTTATGTTTGGTTGTATATATCATCTCATGTTATGAACAGACTAATGTTTATGTAACGACATGTCGGGGGATTATCGAAAAATAGAGATTGTAAAAACATTTAGTGCCCCATTAATGGGAGGTCTTTTTCGTAGAGCATAGAAGTTCATAAGGAGCTTCATAGGGGGTATGGGAATGTATGAAACTTGAAGTAAGAGACACACGTGTTACTAATTGAACATGTATATTCCTTTTTTTTAAATGAATATAAAAAACTTTTTTTCCACTAAGAAAAAAATTTACATTTTACCCTTATATATATATATATATATATATATAATGCATTTTATTATTCTAATATATTATCTTCATGTTACCAAGAAAACATTAATTTACAATCAAGCAATAAACAATAATTTATCATTCAAGTTAAAAAGAAACTAATTAAATATTTTTTTTTAAATTCCAAATCCAAAAATAAATTATTAAAGAAAATGAATTATTGTATTGACTATAAATTTTCATATCATCTGTATTGTTCGAACTATAGAAGTAAAAACATTATTTTTTATATAATAAAAAAAACCTTATATGTCATCATCTCAAATGAGAATATATTGGAGGTCTTATTGCCAACTTCGTAGTTCCCAATGTTGTAAATGTTTAGATATCCAAAGTTTTGAGCTTAGATGCTCTTTTTTAATTTTTATTACATTTTTACTAAAATGTTTACATACCGAAAGTTCTGAGCATCGACGTTGTTTTTTAATGTTTTTATTATTTCTATTTGTATTGAAATTTTTACATACCGAAGGTTTAGAGCATTGACACTCTTTTTGAGGTACTTGAATAGGCCTGACAACTTAAATGTTTACATAGCGTGAGGTCCTTAAACATGCCTGACAACTTAAATGTTTGCATACCACAAGGCCCTTAAAAAACCTAACAGCCTTAAATGTTTACCTAAATAGGATTCTACAATACATTTTTCCTCGAATTTTTCCATACAATGTTGCAGTGAATTTGGATAATATTGTTGTCCACTGCCAAGTGCATAGCCATCATATGTTTCATACTTATTCTATGCTTGGAATGAAATTTGTTCATCATTGAAAATACATATATTGTTTATTGGTTCGGTGGGTGCTTCTTGTTCATTGGTTCGTCGGTTGTTACTTTTTGTTGTTTGGTTCAACTTTGCAAGGTTGAGGACCTACACCTGTGGTTGAACCTGTTGGTGCTTGTTGCTTGCTTTTGTTTTCTTCAACTTTGCAGGGTTGGGGTCCTACATCCATAGTTGGAACTATTTTTTTTACTTTGCGGGGTCTAAGTCCTACACCCACAATTGGACCTGCGCTTCTGTCGTTCATCGTTGCAGAGTAAGTTTCGATGCCATAATTTCATTTGTATTCGTTCTTTGTTGTTTATTGTTTGCAGTTTGCAAGTAAGAATGTTTAATTATTTCTACTCACATGGTTGTCATATGTTTCAGGTTTCTTCTATGCTTCGGATGCAATTGGGTAATCATTGAAGATACATATGTTGTTTACTAGTTCAGTGGTTGTTGCTTGTTCACTGGTTCGTTGGTTCGTCGGTTGCTTCTTATTGTTTTTTGGTTCAAGTTTGTGAGTTTGAGGTCCTGCGACTGCCGTTGGGCATGTGTGTGCTTCCTCGCTAGTTTTTTGCTTGCTATTTTCTTTTGTTTGCTTCGGATTTGCAAGTTTGGGGTCCTGAATCAACAGTTGAATCTGTTTTTTTTCACTTTGCGGTGTTCAGGTCCTGCACCCACAAGTGGACCTACAGTTTTGTCATTCATCATTAACGAATCAGTTTTAGTAGTATACTTTCATTCGTGTTCATTGTTTACTATTCGATGTTTTCATTTTTGCAAGTAAGAATGTTTAAGTATTTATTCATCGTTCTTGTCCTGCAAACTTTGCATAGAGGTTGGCATATCTATTTCTCCTGCTCTTCAATTTTCCTCTGATTTTTTCCTGGGACTCTACACCATGTCCATGCCAGTGACGTGTGCACAACTCTGGATGTCATGTTTTCTATCATTGCAAATTTTGGTCCTTTGTCATGTGTGGCGAAGTCAATATCTAATGCCTATCTCGTGCCCACCTATCTTGCTCTTAAATTTTGCTCCAATTTTTTCTTCTAACTTTGAACCATACCTACATGCCTTTGCAAAATTTTCTTGTAGAATAAAAAGATACTGATATGGTGCTAGCAAGAGTGGTGTTCCGTTGATTGCAAATTGCAATATTTAGTTTCTATGCTGCTTCGCATGCAACATTGCTAACATGATGATTGTGTTCTCAAATGCATCACACCATTTACATTTGGACGAAACCATTATCATTCTAGGATACTTCAGTGTTGACATGCTACAAAATAGTGGCATAACAAATAATTGGACAACTACATGTGCAATAACAATGTCTACTTTCTTTTTGTTAAGATAAAACATGTGAAAAATGCACTTATTAACCATATATGGTCAAATGTGCCCATATCACAATACAACCTCTTTATCCTATACAAAGACTGGTCTGACCACGATACAATTTGTCTTATACTTGAAATATGAGATATACATCAAAGATATTGCAAAATTATATTTCCATGTCTCAAATCATATTTGGATACTTTGTTGCACAAAACCAAAATCATTCAGCTATGGCCATGTAATTTCTTAATATTTTATGGCTTGTAATAGATTTTGGACAGGAAAAATTCTATATAATTACAACCATGGATCAAGAAAATAGAAGGTTCATGTTTCTAAGGAGATACAAAGGTGCATGCTTTTACTCTTATTTCATATTCCATTGTTTTGTATTTCATTTATTGTCTGTATATGTGTTCTACTACTTTGCACCTAATTTATTGTATGTAGATATTGTGTATCTTCCTACATAATAACTTATCTTCATGTCCTTTGTATTCTTTGTGCTGCTACATTAAAATAAATCGAACTCTATTTATTTTTTTACATGTCTTCCTGCATACCAACTTACCTTCATGTCCATTGTAATTTTCTACATTGCTACATTTAAACAAACAAAATAATTGGAGAAGACGATGGACTCTTTGCCGCAAATGTAGAAGAGGAGATACAAAGGTGCATGCTTCTACTCTTATTTCATATTCCATTGTTTAATATTTCGTTTATTGTTTGTATATTTGTTCTACTTCTTTTCACCTAATTTATTGTATGTAGATACTACGTATCTTCCTACATAGTAACTTATCCTCATGTGAATTGTATTCTTTTTGTTGCTACATTGAAATAAATATAAATGTATTTCTTGTTTTATATGTCTTTCAACATACTAACTTACCTTCATGTCCATTGTACTTTCGTCATAACTACATTGAAAGATACATATTAGTTGGACAGGAACATGAATTCTTATATGCCACAACAGAGGGGGATGAAGTAGAATCTTCGAAAAGGTATACCAATTGTGATAGTAAATCAAACACACAAAACATGTGGGTGCATATAATATTGGACTAGAAAATGATGATTTGGAAACAATGGGCCTTTGTTGAGACTTCCCTCTTCCAAACATTTCCCTCCCCATTTCTATTTTTGAACTTTCTATTATCCCTCTTTTTTTCCTCTTCAATACTTAACCGAATTCCCCTTTGTTTTTATCCTCTACTTTTTCTTTCTAGTTTCTTTGCTTAGTCATATTTCCGAAAATGTCTAGGTACACGGGTTGGTAGAATCAAGGGTTCACATTTATATGTATGCTTCTATATCACGACTCCAACCAACAGTTTCCTCATTCCATACTTATCCACTTTTTCGATCGCGGGTTCCCGAGCTGGCGGGTTCAATATTGTGCCTCTAGCTTCGAAGGTTCCACGATATACATATTCACTATTAAATTTGAACGTTTTTGCGATGAAGTAGAGACGAATTTTCATCGGCATAGAGTCATTTTTGCAACCAAGATGATTTTTTTTTTCGTCGGTCTAGCGGCCACACATGGATCTTCGTCGATCTAGCGACCGCGAAAAGAAGCCTATTCAGAATAGGGAAAAGTCCGGCTATCGACGAATGTTAGTCGATAGAATGACTAATATTAGTCACAAGAGTGACCAAGACAACCGTGGCAAACTTAGTCAATAAACCACTATGAGTCGGTAGCACAACGAATCTTAGTCGCTAGAGAGACCAAACCATCAGTTAAAAAGGTCAAACAAAGGAGGATCAATTAGTCGCTAGAACGACCAAGTGACCTAGTTTGCGACCAAATGGAAATACAAGCGACTAACATGTTGGTCACTTGACCGACTAACAGGTTGGTCACTCTAGCGACTAACAAGTTGGAGTTTGTGACCAATTGTCAATAATAGTGATGAACATGTTAGTCGATAAAGCGACCAATGTTGTGGTTTAAAAAAAAAAAAAATTATGCCATTCAACACAGTATCTTAACTAAATTTGATAACAAGTATTTAAGTGTGTCTAATCATGATGGTCATGTAATTGTAGGATCTTAACTAAACCTTGATTTCAAAATGGGTTATTTGATATGGTGGAACCATGTGAAAGGAGAACTTGATCAAACAATGTAATAAATCAAACAAATTGTTACAGGTATGAAATAACTGAGAGGGGGGGTGAATCAGTTATTGTAAATTATTAACAATCTCTCTCAATTTTAACTTCGAATCATTAATCTTAGTGGCAGTAAGTCTTTACTGTGAAAACCAGTGTTGTAAACATAAAGCATATATCATAACGAACAACAATCACA
>ML780652.1:599222-675818 GCA_009831015.1 Picea engelmannii | reverse complement strand
AGAAAGAGGGCCAACTCAAGTTTTGCCAAATGCATGCCTGGACAGAGCCTGGCACCTCCTCCAAAAGGCATAAACGAGGGGTTCTTTGAGAGCTCCTGCAAGAAAAAATCTTGAACAAAATTAGACACAGATAGATTACTAACGGAATTGGGGTTCCTAAAAACATGAAACTACAGATTTCGTGCTAATTAATTACTTGATCTTGCATATGCTGTTGCCAACGCCATGGATCAAACGTGAGAGCAGAAGAATGGTACTTGTTGTCCAGATGGGTGCCAGTCAGAAACACATACACTGTCCATCCTCTTGGAATCATAAAGCCTCCTGTGAACAGAAGTTTATAATGATCAGATTGCTGAAGTAAATATCATAACTAGGTTATAAAGATGAGCCAGCGATTAAAGAGCAAAAAAAATTGTTGGATACCTTTGGTTTTAATGTCTTCCTTTGCTTCTCTGAAAACTCCTGGACCAAAGTTTCCGAGACGAAGTGTTTCATTTATGACCTGGGAATTGAACAAATACAAAGATGATCAGTCATCTGGACACTGCTATTGCTTGTATTGTAAAAATTAAAGAATGAAGCTGGTAAGGATTTAGGAATATATAGATTAGGAATAGGATAATCTGTCAACGTTTTATTCCTTTAGGATTAGGATAACAGGTCAATCTTTTACTCTTTGACAAAGGATAACCGGTCAATCTTTTTATTCTGGCAAAAATAAGGGGAAGACGAATTGAGAAAAATCACTGAATCCTGTAAAAATTTGTTTTGTTGGGCTGTTTGGTGAAATTGAATGAGACTAATAGAATGAGTCCAAAAGCAATAGGGTTTCAAAAGGTATTAACTTCATTTATGTCATTATAAATTTATAATTTTTATTTAAAAATAAATAACTTTAAATTAGTATAAATGATTTGTTTATAAACTTGCATAAATAAATTGTTTAAATAAGATTATATGATTCAAATTTAATAAAAAAAATTAATGAAATTAAATTCATCTATAAAATTTGCAATCTACAATATTTTAAACAGATTTGGTAATTATCATTCCATACTGTTAGTGAAATCACATTTTTTTTATTATTTAAATTGTTTTTAAATACATGGATTTAACTTAAAAAAATTCTCAACAATAATATATGTAATTCAAATAATTCTTCTACATAATTTTAAACAAAATTAATGAAAAATATCAAAAAATTAAAATTAAAAAAATAAAATGTTTAAATTAACTGTAAATTTGAAAGCTTTTTTGAGCAGTTATGAACCCGCAGTTAATTACATACACATTGGGTGAATTTCATTGACTGGTAATCATCCCAAGTGAGCTTTTTGTTTCTTTGATTTCCCTTTCTCTTTAACAGATCCTCATGCTCAGCCTGTGCGATGCATTTTCCACCATCAGTACAGTAAAATAATAATGTATCAACACCCCCAAAAAAATAAACAGAATGGAATGCTTCTATTTATTATAGACATTTGCAGCAGCTATAGACTCACACACCTTCAATTCCTGATATGCTTTGGGACAGTCCGTGAGAAATTTGATAGAGAATGACATGGATCTGGACGAGGTCTCGTGACCAGCAAAGAGCAGGAATAGTATAAAATCTGCTATAATTTCTTCTGAAAGCGAGTCTTCCTTCAAGAGTTTTGTTAACAAGTCATTACGGACAACTTGTGGATGCTTCCTTCTGTCCTCTATACCCTCGTAAATCCTTTTTATCAGAAACTCCCTGGCCTGCAGCAGAACTAGCTATTACTCATCCCATAAGAACAAATCAAATGAATAATCAGTAAAATAAAATGAAAAATTAATGAGGCTTCTGTGCACCTTAAATCCTCTAGCGTACGCGGTACCCGGGATTCTGATGGGAACGGAGAGGAGAGCATCGGAGAAATGGCCAAACGCCTCGCAAATCTCTTCAGTCTCCTTGGAAGGCGATAAGTCCAGCAATTGTTTTGCCATCAAATTCAGAACAAGCTATAATATATATCACATGAGAAACAAATTCAATCTAAACTGAAAACAGTCCATCACTATAATAAAAATACAAGTATCAATGGGTAGGTTTGTGTTTTCAATCTCAGATTCGTGTTTTCAATCTCTAAATTTTTAAAGCTAATTTTAAAGGATGTTTTCCAAATTGTATGAAAAAAGTTAAATATCCAACATCAGGATAATTCCTTAAACCAAACTTTTATGCTAAAAGGAAAATAGCATAGATCTATACAATTCCATAAACAAATAAATCTAAAAAACTACCAAAACTCATTAATATTGAATGTTTGGCTGATGTTGCTGACCTGATGGCATTCTTCTTGAAGATGTATATCCCTCTTGGCTTGCCATTTGGCCAAGGTGATGTGCAGAAGGTTCTGTATGTCCTCCATGAAATCCACACTCAGCCTCTCAAACCTCAGCAAATTTACAGCCGTCCCGTGGAGCTTCTTCTGCAGATCTCCGTGCACCGAAAGTAAACCAAATTTGCCGATGAGATTTCGAAGAGGTTTGGGATAGTTGGCTTGAAACTGCCTRCCTTCGTGTTGCAGGACATGTTTGTTGAATTCTGGATCCACGGACACAACAATCCGAGATCTTCCAAACAAATTTGATCTGAATATCTCTCCATACCTGCTTAATTTGTATTCGCAATACAGATAGGTGGAGTTGATCATTGTTGCTCGCATTGTTGGAGTGGGAATAAATATTTGGAGATGAAAATTTTCTTTAAATCCAGATGCATATTGAAAATTGAAAAATTTAACCAACAAAATTTTCCCAAATAAAATGGAAAAATTTAACTAACAAAAATTTCTCACATTCACTCTGCCCAAAATAGCATTGATCTATGGAGTGCGAGTAAATGCAAAAATTAACATTACCTTCTCTCTCGCTCTTGAATGTACTGGCGTGGCTGATCAGTGGAATTAATGCCTCTAAAGAAGCTGATGGTTTCTCCAATCAATGGCCACCCTGTAGAACCGGGCGGCAACCTGTAGCCTCGACTGTCCGCCCTCCACACTAATTTGTAGAGTTGAAGCAGTAAAAACCCGAGCACGAAACAGACGAAGCCCACTAGCCATGAATATGGAAGCGTTTCCGCCATGATTGCTATTCCAATGCTTTCTCCCCAGCACAACTACCGACCCTTATAATGCGAGTGCCACTCTATGCTTTAATTGCTTAGATTGGTTTTTGGTGAGATTCCAATATTTTTTGTCCACTTCCGTATTCAATATTTAGATGCCCCGCGTTTTTGAATGGATTCTCATTTTTGTTTTGTGCGTTGATTACTTTGCTGTAAAAATATTAATTCTTTAACATTTTCCACTCTAGAAAAAAGGGCTCCCGTGAGTAGTACAACATAATTAATAATCAACCCACTTCCAAGTTGGGGAAGGGAACATCCACCGAAATGGCGTGGATTAAGTGTTGAAAATGAGGGATTTAAACGTTGAAGGTGCGATAAATATTTTTTTTAGTAATTAAAAAAAAAGTCTTTAAAAAAATGTTTCCATATGTACAAATGATATCAAATTAATTATAAATCCCTACTAAATTTATAATTATCCACTGCCTTCGAATAATAAATTTATAAAATCCCTACTAAATTTATAATTATCCACGGCCTTCTAATAAGAAATTTATAAAATCCCTACTAAATTTATAATTATCCACGGCCTTCTAATAAGAAATTTATAAAATTTAATGAAATGAATTATATGAATAAACAAGTAAAATGTGTAAGTTGTTTACTAACTATGTTTAAAAAAAATATTTAATAAAAAATGACATTATCATTTCAAAGTTTTAAATACATAATAAACAATTATAAAATTTAATGAAATGAATTATATGAATAAACCAGTAAAATGTGTAAGTTGTTTACTAACTATGTTTAAAAAAAATATTTAATAAAAAATGACATTATCATTTCAAAGTTTTAAATACATAATAAACAATTGATCCATAATAAATTATCAGTTCACTTTATACTAAATTTATAATTATCCAATGCCTTCGAATACTAAATGTATAAAATTTAATGAAAATAATTATATGAATAAATAAGTAAAATGTGTAAGTTGTTTAATAATTATGTTTAAAAATATATTTAATAAAAAATTGCATTATCATTTCAAAGTTTTAAATACATAATAAACACTTGATAATAAATATATTAAATGTGGAACAATTATTTTAAAAAATTTTAAAATTGGTATACGAATTACAAGTAATATAATGATTATGATGGTTAATGTTCAAACCAAAAACTTTACTTTGATTTCTTTAAAATGTTATTTAGATACTTGAAAAACATTAAGAAAAGCATTCCAAGATCACTAAAGTTTTGATGAATTAAAAGGTTAGCAAGGTAAAATACTTTTCATCTTGAACCCTCTCGATGTCACAAAAGTAAGTTATATATATATATATATATATATATATATATATATATATAANNNACCACTAATCACTTATAAAAATAAAAGTAAGTATATATATGTGGACCAAAAAAAACACAAGACAATGTGGTTTAAAGTGATTTATATACTCTTGAAATAGTATATGAGTATTTTTGTACTTTAAAAAGTTACTACTCACATAAACAAAGGTGAATTATGTATTTTCAAATTTGTGTATCAAAGAATTCACTGTTAAGATAAATGATTTTAATATATTTTGCATTTTGTAGATTTTAATCTTGTATAAATAGTTATTACAAATATATTTTTAATAAAAGCATAAAAGATACAATGGCGCGCACACACACATACTACATAGAGATTTTACTCTTGAAAACTCAACCGAGAAAACCAACAACATGTTTAGAGTTGCACCTATAATCTTCTATTCGTCATATATCCATTGTTTACAATACAATACATATATATGATCACGTGGCATCCAAAACCCCTAATCCACTGATCTGGATTAGTCAACAACCCTAATTCATTAACCAAAATTAGAAAAGCCATCGACGAAAACCATGTGTCGAAAAACTATTAAAAATGGACACAAAAAAACACCAAAAAACATTTATGGGGGTGTTTCCACCAAACCCCCATGCAAGAAGGCTCTTGGCCCCCTGCGACCCTATTGCGTGCCCCGCGCAACGCGACCACTGGATCTAGTTTTGCAAAGAATATAACACATACCCAACATTCTCCCACTTGTTGTTTTCTTTGCATACAAGGGGTTACAGGGTTACCTAGTCAACAATCTAAGAAAGCAACGCCCATAGATCCTCCGCACCAAGAGAACTTCTTAGTGCTCACAGATTTTGTTAATGAATCTACAAAATTCTTCAAAGTGTCCAGCTTCATCAACAACACCTTTTTTTCTTCAACCATGTCCCTCACAAAGTGAAATTGAGCATCAATATGATGTGTCTTTGAACGATAAGTCATGTTCTTGATCTAGATTTTATGAGCATAATGAAATGAATACATATTATTAAAATATGTTTAACATAGAATAACATAGATATAGTGAAATTGGTTTCTATTCAATAAGGAAATATGTTGAAACTGTAAAATGCAGCAGAAAACAGGCTTGCTAGAATGGTGGTGACTTATCTCTAAGAAGAGATGTGGCGGTTGCGCTCATTCGCAAGAAGATGATTACAATGAGGCTCTGAAGGATTTTTTTACAATAAACAATAATGCCAAAACCCTATACATCCAAAGACCGAACCCTAGGAGATGAAGCACAAAAATTCATGTGGGTCCCATTGGGGTAAGCTAGTACATCAACTTCCCGGGGTCATAACTTTTGCATACGATATCCATCTTAGGCGCACAATAGTCCGTTGGAAAGGTCTATCCGAGGAATACACATTTTTTCATTAGAATTTGACTCCATATATAGTCTAACTATAGAGAGACCTAAAAACATTGTTTAGGGCCTCAAAACGACCCCGGAAGTCAGGGACCCAAAAACTAGGAAAAAAACTACCAAACTGGAAAACTGCCAAAATGAACCAATTGGAATAGGTGGGAGGCCACCGAAATCCATCTAGATCAATATTCCCCCTTAGGAAGCAATGGTATCCATTGTGTTGAGTTCCCCCATCAGATGAGGAAATTTCTATTGAAATTGGCCCCGAGTGAGCCACTTTCCTTGGTGCAGAAGCTGCCTTGATTTGACAACTCAATAAAGTTGGATCCTTTGTTGTCGAGTGCCCTTTACCTGTGTGTCCACAATCTGATCATTGGATACCTATTTCATACAGTCATGGTTGAGATATGTTGGTGTCTATTGCTTTGCTATCTCTGAGGTGTCCAATAATGGTGGGAAATATGGCCGAAGGAGAGCCACATTGAATATTGGGTGCAAGCCAAGGAAAGGGGGAATGTTGAGCTCAAAAGCATTGTCACCCACAACATTGGTGATGGTGTAAAAACCATAACGGAGTGGGTGAAGCTTTTGATGGGGCCTTGTACGGAATTATTTCTGCAAGTGCAACCAAACTTTGTCGCCCACCTGAAACTTATGTGGCACCTGGTGTTGATCATGGCAATGTTTGTACTTGGAATTGGACTTCTATAGAATATCCTAAACCCGTTGGCAGATGTTTTGGATCTTATTAGGGTCCTAACCCGCACATAGGTAGAACAATATATTCAGATGTAATAAAGGTCAATATTAATAAGGCCTTTCAATAAAATAGAATAAGGCAGATGTAAGAAGACCTAATAGAAGCTTCCGCTTCTAGAAGGATCTTCCTATAGATGCTTCTTTTTAGTATAAATAGGAGTCGAGGGTATGAGAACCCTAGCTAGGATATTATTGTAATAGAGCTCTTCTCAAATAGAGGTTTCCCCCTCAAAGAGGCCCGTGAACATTGCTTTCAGATTCAAAGTGATATTTTTGTTGTTATTCTTACATCATTTTAGTGTTATTGTGGTGAATGTTCTGGTTATATTGTTGTTATTCTACCATCACTAGATTTTTATTTCAGTTCTGCATACATTTTATATCTGGTATATTACAAGTGGTGTCAAAGCACTTTCCTCGACAAAAAGTGTGGGTTAATTTTTTTCAGGGTAGAGTCGTATTCCGACATCTTTAAATCATAGAGCTCTGTCTTTGCGTGCATAAACCCGCGGTTGAGGGATTCATACACGTAGGAAATACAAGTGGTACTTCAACACACATCTGTTGGCCACCTTTGTAACCCCTGTTGGTACCCCTTCGAGTGGTAGCGCATTAGACAACACCTGTGTACAGATCGTCCTAGATTACCTGAAGTCTAGAAATTTTTTCACCATTATTTGAGACCTATTCTATTGGATTCATCTCTTCCCCTTTATCACATTCATCCATATCATTTTTTCAACCAAATTTTTTTACATCGCCCACCCCTTTTCAGTTTCCTCATCCTCATGGCCCATATTCATAGCCAAGACTTGGAAGCTCGCTACAACACCTTGCAATCCGGTCTCATTGAGACCCAACGAGAAGTGAAACAACTCAGTGCCAATGTTTTCGCCATCAATACAACCATGCAGTCCTCAATGGGGGAAATTAAACTAGACCTCACCACCCAGCTTGAATCATTCTTTTCAACACTCTACACCAAACTACATATCCTTATAGGTAACCCTTCCTCTTCCTCAAATCCACATACTAAAGGTGAGCATTCCTCTCATTCCCATACCTTGCAGAACCATCACTTTCAACGTGACCTACGCCTTCTGCGGTTGGATGTGACCAAATTTGATGGCTCGGACCCCACTGGTTGGGTAACCTAAATGGAACATTACTTATATTTATACGGCATTACAAATGACTTGGCCAAACTATGGTATGGTGTTCTCCATCTAGATCAAGAATGTTGGCAATGGTGGCAATGGAGAAAAACTTCTCATCAAGGGTAAATTGCTTGGACACACTTTGTGGAAAAGCTTTATGAATTCTTTGACACTGACACCAACCATTTGGGCCGTTTGAAAAAGATGAAACAGTTAGGAATAGTGGAAGACTTTATAGCTTCCTTTGAGCGCTTGGCTTTTAGAACAGAGGGCATGTCTGATGCCTTTTTCCGAGAGTGTTTTATCAGTGGCCTCAAGGATGAAATCCGGGCCCATGTCCTCATGGCTCGGCCTAAGAGTTGGGTGGAGGCTACCAACAGAGATAAATAATCACAACGGGTTGTATCTGCTCAAAACCGCAAACCCTCCTTTATCCCTCGCCCTAAACCAGTAAATCCCACTACTCCCTCTACTCCACTCAAGATCCAAAAATTAACTAGGGATGAAATGGTTGAACACCAACTCAAAGGCCTTTGTTATAACTGTGATGACAAATATTTCCCAGGCCACAAGTGTAAAGAAGAAAAGATTTTCATGGCCATCTCCGAGGAGATTTCAGAAGAAGATGAAGAAAGTCCCTCTATGTCTGAGTCACCTGAATCCACTGACATAACCCCTCCCTCAGACCCTCCTGAAGTAGAACCAGTCATTTCCCTCAATGCTCTCACTGGCTTCTCCACTCCCCAAACCCTCAATCTAATCGGTTACATCAAGCATCGGAAGGTCATCATTCTAGTTGATAGTGGCAGCACCCATAATTTTATTCATCTCCGCATTGCCCAAGAAACTCATTACTACATCCATGCTGTCAATAATTTCCAAATCATGATTGCCAATGGTGGTTCCATGAAATGTGGAGGGAATTGTGAAAATATGTGTCTCCAATTTGGTGACTACCACCTGAAATCCCATATGTTTGCTATTGACATGGGAGGTTGTGACATTGTGTTGGGTGCAGACTAGCTAAGGACTCTGGGTCCCATTCTCATGGATTTTAAAGACTTAACCATGTAATTTGACCAGGAGGGCCACCAATATAAGTTCCAAGGCATCACTACCAGTTCACCTGAGATCATTAGTTCCCATCGCATGGAAAATATGCTCAAAAAGGGCCATTCTGGTGTTATCGCCCAACTCCATGTCATACAAGCAACAGAGACACCCTCGGTACCGCAAGACCTCCAAGCCATCCTTTCTAAACATCAATTGGTATTTTCCACTCCCCAAGGCCTCCCTCCTTCCCATGGTGTTTATGATCATTCCATTCCCTTTGTACCTGGTAGCCTTCCTCCCAATATCCGTCTGTATCGTCACCCCTTTTCCCAAAAAAATGAAATTGAGAAAATGGTCCAAGAACTCCTTAATGTAGGCATTATTCACCCTAGTACGCACCCCTACTCGTCTCCTGTGGTCATGGTCCTAAATAAAGAAGGTTCTTGGTGAATGTGTCCTGACTTTTGTGCCCTCAACAAACTTACCATCAAAGATAAATTCCCCATTCCTGTCATTGATGACTTCCTAGATGAATTGAGTGGCACCTAATTCTTCACTAAACTGGATCTTCGTTCAGGCTACCACCAGATACGTATGAAAGAGGAAGACATTCCCAAGACTTCCTTTAGAACTCATGAGGGCCACTATGATTTTTTGGTCAAGCCCTTTGGCTTGTGTAATGCCCACTCCACCTTCCAAAGCCTCATGAATCATGTCTTCCATCCTTTTCTCCACCATTTTGTCTTAGTTTTCTTTGATGATATCCTCATCTATAGCAAAACCTGGACAGACCATCTTTCTCATGTGGATCTAGTTCTCCATCTACTCTCTCAGCACCAACTTTTCCTGAAACAGTCTAAATGTGCTTTTGGGGCCTCAAAAGTAGAATAATTGGGTCATCTGGTTGGCAAAGATGGTGTCAGGGTGGATCCTAAAAAGATTGAAGCGATGCAAGAATGGCCTCACCTAAAGACTCTTAAGAGATTGCATGGATTTCTAGGCTTAACAGGGTATTATCACAAGTTTGTTAAGAATTATGGGAAGATTTCAACACCTCTCACTGCTCTCCTCAAAAAGAACTCTTTCAATTGGACTACAACCACTGCTCAATCTTTTCAGACCTTGAAGATGGCCATGTGCACCATTCCAGTCCTTGCCCTTCTCGATTTCACAAATATCTTTGTGTTGGAATGTGATTCCTCAGGGAAAGGAATTGGTGTTGTCCTTATGGAAGAGGATTGACCTTTGGCCTTTACCAGCAAGCAACTATCTGAAAGAAATCTGGGCAAATCCATATATGAAAAGGAAATGATGGTTATTCTGCATGTCGTGGATCTATGGCATCCTTATCTATTGGGGCAACGTTTCCAAATTAAGACAAACCATCAAAGCCTCAAGTATTTTCTGGAACAATGCATTTCCTCCCTAGAACAACAAAAATGGGTGATTAAACTCTTTGGATATGATTATGAGATCATTTATAAGAAAGGCAAAGAAAATGTGGTTGCAGATGCACTTTCCATAAAATATGAATATGAAGCATCCCTTTTTCCTCTTTCATTCATTGTACCAGATTAGCTCCAAGACGTTTGCCAGGAATGGGTACAAGATCCCAAAAGTTCACAGTTGATCCACCAATTGCATTCTAAGGCTCCAACTTCCCCAGGGTACTCTTGGCTCCATGAGGAATTTCGATACAAAGGTCATTTGTATTTAGGTAAACAATCAAAGCTTAAATCCACGGTACTTTTTGAGCTTCATGCTACACCCACAATAGGGCACTCCGGGTTCACCAAAACCTATGATAGGGTCAAATGTTCCTTTTTCTGAGATGGAATGAAACAGGACATTCGTAATTTTGTAGCTGAATGTTATGTGTTTCAATGCAACAAGGGAGAAATGGTCAAATCATCGTACACACTACAACTGATCCCGATTCCACCTGCTATTTGGAAGGATATCTCTATGGATTTTATTACCGTCTTACCCAAATCGGGAAATAAATCCGTCATCATGGTGGTTTTTGATCGCCTTTCTAAGTATGCTCATTTTTGCACCCTTCAACAACCGTTTACAACATCCATGGTGGCTCAAATATTCATCGATCAGGTCTTCAAGATGCATGGCATGCCACACTCTATTGATTCTGATCGCGACCCAACTTTCACAAGCAATTTTTGGCAAGAACTGTTCAAGATACAAGGCACCGAATTGCATCTCAACACAACTTATCATCCCCAGACTGATGGCCAAACGAAAGTTGTCAACAAGTGTTTGGAAACATATTTGAGGTGTTTTGCCTCAGAAAAGAAAAATCAGTGGGCTCAATGGTTACCCCTAGCTAAATGGTGGTACAACACTTCATAGCATACAACTACACGCATGACTCCTTTTGAAGTGGTATATGGACATAAGCCACCTTTAGTTCTCTCATACTTATTGGGTGCCTTGAAGGTCCAGGCGGTTGACCTAACACTTACAACTCGAGAGGCTATTATCCGTACCCTCAAAGAGAATTTGGTCATGGTACAAAATCAGATGAAGCAACAAGTAGATCAAGGTCGCTCTGAACGTCAATTTGTAGAAGGGGATCAGGTGTGTCTTCGAATGCAACCTTACAAGAAAACTTCCCTTAAGGCCGAGCATTATCAAAAGCTAGCGCCCAAATTTTATGGTCCTTATACCGTACTCAAGAGTGTGGGACAAGTCGCCTATCAGTTAGCTTTACCCAACAATTCAAAGCTACATCTTTCTTTTCATGTTTCATGCTCAAAGAAGGTGATTGGAGCTAAGTGCCAAATTCAAACCAACCTTCCAGAGTTAGTTGAAGAAGGATCCATTTGGCTACAACCAGAAGCATTTTTGGACTATCGTGAGCGTCGCCTACGCCAGTGAATGATCAAGGAAGTGCTCGCACAGTGGAAAGATACAACTCCAGCAGACACCACTTGGGAACCAACTACCATTCTGCAACAATTTCCTTAGCTCAAGCCTTGAGGACAAGGTTGTTTTTAAGGGGGCAGACATGTTAGGGTCCTAACCTGCACATAGGTAGAACACTATCTTTGGATGTAATAAAGGTCAATATTAATAAGGCCTTTCAATAAAATAGAATAAGGTGGATGTAAGAAGACCTAATAGAAGCTTCTACTTCTAGAAGGATCTTCCTCTAGATGCTTCTTTTTAGTATAAATAGGAGTCAAGGGTATGAGAACCCTAGATAGGATATTATTGTAATAGAGCTATGCTCAACTAGAGGTTTCCCCCTCGAAGAGGCTCGTGAACATTGCTTTCAGATTCAAAGTGCTATTTCTGTTGTTATTCTTATATCATTTCAGTGTTATTGTGGTGAATGTTCTGGTTATATTGCAATTATTCTGCCATTACTAGAATTTTATTTCAGTTCTGCATACATTTTATATCTAGTATATTACAAATTTTCTCAATGAAATGGGTGGATTTTTTAGCTTTAGGTGGAGCAGGGGACGATTCAGTCGAGGTGATCGCCATGGGTAGTGCAACATTCATGGGACCCAATGGTTGGAACCCCAACCCCACCTGAAAGGAGTTGTGGCCAATTGAGCTATGCAAGGCTCGGTTGTAGCTATGCTGGACATAGGGAAGACTCTCATCCCATGTCTGGGGGTGGTTGTAATTCTACCTACGTAGGATATGCACGATCATCCGATTAACAACCTCAGTTTGGCCATCTGTCTAGGGGTGGAAGGCAGTGGATTTGGTGAGCTTGGTGTCCAACATTGACCAAAGGCTCGACTAGAATGTGTTGAGGAACTGACTATCCCAATTTGAGACAATGGTTTATGGGATCCCAAAATGTACCCATACTCATTCAAAGAAGATCTTGGCAGTAGCCTCTGTAGTGATGCTCTTCTTGCAGGCAGCTAGAATCGCCATCTTGGAAAAGTAATCAACAACCACAAAAGCACAGTCATTTACCCTCTTGGTGGATGGAATTCCTAACATGTAATCCATTGAGATGGATTCCCACAGCCTGTCAGAAGTAGTCAGAGGGGTGTACAGGCCTTGTTTCTTAGTGGTTGGTTTGGAAATAGCACAAGCATTGTGGGAACAAATATATTTTCTGACATCCTGTCGAAGTTTTGACCAATAGAAATGTTTCTACATATTTTCCACTTTTGTTTTGACACCAAAGTGTCCTACCACCCGACTGTAGTGAGCTTCCCAAATTAGCTTCACATGCTCACTTGATGGAACACAGATATGGCCTAGATGGCACAACAACCCATCCTGAAGATGGAAATTAGAGACCACTGAGTTTGTACCCAACATTTGGCAGGTGGTGGAGAATTCAGGGTCTGTCTCATAGAGGTGGGGCCATCCAGTGGTCTCACAAATGTAAGATTCTAGCACCATGGTGATTGTCACAAATGGAGGTCGACTGAGGAAATCATCAACTCGGTTGGTAATTCATGTTTTATACTTTATTTTGAGGTGGAAATGTTGCAAGTATATGGACCACTTCTAATGGAGTTCATTCTACAATTTGCCTAGGGTCTGCATGAACTCTAGTGGCTTATGATCAGTGTGGATGACTGTGTCCTTCCCAAGAATGTAATGTCTCCACTAGAGATAGAATTTCACAATGGAGTACATTTCTTTATCGTAAGTAGGGTACTTACGGACAACATTTGATAGTGTCTCACTATGATATGGCATAGGGTGGCCGTGTTGAGTGAGAACAATGCCCACAACATAGTCTGAAGCATTTGTCTCAATCTCAAAGGGATGTTGTAGGTCCTCTAAAGAAAGTACTGGGGATGAGCACAAGCATTTCTTAAAATCATTGAAGGCTTTTTGTTGGGATAGGACCCACACAAATTTTTCCATACCACCATCCCTGGTTACTTGGATGAGGACCCATGCGATATGAGAGAATCCCAATAGTAACCTGCGATAGAAATTGGCGAGGCCCAAGAAGCTCTGAAGCTCAGTGAGTGTGGTTGGGGATGGAAAGTCACAGATGACCTGGAATCTTGGTTGGATCCACATGGACAACATTTTTATCAACGATGTAGCCTATGTAATGGACCTTGTCCATGCGAAAGGAGTATTTTTCCAATTTTGCATATATATTGTGTTGTCGCAAGGTGTGTAGAACCTACTGAATATGCTACAAGTGTTCCACCCAAGTCTTGTTGTAGATGAGGATGTCATCCAGATACACCACTACAAAAGTATTGGTGAAAGTTCGTAGGATATCGTCCATCATCCTCATAAAATTTGTTGGAGCTTTTTTCAAACCAAAGGGCATAACCAACCATTCAAAAAGACCTTCTTTTGACTTGAAGGTGGTCTTCCATACATCTATATGTTCTATTGGGACCTGGTGTTATCCAAACTTTAGATCAATCTTACTAAAGTATTTATCCCCCATGAGTTGATTAAGGAGGTCGTCGATTCAGGGAATCGAGTACTAGTTCCGGACTGTGATTTTATTCAGGGCCCGATAACCAATGTTGAGTCATCAGGTCCTAAATTTATTCTACACCAGCACGATTGGGATCCCACAAGGCGATGATTTGAGACGAGTGTTCCCCTTGTGGATCATTTATCGGATCTGCCTCTTGATCTCCTTGTTTTCTAACAGAGAGCAGAGGTAGATTGGCTCATTGGGTAGCGGTGTGTTGGGGGTTAGATCAATAGGATACTTGACTTGGTAGTCTAGAGGTACCTCGGTATGTGAGGAGAAGATATCTGAGTATTCTTCCACAACCTTATCTAATTTCTTATGTTGTGTGGAGAGATCGTTCATGGAGGCCTTGGCTATGGCTATGATCTTTCGCTCACTCTGAGAGAAAATCACGAAGAAGACAAATTTCTCGGTCTGAGATATGACCTTCTTGCATTGCTTGGAAGACATCAAGGAAATACCACTAGGTGGGACTGCCTCAGGTATCCTGTACAATTTCTTATTCAAAGTAATAATAACACTATGAAGTCTAGACTCATACACAACATGACATTTCCATAAATAAGGTTGGCCCAAAACAACATTACAAACTTTGAGAGGAGAAACATCACACAATACCTCATCTTTGAAGGGCTTGATGTCGTACAAAAATCGACACTGTTGGATAATGCAAAGATCACTTCCTTGGTGGAGCCATCTAATAGTGTAAGGTTGCAGGTGTGGCATTGTCAACAGGGCCAACCGCTTGATGAAATCTGCTGAGATGAGGTTCTTCTGGCTACTGCTATCAACAATGAAGTGCAATGGGGTTCCTTTTACCAACATGTGTGAATGGAAAAAGAGCTCACCTTCTTCTGGCTCATCTATTTCATCAGGATGGACCTTGGTTGTATCAACTGTGGCACTGGGTTCCGCGTCAATGATATGCCTCCCCCTTTAGGGTTCTGACTCAGAGTCAGAACTCGCATCTGATTTAGATGATTTCACTTCGTCCACCAACGACTTCTTTGAGCGGAAATCATTAGTGTTATGCCAAGGGATCTTATGGAAGTCACACCACTTCCCGATATCTTTCTTTGTCTTTCCATTGTCCTTATTTGCTTGCGGCTTGGACTGGTTTTCCTGATACTTTCCATCTTTTCTCTGTCCTTTGTTCTGCGGGTTGGGGCCACCGTTTCCTGGCTTTTGTTGTGAGGGGTTCCCAGACCCAAATTGCCTCATCTTTTGTTTGAGCTTCTGCTCGATTTTGACGGCATATCGATAGGTTGCATGTTGGATTACTTAGAGGGGGGGGTGAATCAGTAATATAGAAATTATCTTTTTTAACCACAAAATTCAAGTTTTATATCAATCTAGTATTATCATCCAATAGTTGTAGAGTAAATAAATATTGAACAAATGAGCAATCATACACATACACAGTACACCAGTGTTTTTATGTGGAAACCCAAAGTGGGAGAAAACCATGAAACATTTTTTGTTATATGTATTTAATAATTACATTCATTGGAAGCACCAACTTCCTTCATTTTCCAGCTGCAACTAGAAGGAGGTTCCAACCCCTTAGTTTCTCAAGATACAAACTCAAGGAAGCTCCAACTCCCCAATTCTCTGGCTAAAATCAAAAGGAGACTTCAACCCCCTAGTTTCTCAAGCTACAACCCGAGGGAATATCCAACTCCCCGATTCTTTGGCTACAACCAGAAGGAGGATACAACCCACTATGTTCTTCGGCTACAATCAGAAGGTGTCTAGAACCACTTGTCCTTTCCCCGTCGAACCGCCCTAACGTAGAAGTAGAATGATGGAACCACTGTCACATTATCAGTGTGAGATATACTGTTATAAACCTGTACTAATCAACCTATACCAATAACCTGTTCCAACATGTACCATACATCAACCTGTACCATAAAAAAATGCATCAACCATGGACCAAACCTGTACAAATAACCTATCAAAATAACCTATCCAAACAACCTGTAATCAAATTGTACCATAAACAAGTGCATCAACCATGCACCAATATGTACCTCAACCTATACCATCAACGAGTGCATCAACCATGCACCAAATATGTACCAATCATGCAACAAATACACATAAACTATGACTCTTCAAGATGCACCAACATCATCAACTATACACCTCATGTATGTGCCAACTCATTAACTACTTGTTTTTACCATGTACCCAACATGTACCTCAACCAAAATCCCTCATCAATTTCATCATCCAAATCTGATTTTGTTGGCACAGGGGCAGACCCAAGGTTGAACACTTCAACAACACACCAACAAAACCCTAACTACTGACCCTTTCGACAACACCTACGAAGCAAATGAAGTCTCACCCGAGGTAGAGGCAAGGGGGGTTGTAGGAATCAGGTGTCTACAACCAAGATGGGACATAGATTTGTGATTACAACACTTAGCAAAGCACTTAGACAACAATAAGTATTAGTTCACGAGTCTCATTCACATCGTAGATTAACCCTTATTACAGATCAGTGCAATAAAAATCAAGATCCAATACTTACAATCACTTAACACATAGAATTAGCTCAGATCTAGCATTTATTCATCTTTAAGAAACAACAACACTAAGAAAATAAACAACATAAATCATAAATCACATCACAGAAAGAACATCAAGACACATGATATACCTAGTTCACCCCAATGTGGGGCTACGTCCACCAACTTCTTCTCTTCTTCTTTATTAGTCTTCAATTTTCTTACATTCATCTTCTCCTGTGCACAAATTCACAGAGCCAAACTCCACAAATGATAGGAGATCTGCGCATAGCATACCAGATCCTCCTTCCCAAAATCAGGTCAAGGCACAGAGCTCCACTTTAAGCAGTTCGTCTTCACAAAACCAATTACAATCGCTTGCACTAAGCCAACATTAACACTTACAACATATGGTGCACATAGCCCACTATCATCACCGCCTCTTACATCGCTTAGATACTTATTTATACATTTAAAAAAAGGCCTAATCATAGGTAAACCCATGGGCTAACATCCCATAACATGTTACAAAAACCCTAAAACCCTTTGCTAGGTCCATAATCTCGCAACATGAGTGTTATCCTGTGATCTCAGCTCTGCCTGGGCGCTCCATCTTTGACCAGTCTGTCGAAGTACCAAAAATGGTCAAACATGACCAATGTTTCCTCACAACTTGGTCAAGGGCCAACAGGCCCCCAACACTCACCTGTGACTCATCCCGAGTCACTCATATCTGGTCAACATTTCTTCAAAGGCCTTGAGCTTAGCTTGATCTACCTCCCAAATCATTTTCTTTGTAATAGGCCCTTCCAGGCATTGTTCCGCTATCGTAACCATCTAGTCCAGCTGTGAGCCTTGTCCTTCAATATCTTCAAAAAATGTCCAGGCTTTGTCCTGTATCGGTTGTAGTCTCTATGTAACTTCCATGAATTTTCTATGGATGGAATTAATTTTTTTTTGGGCTACGCACTGCTCCTATGAACTCTTCATTTTCTCAACTGTAGTGAGTGACTTCATCTGTTCCTGGACAGTGGAGGTCTGCTACTACGCCTCCTGTAGGTGTGCTTCCAGTTTCCTCAACTCTGGATCTTTTGCAAGGCATTCATAGGTATGCGCACTACAATCACTCAATTGCTTACATTATGAGGCGAGTGCCTTGATCCTTCCAACTGCGCTCCTAACATCTTCATCCCTCTGATCACACACTTCTTGCAGAGTGCTCGACACTCCTTGGATTTCTAACTTTGTTATCCATGCTTGAAGCTGCTGAATGGCCTCAACGAGCTTCCCCACTTGCATCACGACTGACTCTGGTTCCTCCTATGCCAAGCCTGACACAGAGCAAAGTGATTTAGTCACTGCTTCTTTGACCACGGTCTGCTATGCGAGCAACTGGTATTTTTCTTTATGTTCCTTTGCATTTTCCTCCTCGAACATCGCCCAAATTTCATCTTTCTCCTTCTACACAACTCAAAGTTTCTCTAAGACCTCCTCCTTTTCTTTCTTCAAGGCTTCTATATCCTTCTCCTTTTCTTCTTGGGCTTGCTAAAGTTGAGCCTCTGTTGCATCTGCTAATATTCTCAATTTGGTGGGCTCATCCCCCAATTCTACAATTTTCGACGAAGAAGGCCCAGTAGGTACTACACAGCTCGAATGGATGTCTTGTTGTATCTCCTTTAGCTCCTCTATTTTTTCATACAATGTATTCTGCTTTGCTCCATAATGCTGCAAGATATATTATGAATCATCCTCCATGGCTGCAATGATTATACCGACATCATCTTCTGTGAGTGTGGACTTCATCTTGGTCTTACTGGTGCACGTCTTCTTTCTTATCGAGGGTTTTTGCGGAGACACCTTTCTTTTCTTCAATGTTTTGGCTTTGGTAAGGGGATCCTTTGGTGGTGTAACTTCGCCTTTTCCTTGATTTTCTCCTTCTTCCCCTCTTTCTTGATTTACTTCATCTCATCCTCATCCTCCTGCGGGAGAGTGAGGCCCACTTTCCTCCAAGGCAGTGTCCTCCTCATCAGTCTCTATGTTCTGCACTTCCTCCTCTTTATTATTTTTCTTTGCTCTTCCCGACATGCTCGACCTAGATGACCAAGGGGATTCCAATGATATCAGGGTCAGAGAGTTCTGCATCGTCAAATGGTACAAGGAACTCTGTCAGCCATTCTTTGGTGATCTCTTTCATATCCTCATCGATTAGTTTATAATAGGACTACAACTCTTCCTTGATTTCATCCCTACGCATAGTGATATAAATAAAGTATCAATCTACGTGGAACTTCGCTAGCGGTTTGTACTGATGCAATGTGTTTGGGGTCATGCATGGGAATGAATCAATAGCACACTTCAACTGCTGGTAGTAGGCATGGAACACAATGTTTGACTACCACTTCTTTGACATATCATTTATATACCACAAGGTGTTGAACCTCGTGGCCAATGGCTCCAATGGCTCAACTTCTGGAAATGTTACTCCTTCCGGCATCTTCCAGACGATGAATGTGATTAATACCAGTAACTAGATAAAATGGAATTCATAGCCTTGATCCTGCAGTTCATGAAAATATTTCTCGATATCGTTGATGAGTTAACTCACCCAGTTCATTCGCATCCCCTCCACGCACTTTCTTGCAAGGTATACTACAAATCATCTGACCTGCATGGGACGGTTCTTTATGATGAGCTTGCTAGCTATAAGCTGACAACCTAGGCACACTGCTGTTATAACCCTAAATTGCACCACACATGCTTACCTGGCATCAGGCCAACTCATATCCCTTCCTTGCCAAAGCCATGTTGAATAAACTCTTAAAAATCCTCTTAAAAAAAGTGACACGCGCCCTAAACCACTACTGCACGCGTTGGAACGCTGGCAGGCCTACTACTGCATGTGTTGGAACGTTTGTTGGCCTACTACAACCCACGTTTACCTAACAAAGCACAAAAATAGGAAATTTTCTGATGGGACAAAAAGCTATGGGTCAATTAACTGGAACTCCCGACCATGCATGGCTGAGAGTTCGTCGAAAACCCTAGTTCCTTCTAGCCTATAAAAGAAGGGGTAGGGGTACTATTTGGAGGAGGAAAAATATAGCAAAGAAACTCTGCCCAATTGCCGAATCCATTTGTCCCAACCCTTTATCCTTTCCTCAAGCCTAAGGAGAATTCAAACAAAGCAGTTGGAGGACAAAGAAGAGGAGGAGCCCAGGATCAGGATCAAGGAGCAGTGGCCGATCTCTATCATTATTGTAAGTTGATTCATCTTGAGATTAATAAAAGAATACTTTTCCCATCCCAATGCATGACTTATATATGATTTATTTGATTTATTCTTAATCTCTAACCCTCAAGTAGAAAAATAGTATGCATGCATCGTGTTTTGTCTTGATTGTAGGATTGTCTTTGGAAGGAGCAGTGCAAGCAAGCGGACAAAGCACAATGGAGGATCTACACCAAACATCGGTAAAAAGGTTAGTAGGTCCTTTCCATGTTTGTATGTGGAAAAGGGTTTTAAGTTTTGGGGTGATAGGTTAAAAGTGATTTCTTTAAGGTCATGACTTCCATGCAAGTTTAGCCCTAGCTTGTTAGTCCGTAGGGTATTATTTCCCAACAACAGAATTTGTGACTCCACTGGGGAAGATACTCTTAGGGTTTCTGGATTTAAGTGAGGTTTTTGGGTAGTTTAAAAGAATAGATTTTTTGTTTCTTTGTTTGTTTGTTTTCTATTAGTTCAGAGCTAGCATGGAACCTGGTTCTTAAAACCAGTTTTTCCTTGACTGTTTCTTGACATTTATTATCGGGACACACAGAGGTACACGCGGCCTGCAGAAGGCCTGCACGCGTGTAACCCGCGCCCTAACCTTCTACAGCCCGCGTTTGAATGCTAGCTGTAGAGGTTTCAGTAGTGTGTAGGACTCAAAGAGATTAAGAGGCAGTCTCCTCTTCCCTGTCAGAATTTTACATTCTCAGGGGGCTTTCTGGATCCTGTCTGGGTCTTGCTGGTTCACTGTCTTATCTCAGTTTGCTTTATTGCATTTGTTTTCTTTTTTCAATTATTTTTTCTTTTCTATTGAAGAAGAAGCATCCAAGCCTCTCGGAGACCCTGGTTGTCAATACTAGAGGCCTCTTCCAGGTCTGGGCTGCCTGTGTTTAGTTTTCTCTTGAATTTTATTCATACACATGGCCTGTGTAAGTACAACCCACGGGTACCCACACTCTGTTATAGCTCAGCACGCGTTTGCCCGTGTGTTGTTTCAGTGACAATAGCGGGCTTGAGTGGTGGATTTTCAATCAAGGTGGGGCATTCATCCCTTCCTGTGGTGAGAAGTGTTCCTCTCAGGGGATTGAGTCTAGGGTTGCACAACCAGTAGGTTAGGGCCTCTTACCCTTAGCCTGTGTTTTATTAGTTGATTGTTGATAGAAGAGATAAAAAAGAAAAAGATTTTGTTTTATGGTTTTAAGACAAGCGTAAGAGTCGGTGCTTTCTTGATTGCCATTGTGCATCTTTTCTTTGGTTCTTTGTGATCTATGCTTTAAGCCAAAATTTTATTTATTTTTCTTGGTTTTGTGCTTGTCGGCATTTTCCCTTTGTTGCTTCATTTAGCATTGAAATAAAAAAAAAAAAAATTCTCTTTTTCATTTGCTTCTTTATTTGAAGATTGTATTGTTGCATCAATAGCTAGGAAGAAGTCTTTTTTCATAAGTTCTTGCAGTGAAATTGAGCGAAAATCCTTTATGTTTGCTGCATGCAATCTTAGAAAAATTGAAAAGAAAAATAAGTCTTTCTTGTTGAAAAGTTGTTGGTTTTTGCATTTTTTGTAAAAGTTTTTGTTTCCAAGCATTTCTTATTCATTTTGCTTTGAGTATTTACACACCATCAGTTTCACGTTCATACCTTGTGACATAAAAAATCCCATAAAAGAAACGCAAATTTAAAATCTATTAGACTCTTTTGTTTGTAGGGTTCATACACTAGCTCAGGACTAGGGCCTTGGAATAGGTTGGAGAGTAAATTCTCTAAGGCCACTCAAACCAAACATTGGAGTCTGTCATAGGGAGTGTAGAAGTCCAGTTACGTGAAAGTTATCCGGGACCCCCCTCTAACAGAGGGGCTAAACACGAGGTCGCGTAAGGAAAGGTAGCAGAGATAACCCCTCCAAAGCCGGAGCGAGCATAGTGGAGAACACATATCAAGGATTTGTTGAGGGATTTCGTCGTTTGCATTTTCCACGGGGCTTCATGGGTCTCGAATCTGTTCGAGGTCCTCAGTTGTCTTCTGGACCATTTTCTCTCGATACCCTTGACAGGTTTCGGGCTTGATACCCTGCTCATTGTGGTCTACCCGACTATCGACTGTACCCGCCTGGTGACTGTTCGCATGCTGGTAAACTAGTTTCCAATCTTTTCTAGGGACATACACAAGTGACTGCGGGGTTATACCGCGGTACCTAGGATAGACATCGGGCCACACTTTGCAGAGTATACCTGGAGGGTGCTTCCGTTTTCGAGTTTCACTTGCACTGGTAAGTTGCTCTAGTGTTGGTTGTTGTAACTGTTCTTCCAACTAGTTTAGTGTTTGCTTTGTTTATCTCTTAGGGGCTTATTTTTAGTGTGTGTTACTGTTTGATCATGTAGAATACCTTAGTGTGTCATGGATCTTCTCACACAGTGGAGGATTTAGAGCTCCACCGGTCACGAAGGCTTCTAGGCCTGCCACCAATTATACTGGAGCCACCCCCGCCACCATTGAGGCGGAGGCTAGACCAACAAGGGTCTTTCAAAGAAACCGGGTTTCAAACCATTGAGCCCGAACAACTCCCAAAGGAATCAATCACCAATTCGGGCTCAGTTGAAACCCAAACCACTGATACTTGGCTGCAAGTTATTGTGCCAATTCAATTTTATGAACGCCTGTCAGTGCCTCACACAACTATGACAACAAACATTGTTACTTCCTCTGGGAATTCTTCCATTCCCATCACTGTTGTCACCACAGGAGAAGCATCTCCTAACTTGTCGTTGTCAGTCCGAGTCACTACGGTCTCGACCGCAACTATGTCGCACAGTGGCCCGTCCCCATCTATTGCAGTGGCCACACCTCCCTTCACACCTAGTGCGACAGGCCCTCCGTTCTCATACGGTATGCCTAGTTCGGGTACCAGTCCTGCACTGACTTACTCCATTTTACAGACTTTGGGTCTAGGGGTAGGGAGCTCTAACGCTCCTCTGCAAGGTCAACTTTGGGGCATTCCTGTCCCTTTCAATGATTTTCCTTATGCTGGAGGTCATATCTCTCCTTCATCCCCTTCGCTTGGTGGTCTGCATCAACAGTCCACCGGGCAGCCTGCACACACAAGTTCATTTGGAGCCGGGAGTCAAGGAACACCTGCACAAACTTTGTCGGTAGGTTCATCACCATTTGTTTGGAATGGGACGTTTGGTAACAACACTTTCGCATCCACTGCTTTCTCATCTGGGGGCACACCCATTTTTGGTCAGTCTACTCCGGCGCAGGGTACTATTCCTGTGCTGGGGGCACCTATACCAGGACCTTGGAACTCAGGACAAGGATCCATTCCTTCCTCTGGAATACCATTCTAGGGTAATTCTTTCCATAGTTAATGGAACCCCGGACATACTTCTATGCCTCTCCCATCAAGACCGGCATGGAGTAATCCTTCCCAAAGTCCATCAAACACGATGAATGCCCAACATCCTATGTCCTTCATGGGTAATCAGCCAATGATGTCTCCACAGATGAAAAATTCTTACGCTGGTTAGGGATATGGTTTCTACCAGAATCCGGGCCAGCAGCCAAACTTTTCCTAGCAACCTGGTGCCAGTCAAACTCCAGGACCCTTTTTCCCAGGCTATCAGCAGCAACCCAAACTACCATTCCTGGCGATGTTACACTTGCACAATTTGACACGGTTGTTAAATGATCCTATCTGTCACGATCCGCATTGGCCTCCTATGCCAACGAAGTTGCCTTCGGACATTCCAAAGTTCGAGGCCAAGCCTAACAAAGATCCAGGTGATCACGTGACTACTTTCCACCTTTGGTGTTCATCTAACTCATTGAAAGATGACTCCGTCCAGTTGTGATTGTTTCAACGCACTCTTATTGGGGGTGCCGTGAAATGGTACATAGAGCTTGATCGTTCACGATATTCTTCTTTTGGCGAACTGGCGGTGGCCTTCCTTAACCATTTCCAGTTACCTGTGAGATACGATGCTGGCACAGAGTTGCTAGCCAATTTGAACAGACGATAGCAGACCATATCTCTGATCATATCCGATAATGGAGACACCAAAAGAGTCTAATCAAAGTACCAGTTCCACCAGCATTCCTGCTAGAGTGCTTCCTTAAGTCTTTAATCCCACAATTATCCAAAGACGTCGCAACTTCTGGTGTTTTCTCCGAAGAAGATGCCATCATGAGGGCTCAACAGTTTGAGCTTATCTATTCTCAGTCTAGTTTATTATACAACATCCTGTCGGATGCGCCACGATCAATACTGGATAAAAATATATAGAGAGCCAGACCACATGCCGATGGTATTGTTGGTTCCGCACAAACCAAGCTCGCCGAGCAATTGACAAAACAATTGCAACAATTATCTATCCAACACTCAGCGGCCAGCCAGACTACTACTTTGGCTGCTCCTCCTACCCAAACATCGGAAGTACACTCCGTGCAGATGACTAACCCAAAGTCCAACCAATAGCCTGAAGGAAAGAAAAAACAACGAAATAAGGGTAAGGGGGAGAAAAAACCCTCTGATAATGTTGGCGAGGGCACCACAGAAAAACGGAAGGCGAGGTATCTGTGCAACTTGTGTGCGGAAGACCACCCGACCCATCTATGTCCTCGACTTGCAGAGGCCCAGAAGTTTGTCACACAAAAAAAACAAGCAGTGTTGACTAATCCCTTTCAACATGGGCAAAATTTAACTGAAGCCTCTGCAAGTGCTGAAGGGGGCAGCCAAAAAACCTTCCCTCCTCCAAACAACTCCTCATCCGCGAACGTATACATGGTTAGGGGTGATGCTTTAATAATGACTAGAGTGCACGACTATAGTAAACCAAGTGCCTCTGAGAAGGGAAAAGAAGCCGAGATCCCATCTCTTCCTCTACAGATCGAGAAGACGTTGGGTGAAACAATGACATGCATTCCAAAAGGTGCATTTAAGAAATCTTCTCACAATCCAAACGCAAGGGCCGCCCAGAATTACTCTGTGGTGGAAGATTTATCCCAAACACCTTGTGCTATGTCCGCTTTGGAGGTCCTCCAAAGTTGCCCTGCTCAGAGGAAATCCTTGTTGACTGCTTTAGGTGCTACTGAGACTTGTAACCCAGGTACCATCATGTTAGATACGAATGACTTGAAACCTCGTCTGCCTTACCACGTCGCATTTCAGATAGTAGTGGCTCATCCCACGAAAATTTTTACACGGAATATCTTTCGCACGGTGTTCGACAAGTGCGCTTCGACTTGCGTTATGTTGTTAACATGTTGGAAAGACATTTGTCAGCCTGAGTTGTCTCCATCACCTACTCTCCTCACTGTGTTCGACGGGCATTCATTCCGACCACATGGCATCATTCCTTCATTCCTTGTGCAGTTAGGAGGGAAGACCGTGTGCGTCGAAGTAGAGGTAGTCGATGCCCCCCTCGACTACAATCTCTTGTTAGGTCGTAGTTGGACTTATGCTATGCAAGCTGTGGTTGCTACAGTTTTTCGAGTCTTATTATTTCTGCATGAAGGTCGGATAGTGACCATTGATCAATTGTCCTTCTCTAGACCTGACCCAGCTTTGGGGGCATCCACAGTTCCCATGATTGATAATCCTCAAGCCTGTGTCATTAATGTAAGAGTTGGTTTGT
Source organism: Picea engelmannii (assembly GCA_009831015.1). Classification (NCBI taxonomy): domain Eukaryota; kingdom Viridiplantae; phylum Streptophyta; class Pinopsida; order Pinales; family Pinaceae; genus Picea; species Picea engelmannii. The sequence goes on along the minus strand of ML780652.1, from coordinate 650,136 downwards.
GCCCATATTTGATGGGTACTTTCGATTACCCACCTCCTCATGGTGATGTTAAGTTTAAATTGACACACCACAAGGATGAGATTTTTCAGGTCTCGTCATTCCGCACGACTTAATTTCAGGATCTGTGGATTCTTCCTTCCCCATCAGCCACGATGGATGAGATAGGGCACGCTGGCATGTCCATGCCCTTGTCAGCCACTGAAGTAGCGTACTCTTTAGTCCAACAAGATTCAGCTACTCCTGATCCGACTCCCGCACAAGAGTTGGATCCACCTCTAGAGCCTGTCTGGGCTCAAGGTTCTCTTGCCAACACCTATTCATTAGATTTAGTCTTGCCTTCGAACGAAGCTGTAATCGAAGCAATGACTAGTCTGGACAAACCTTGGGATTCATCACAGATCATATTTCATCCCAAAGTTAAGCCGAATCAAAGAAGGAGAATTCACCGTGACTATGACTGGAGATAGGTCTTGTCATACTAATCCCTTAGCTACACACAAGATCTATGTTGAGGGTAATAATCCAGAATGCCTGGCATCATAGATAATGTTTTCGTCGGAGCATACAACTCCCGCAAGGAGATGCCAGGCATTGACCCACAAAGAGTCTATCATGAGCTAACTTTGTTTTTTTTCAAGATCACTTTGAGATCCGAAAGCAACATCCGGCGAGACTGCATTTATGCTTTTCGATCTCATCCAGATTAACTGAGAAAAGTAACCATTGTGGAGTCTTCTTTAAGCCCTTTTTAGACTCCTTAAAGATGAAAAGATTTCCGAGTGACCTTGTTTCTTTACACTCGTTAAACTGGTCCAGAAGAACGTTCCTTAAACGGGTCTCCTTTTAAGCCCTTTTCAGACCCTCTAAACATGAAAAGATTGCCGAGCGATCTTGTGATCTTTCACGCTCATTAAACTGAAATTTGAAGTCACGTCTGTCCGACGGTAGTTTACCCCTTTTTTTTTCTGGATGGTCAACTGTACGAACAAAGGAATACTCTATTGAACTCCAGTTCTTTAGAAGAGTATCCTCAGGTAATATTTTATTCCTTTTTCAGGCCCGAGGGACTAAATTTACGAAAAAGAAACCCCCCCGGAGTCCATAGTTAAGCTCTTTTCAGACTCCCTAAAATTGAAAAGATTGCCGAGTGACCTTATTCTTTCACACTCGTTAAAATGGTCGAGAAGAACATTCCTGATGGAGTCCATAGTTAAGCTTTTTTCAGACTCCTTAAAATTGAAAAAATAGCCGAGTGATCTTGTCCTTGTCACACTCGTTAAAATGGTTTTGAATTGACGTCTAGTCGGTGCTAGTTTATCCCTTTTTCGAACTGACTAGACTATTGACGAAAAAGGTACCCCAATGGAGTTACCTTTTATGCTTTTTCAGACTCTCTAAATATGAAAAACCACCGAGCTTACCTTCTTTGGGCTCGTTAAACTTACATCGAAGGAAGTTACCATTGTGTGTTCTATCAACCACATTTTCATCCTTTACCCATCGGCCTAGTAACAGTTTGCCTTTGCGTCTTAACACCTTTGGCCACTGGAGGATTTTTCCCGAGTATCATTTCCCTAGAACATCAGTCTTGTCCTTGTGCCTTGAGCTTGTATGTTTGCTATACTCATTCCTCCATTGTAACGTAATATTCCTATATTCTTTTTCAACACAATAAAAAAAAAACAAAAAAATCAAATATACCCCAAAAAAAGGATGGGAAAAGTATTTTCTTTATTGGAAGCATCATGAGTCGCCCTTGGATAAAGCACATCTGTCCGTTTGATTCATCAGACTTTGGGGATGTAGTACGACCTTAGGAATCTTTGCTCGCTATATTGAGTTGTGTCCTCCACCATTTGGTTACTCTTCCAAACATATGGAGAGTTTGCGTTGCCTCCTTCTTCGTAGACTTATGATTAATAGATATGCTGCCTGAGTCTTATCACTTGTTGTTATATTGTCCAAGGGAAGTTTGTTACTGAGCCTGAGTCGGCCCCTCTGCAATATGTCTCTTGTCCGCATACCCGGCCATCCTGAACGTCCAATCAAGTCTTTATTCGAAATCACTGAAGCCTTCAGTCTGATCATCAAGATTATCAAGTCCATAACTGACGAGCCGTCGAAGACCTCTGGGTAGTGCAGTCATACACTCATATTACACTCCTACCCGAGTTTTAGAAGATTTTGAAATTGTTTCTTGAGCTCTGAAGTACAACCATCAGGCCAAATCAACTTCTGGGAGATGGATACTTTATATGTATATCTTTCTGATTTCGAGATGTAGCTCCGCTGTGTATTATTCATGGATACTCTTCATAGTTGTTTGATATGGATCTACAGTGTATTTTATTGGTAGCCATGGTTCTATTTTATCCCGAGCATGGGTATGCCCGCCTCGGTGAGATATTTGATATTTTTTGCAGATGACACCTCCTGATTCCTGATTCCTGGGCTCACTCATTCAGCATATCATTACAGATTGGTAAAGATTGGTAATGTATGTCGGCCATTAGATGCTCTTCTAACCTCACACATTAGGGGGAATCTATTATAACCCTAAATTGCACCACACATGCTTACCTGGCATCAGGCCAACTCATATCCCTTCCTTGCCAAAGCCATGCTGAATAAACTCTTAAAAATCCTCTTAAAATAAGTGACACATGCCCTAAACCACTACTGCATGCGTTGGAACGCTGCCAGGCCTACTACTGCATGCGTTGGAATGCTGGCTAGCCTACTACAGCCCGTGTTTACCTAACAAAGCATAAAAATAGGAAAGTTGCCGACGGGACAAAAAGCTATGGGTCAGTTAACTGGAACTCCCGACCATGCATGGTCGAGAGTTTGTCCAAAACCTTAGTTCCTTCTAGCCTATAAAAGAAGGGGTAGGGGTACTATTTGGAGGAGGAAAAATATAGCAAAGAAACTTTTCCCAATTGTCGAATCCGTTTGTCCCAACCCTTTATCCTTTCCTCAAGCCTAAGGAGAATTCAAGCAAAGAAGTTGGAGGACAAAGAAGAGGAGGAGCCCAGGATCAGGATCAAGGAGCGATGGCCGATCTCTATCATTATTGTAAGTTGATTCATCTTGAGATTAATAAAAGAATACTTTTACCATCCCAATGCATGACTTATATATGATTTATTCAATTTATGCTTAATCTCTAACCCTCGAGTAGAAAAATAACATGCATGCATCGTCTTTTGTCTTGATTTTAGGATTGTCTTTGGAAGGAGCAGCGCAAGCAAGCGGACAAAGCGCAACAAAGGATCTACACCAAACATCGGTAAAAAGGTTAGTAGGTCCTTTCCATGTTTGTATGTGAAAAAGGGTTTTAAGTTTTGGGGTGATAGGTTAAAAGTGATTTCTTTAAGGTCATGATCTGCATGCAATTTTAGCCCTAGCTTGTTAGTCCGTAGGGTATTATTTCCCATCAACAACTGCGCCATCCTGGATGGAGGCTACCCTGTAGCCTCACTTTCCCTTTTCTACATCACCATAATCCTCCTTTATGCATTGTTCCAGGGAGCGATCTGAAGTCTTCCCTAGGTAGAACTACTGAGGGTCTAGTCCTTGCATGCTCAAACCTGTAATCAAGTGGATCAACATCGGATCCATAGTAACGTGCATATCAAGCCACATATATCCTCCATGATAGCACGAAAGGAGGATTTTAACGCGGGAATTAACCTCCTGATGTCAGCCAAAGTGGGGGATCTTCATTACATTCAATATTATTGATTTCACAAGCTCCTTAATCCATGTCTCAGAGGATATGCGTGGATTCTTCCCATTCATCTTCATCACATACCTATGGGGTGTGAGCATTGCGTAGTTATTCCTATCGCTGAGGTTGAAATCGATATTCTTTAGGGCTAGGATCTGTCCTAACTGGGGTCCAACTACACGTATGCCCTTCGGGATGTATGCAGTGATCAATGTGTACTCAAAGTCACGTGGGATACTGTCGTGGGTAACCACGTCGGAAAAAGGTGGTATGTACTCTGGAAAGACTAACGGGATCTGCTTCGCAATAGCCAGATCATCGTGATGCTTGCTTCACTTCTCAGTCACGGTCCGGCTAGAATGGCATCCAGTCGAGGGGGATTCTTGTAGTCCCCCAGTCGACAACACCTGTATTCCTACAAACATAACTCTCTCAGCCATGAGTTCCATGCGAATCTCCTCAACAAACTTTTCTAATGAGCTATGTTTACCCGACATTCACACTTGTAACCAATTAGATCGGGTAGGCGAACAGACAAGCGAGGTAATAAAATAGATGGCGAGGTATAGAAAGCACAACGTGATACAATAGATTCTTTGTTATCTTGAATATTCATGGGTAGAAAAACTTGGTCCCAACGCAATGTCTAATGGGTTAAATAAACAAGTGTCGTAACAGATTCCTACAACGGGCAGGAATGCATCCATTAATGTGAATCTGTCCATTATGGCACGGTCCCAATTGTCCAATGAAGGTCTTTCCTCCAATAACGTCATTTATAACCATTCTGAAGCGTCATTCTAACGATCGGGGCATCTCCAACGGTCATATAGCTTCGTCGTGGCAAAGTCCCATTCTGCATGGTTCTGTTCTTTCGGCGAGGTTCAATTTCTTTAGATCTTCCTCCTTCGAGGTCTTCCTTTTGTTTTCTATAGTTTCCTGCAGCCTAGCTATCTTCCTATAGAGCTTCCTAGCCTTCTTTCCTGTGATCTAAGCTTCTCTAACAATTTATGGAATCCTCTTCCCATTTGTATTCTTATTCTCTCCTTTTGAAAGGAATTCACATTGCTGATTCTCTTATTATTTCAAGGGTGGCTATACTTCTTTCTTGCATGGACGGGTTCTTTAAGCTTCCTTTGTTCTTTCAACTTCGACAACTAATTCGCTAGCCCTCTATTGCTTCGACTTATCCTCTTGTTCTTCTATTAGTCGCTCGATTTTTCTTCTTATGAAGTCCCTTAGTTCTTTTTTTTTTTTTTATGTAGCTTCCTCCTCTGCTTTCCTTCTGAACTGATCCTTCTCAATCCAAGTCTTTCCTAATAAAATTGGAAAAGGGCGTTGTTCTCAACAAATCTAATAACTTCAAATTCCTCTTCTGTTGATGTTTCCTGAGAAATCATAGGTATATTGGTAACTCTTCCACATAGGGTTATCATCTTTCCTTTAAACAAGCCTATCCTTCCCAATGAAGGTATCATAGAAGGCTTTCCCAAAATTTCCCAAGTGCTTTCTGGCATAATATTCCCATGTGTTTCTTCATCCAATACACAATCGATGTCGAAGTCTTCTATTCTTGTAACTATGCGTTGTTTTTCTTTCAATATCTCTGATAAAATGACATCCTTGTGGTCATCCATTGCTTCTTTTAATTGTAATAACATAGTCTGAACTTTCTCTGATTCTTTCTCTTTCTAGTTCTCTAACATATCCTTAGTCTCTTGACCTTCTTTATAGTTTTCTTGTCTCATGTTCATATTTTCAACTTTAGCAATCATTCTTGGGAAATCCTCAACCTCATGACCAATAATTTTACAACAAAGACAAATAGGACCTGTACCAGGGAATTCCTTAGCAAGATGTCTCGTTCTTCTGGACTTATAACATAATGTCAATCCTCTCTTTCTTTTAAACAATCCCCAACCTCTCATGAACTGGGCACTGGGATCACAGTGATGGACCTGCAATCTGCAAAAAATCTTTCTAGGTTCCCGCATCCACTTATTAGTCCAAATATTCTTTCTATGCATAGGAATAACATATCTTTTTCCATTTCTATCAAATTTATTCAGATCAACTCTTTCCTCTAACTATGCCCTAGTTTTCAAAATAGGAAAAAATCTATCAAACATACCTAGATTCATACTTTCGAAGAAAACATTTCACTTATGTTACCCTTACTAGAGAACAAATCTTTAAGATATTACCTCTTTTCTTTAGATCTGGTTTCCTTCTTAGCATAGAGATTCACAAGTCAATTGAAATAATACGCAGTACAACAACAGATTTACACACAGAGCTTTCTCTTTTCTTCAGTTCCAGCAATCACAGTTTCAGATCCTGGTAACAGAACCATTTGTTGGCACAGGGGCAGACCCAGGGTTCAACACTTCAACAACACACCAACAACACCCTAACTACGGGCTCGTTCAGCAACATTGTGAAGCAGATGAAGTCTCACCCAAGGTAGAGGCAGGGGGGGTTGCAGGACTCAGGTGTCTACAACCAAGATGAGACACAAATATGTGATTACAAAACTTAGTAGAGAACTTAGACAAAAATAAGTATTAGTTCATGAGTCTCATTCACATTGCATATTAACCCTTATTACAGATCAACATAGTAACAATCAAGATCCAGTACTTACAATCACTTAGCACATAACATTAGCTCATACCTAGCATTTATTCATCTTTAAGAAACAACAACACTAAAAAAATAAACAACATAAATCATAAATCACGTCGCACAAACACATCAAGACACAGGATATACGTGGTTTACCCCAGTCTGGGGCTACGTCCGCCAACTTCTTCTCTTGTTTTGTATTAGTCTTCAATCTTCTTACATTCATCTGCTTCTGTGCATAGAGCCACAAAGCTAAACTCTGCAGAGGATAGGAGATCTGCGTGTAGTGCTCCAGATCCTCCTTCCCAAAATCAGGTCAAGGAATAGAGCCCCACTTTACATAGTTCATCTACACAAATCCAATTACAACCTCTTGCACTAAGCCAACATTAACACTTACAACATATGGTGCACATAGCCCACTATCATAACCACCTCTTACATCGCTTAGCTACTTATTTATACATTTACAAAAAGGCCTAATCATGGGTAAACCCATGGGATGACATCCCATAAACCATTACAAAGACCCTAAGACCCTTTGTTGGGTCCAAAATCTTGCAACATGATTAAGATCCCATGATCTCGTCTCCGCCTGGGCACTCCATCTTTGACTAGTCTGTCAAAGTCCCAAAAATAGTCAAACATGAGCAATGTTTTCTCAAAACTTGGTCAAGGTCCAACATATTTGTAGCTATGTAATAGACCTAGTGTATATGATCACATACCTGGAAACCTTCATTAACTTTAACATCAAGAGACTAGCATTTTCATCAAACTTTACTTTAGTCTCACATGACTAATTTTAAATTAGTCAACAACCCTAACTTGAAATAATCATAACTATGTACATCTAATGAATAAAGATCATAAAATAATACATAATTTTCTTCAGTGTCTTTTATGCAATTCCTTCATGTTTCACTACTTGGAACCTCTCATAAAAGGAGTTATAGAAAAAATGGCATACCTTGTTGAATTCTGACTTATTCTATAGAGTGAACTTGTAGAGTGTGCCTCGCACAAAATATTTGTTGTATGGATCTAAAAAATGGTACAAAAAATACTACATATTGTAATCTAACCAATACATTTGCTCGTACTGAATTTTGATATGTTAGGAATAAGTTATGATGTTTTTACCCGAAACACTTGTTTTAGACTATTTTTAGGACTAGCCAAAAACCCTATTTTCCACGGAGTGTAACTCCAAAAATACAATGACCTACAAGCTAAATTTTTTATCACAACTACTTGGAAATGTTTCCTCAATGACCTCCCAATTTCACGGTCTAGATCATTCTAGAAAAAAAATTATTGCGAAAATAGTGAGATGACCTGTAAATAACATACCTTAGAAAACATTATCAAAAGAATTTATCCTCCCTTGATTTTCGGCCTTCTTTAATTCACCTTCCCACTGAAATTCGTCTTAGATATCCTTTGGTTACCTCGGTCACTTGTATATATTCAATATTCTCAAGTATTATTAAAATGAGAGAGCCTTTCCTCTTATTTATACTTTCATGTAGCTTCCTCAAGGGGTTACCTTTTAACCATCTTAACTCACTTTCTTTATTTTAGGGTTAACCCAGTTCTAACCACTTGTCCACTTAATAATTTATCCACTTTGACTTATACACTTTGACTTATAGTACACTCATCACTTCACTTTATTATTTACCTTCTAAAATCTCTTAAACCGCTTTCCTTATTTTAGGGCTAACCCACTTCTAACCACTTGTCCACTTAGTAATTTCTTCATTAACTTTATTATTTAAATAATTTATTCTGTATCCACTTTGAATTATAGTACACTCATCACTTCACTTTATTATTTAAATAATTTCTTATTTGTAACCACTTTGACTACTTTGACCTTTTGAGGCTTCTAGATGACTCATGAGAGTTCTCCAACTTTACATGGCCATAACTCTCTAACCGTGAGGAGTTATGTGACGTTCCACATACCACCGGAAATGGAATGACATGTAATATCAATATAGAATATTCTTACCTTCAAATATATTAAAATGCATACCATTATACATCAAACAAACTTGTATGCATTACCCAAACCTTTGTTCTATCGAAATTTGATGCTGAACTTTCTTCAAGGGTTGACATCAATGATAACAAAACCAAATAATCAACACATCACCCAAGAACGAGATGTCTAGAAATTCCATTTCAGTCTGGATGTATCGATGTAGAGCACTGCGATACTTGAGCACTAGATATCACTCTGAATCTTTGATACCCAACTTGGTGCACAAGGTATGGAAGATATTTTTGAACTCTGGCACTACTTGGTCTCTTTCTTGCCTCCGTGTGGTCCATTTTGTATACAAGTCATCATAATTTTCGACAGGTTAGTATTGTTCCTTAATAGAATCCCTGAAGGACTCCCTAGTGGCCATGACTGTAAATAATGAGGTTTCCTCTTTTTCCTTTTTCTCACATAAAGTTTCCCACCAATCTTTGACACGGGGAATGACTTTGAGGAGCTCAAAAGTAAATGTTTCTCTATCTGAAAAGTTATGGAGATAACAATAACCTTATAGTAGATTCAACCATTTGTCTACAACATCTGCTTCTATCTGACCTTCAAATATAGGAATATCAAAGTTTATTTCTACTTTGAAGGGGGCGACGCCTCCACTCAAGGAAGATGCGTTGTCTGTCTGTAGTCGTCGAAGGATTTACGTGAAACTATCCATCATCTCATTCCTCTGTTACGTGAGGGATTCCTCAAGAATTTTTTTGAAATGATCTCCTATCCCATCATCCTTCGTTTCTTCTGCTATGATAGGTCGCTTGGGCATGTGAGAGATTTTTTCCTCAAGAGAAACAAGCTCCACACCTAATTCTTTGTACCTTGACCTCATTGGGGACATGCATTGAGAACGACAAGGAGCAGACCTCTCTGATACCACTAATCCAGATTTTATGAGTAGAAAAAAATGAATACAAATTATTAAAATATGTTTAACATAGAATAACATAGATACAGTAAAATTGGTTTCTATGCAATAAGGAAATAAGCTGAAACTGTAAAATGCAGTGGAAAGCAGGCTTGCATGAATGGTGGCAGCTTATCTCTGAGAAGATATGTGATGGTTGTGCTCATTCAAAATAATATGATTGCAATGAGGATGTGAAGGCATTTTTTACAATAAACCTAAATGCCAAAACCCTATACATCCAAAAATCTAACCCTAGGAGATGAAGTGCCAAAAGTCATGTGGGCCCCATTGGGGTAAGCTAGTACATCAACTTCTTGGGGTCGTAACTTTTGCATAAGATCTCCATTTTAGGTATATTCGAGGACTACACATGTTTCCATCAGACTTTGACTCCATTTACATTTTGACTGTGGTGAGTCCTAAAAACATTGTTTAGGGCCTCAAAACGACCCCGAAAGTTAGGGACCTGAAAACTAGGAAAAAAACTGACAAATTGGAAAATTGCCAAAATGAACCAATTGGAATAGATGGGAGGCCACTGACAGTCATCTGGATCAATCCCTCCCTTAGGAAGAAATGGTATCCATTGCATTGAGTTTCCCCATCAGATGAGCAAATTTATGCCTAATTTTCCCCTGGGTGAGTCACTTTCCTTGGTGCAAGAGTTGCCCTGCTTTGACAACTCGACAAAGTTGGATCCTTTGCTATCGAGTTCCCTTAACCTTTCTATCCACAATATGATCACTCAATTACTTTTACATGCATTCAGGGTTGATCTATGTTGGTTTCAAGTGTTCTTCTTTCTCTGAGGTGTCCAATAATGGTGGGAAATATGGCCGAAGGAGAGCCACATTGAATATTGGGTGCAGGCCAAAGAAAGGGGGAATGTTGAGCTCAAAATCATTTTCACCCACTACCTTGGTGATGGTGTACAATCCATAATGGAGTGGGCGAAGATTTTGATGGAGCCCTGTAAGGCGTTGTTTTTTCAAGTGAAACCAAACTTTGTCTCCCACTTAAAATGTATGTGGCACCTGTTGTTGATCATGGTGCTTCTTGTACTTGGCATTGGAATTTTATAGAATATCCTGAACCTGTTGGAGGATGTGCTAGATCCCCTCAATGAACCAGGTGTCTTTGTCAGCTTTAGGTGGATCAGGGGATGAGTTGGCCTAGTTGGTCTCCATGGGTAGTGCAACATCCATGGGACCCAATGGTTGGAATCCCATCCCCACCTGAAAGGGGTTGTGGCCAGTTGAAGTATGCAGAACTCGGTTCTAGATATGATGGACATAGGGAAGATTCTCATCCCATGTGTAGGGGTTCTTGTAATTGTACATGCGCTGGATATGCACGATCATCCCATTGATGACCTCAGGTTGGCCATTTGTTTAGGGTGGAAGGCAATGGATTTGGTGAGCTTGGTGTCCAACAATGACGAGAGGATCAACCAGAATCTGTTGAGGAACCGACTGTCCCAATATGAGACAATGGTTTATGGGATCCAAAAATGTAGCCATACTCATTCAAAAAATATCTTGGTAGTAGCCTATGTTGTGATGCTCCTCTTGCAGGCAACCATAATCGCCATCTTGGAAAATAAATCAACAACCACAAAAACACAATAATTTCCTCTCTTGTTTGATGGAAGGCCCGAGATGTAGTTCATTGAGATGGATTCCCATGACCTATCAGGAGTAGGCATAGGGGTGTACAAGCCCTGTTTCTTAGTGGTTGGTTTGGAAATAGTGCAGGGGTTGTAGGACTTGATATAATTGCTGACATCCTGTTGAAGTTTTGGCCAGTAGAAATGTTTCTACAGCACTGCCATTGTCTTTTCAATGCCAATGTTTCATGCCACCCAACTGTAGTGAGATTCCAAAATAAGCTTCATACACTCACTTAATGGAACGCAGAGATGGCCTAGATGACACAACAACCTGTCCTGAAGATGGAAATTATCGACCACTGATTTTGTGCCCAACATTTGGTAGGTGGTGGAGAAGTCAAGGTTTGTCTCATAGAGGTAGGGCCATCCAGAGGTCTCGTGGCCATAAGAGTCTACCACCATGGTGAGTGTCTCAATTGGAGGTCGATTAAGGAAATCAACAACTCGGTTGGTACTTCATGTTTTATACTTGATGTTGAGGTGGAACTGCTGAAAGTATGTGGACTAGTTCTTATGGTGGTCATTCTGAAATTTGCCTTGGGTCTACATGAACTCTAGTGGCTTATGATTAGTGTGTATGGTTGTCTCCTTCCCAAGAATGTAATGTCTCCACTGACGACATGATTTCACAATGGAGTACATTTCTTTGTCATAAGTAGGGTACTTACGGACAAAATTTGATAGTGTCTCACTATGACATTCCACAGGGTGGCTGTGTTGAGTGAGAACGATGCCCACATCATAATCTGAAGCATTTGTCTCAATATCAAAGGGATCACTGTATCCTTCTAGATTATCCAAATCCCATCTTTTTTCTGCACTAGCACAATTGGGATCCCACAAGGAGACGGTCTAGGATGAATGTGCCCCTTGCGGAGCAGTTCTTGGATCTACCTCTTGATATCCTCATTTTTTAACAGAGAGAGGTGGTAGACTGGCCCATTTGGTAGAGGTGCGTCGAGGGTCATATTGATGGGATTCTTGACCTGGCAGTGCAGAGGTACCCCGATAGGTGAGGAGAAGATATCTGAGTATTCTTCCATGACCTTATCCACTTTCTTCTGTTGTGTGGAGATATCGTTCATGGAGGCCCTAGATGTGGCTGCGATCTTTCGCTCACTTTGAGAGAGAATCATGAAGAAGACAAATTTCCCAGTCTGAGAGATGACCTTCCTGCATTTCTTGGAATAGACCAAGGAAATAGCACTAGGTGGGATTGCCTCAGATATCCTGTACAATTTCCTATTCAAAGTAATAATAACACTGCGAGGCCTAGACTCATACACAACATGATTTTTTTATAAATAAGGTTGGACCAAAATAACATTACAAACTTCGAGATGAGAAACATCACACAATACCTCATGTTTTAAGGGCTTGATGTCGTACGATAGTCGACACTGTTGGCTCATGGGGTGATTGCTTCCTTGGTGGATCCATCCAATGGTGTAGGGTTGCGAGTGCAACATTGTTGGTATGGATAGCCGCTTGAAGACCTCTATGATATGAGGTTCTTCTGGCTATCACTATCAACAATGAAGTGCAACGGGGTGCCTTTTATCGACATCTGTGAATGGAAAAGGTGCTTTCCTTCTTCTGTCTTGTATGGTTCATCAGGTTGGAGCTTGGTTGTAGCAACGGTGGCACTGGGTTCTGTGTCAATTATCCATCTTCCCCTTTCTAGTTCTGAATCAGATGTGGAACCTGCATATAATTCATATGCTTTCACTTTGGCCACCAAAAACTACTTTGAGCGGAAATCAATAGTGTTATGCCAAGGGATCTTATGGAAGTCGCACAACTTCCCAATATCTTTCTTTGTATTTTTGTTGTCCTTCTTTGCTTGCATCTTGGACTGGTTGTCCTGATATTGTCCATATTTTCTCTGTCCTTTGTTCTATGGGTTGGGACCACCCTTTCCTAGCTTTTGCTGTGCAGGTTTCCCAGGCCCAAATTGCCACATCTTTTGTTTGAGCTTTTGCTTGATTTTGATGACATATCGATAAGTCATGCCCAAGGATGATATGTCCATAAATTCCATTTTGGTCTGGATGTATCTATGCAGAGCACTGCCATACTTGAGCACTATATATCACTTTGAATCTTTGATACCCATATTGGTATTCATGTTTATTGTAAAAATATTAAGCGCTTAAAACCTAACCCTAGGATATTAAGCGCCAAAAGTCATGTGGGCCCTGTTGGGGTAAGCTAGTACATTATCTTCTCGGGCTCATAAATTTTGCATAAGATATTCGTTTTAGGCACACGATAGCCCATTGGAAAGGTCTATTAGAGGAATACACATTGTGTCATCAGACGTGACTCAGTCTGTATTCTAACTATGGCGATCCCTACAAACGACGTTTAGGGCCTCAAAATGACCCTAGAAGTCAAGGACCAAAAAACTAGGAAAAAAACTGGCAAACTGGAAAACTACCAAAATGAACCAGTTGGAATAGGTGGAAGGCCACCGACATCCATCTAGATTAATTATTCACTAGTAATATTGCACTCTCACTATCACAATCTATCCTTACATCTTGTTGTACCAACCCAATACCTAAACACAATCTCTATAACCATACTGCTTCCTTGCTGGCATGAGCGGCTACCATGTATTCAACTTTAGTAGTTGAGAGTGCCACTATATATTGTCTTTTGATCATCCAACCGATTTCTGCTCTAAAAAAGATAAACACATACCCACTTGTATATCTTCTGAAATCAATATCACCATCTCAGTATGCATTAATAAATCCATATATGTCCAAAAATCCATCCAATCCTAGTCCTCCTTGGGAGCACAATCCATAACTAGTAGTGCCATGTAAATACCTGAAAACCCTGTTTATTGTTGTCCAATGCTCCTTCCATAGTTTTGACATATACCTGCTCAAAATTCCCACTGTCTATGCAATGTCCAATCTAGTACAAACCATTGCATACATCAAACTGCCAAACACACTAGAATATGGAACAAAAGACATGTCCTTTTCCTCTTCTTGTGTCTTGGGACACTGATCCATATATAACTTTACACCTATAGGAATATGAACCCTGGTCAGTTTACATTCCTACATATTAAACTTCTACAATATTATCTCAACATATTTCCTCTGATTTAACCAAACTTTCATGTTTTCCCTATCTCTTTTAATTTACATGCCCAAAATGAAATTTGCAGCACCAAGATCATTCATATAAAATTTAGAGGACAACCGATTTTTCACATTAATCTACTTGTTTTTTCCTATAATCAACATATCATCCACATACAAGACCAAATAAATAAGATAATCACTGATTAATTTGAAATACACACATTGATCCACTTTGCTCCTTGTGAAGTCAAGTCCCAACATGTAAGTATCAAATTTTTTATACTACATCCTTGGTGATTTCTTTAATCCATATAAGGAATTTTTCAACTTGCATACCAACTCTTTCTTTCCATTCACATCAAAATCTTGTGGTTGCTTCCTGTATATTTATTATTCCTCATCCCCATGTAGGAATGTTTTCTTCACATCCATCTGTTCTACTTAAAAATAAAAAGTAGAAGAAATAGATAAAGAAATCTAATAGAGGTTAATTTGGCAGCAGGAGAAAAAATCTCACCAAATTAAATTCCCTCTACCCAGGAATAACCTTTTGCTACTAACCGAGCTTCATATTTTTCCACTTTACCTTTTGCATTCACATTCTTCTTAAACACCCATTCGTTTCCAATGGGATTTCTTCCAGTCAACAATTCCATTAGATCCCAAGCCTCATTCTTGTCCAAGGTTGTCATTTCTTCTTCCATGGAATTTTCCCATAGTTTTCCATCCTCTGAATCCACTACCTCCCTAAGAGTTCTAGGAACATCATAAATAATAGAAAAATCAAAATTTGAATAAAAATCGGGTGGAGTATACCTTTCCATTTTCCTTCTTTATCGAACCGATCTCCTCAATATTCGAGTATGAGGATATTATTCTTCGTATTCATGTTCTTTTGTAAAGTTTGATTCATCATCCTTCAACTCAAACTCTATTTTATTTGGTTCTTCCTTCCTTATTAGGACTTTCTGTTTGACAACATATTTGATTTATCTAAATACCACATCTCATCTATACACTACCTTCTTAGTTTTTTGGTTCCAAATCTTATAACCTTTCATGCCATCTTTATACCCAATAAAAATACACTTTTCAACCTTTTTTAATCTAGCTTACTCCTATTTTCCTTTGGAATGTGAACATAGGAATCACAACCAAAAACCTGAGATGTGTGAGAGAGGGTCTGTTACCAGTCCATACCGCGTGTGGAGTCTTTTCATGTAGTGATTACAAGGGTGATCAATTGACTAGGTACATGCATTACCCACTTCCTCTGTCGAGAGTTCCTATCCTAACCCGACATCACTAAGCATGCACCTTGATTTTTCCATGAGTGTCATGTTCATCCTTTCTGCAACCCCAATATATTGAGGTGTATATGGAGTAGTCTTCTTCCTTTCTATACCACACTTTGTACATAATCCTTCAAATCAATTTTTGCAAAACTCTCCACCATTATCCATCCTTAGCACCTTAATTCTTTTCTCTATTTGATTCTCCACAAGATCCTTAAACTCTTTAAACTTGTCAAAGACTTCATATTTCTTCCTAAAAAAATATATCCATGTATTCCTAGAGAAGTCATATATAAATGAGACATAGTACACATATTTTCCCAATGTTGGAACTGACATAAGTCCAAAACAATTATTGTGCACCAATTGTAAAATTCCCTCCTCCCTCAATGCACCAAAGGGAAATATTATGCAATTTTGCTTCCCATATATGCAATGTTCACATAAATCAAAATCTAGAGTGAAGTTAGGCATACATTCAATCATACCTTTACCATGTAGTATTTGAAGTCCCTTCTCTCTGATATGCCCCAGTCTTTGATGCCACAAAATAGTCTTTTCTCCGGAGACTGTTGGAGTTCTTTTATCTTCATCTCCGATATCAGGAATAATGGAATTATTGCACCTATCATTAATAGTGTTTCCTTGCAACTTACATAGATTTCCAATCTGGAATCCCTTCAACAACACCATTTCCACTCAAACAATCCTGCAGGTTTCTTTATCAAACACTATTTTTACCCCTACATTGTCCATTTTCTCATAGAAATCAAATTTATTTCCAATCTTGGGATGTGAAAAACATGAGGAAGTGTTATAATTATTCCATCCATGATATCCAAATTGAATTTTCCTCATCCTATGATTTTGGTTTTCGATTCATCACTGTTGACGATTAAAAATCATCAACGAAGTTTTGCCCACAAACTATTGCTAAAGCCTATTATTATGAGCTAACAAGATAAATAATACTAGTAGGTGGAACCCCCTTGTATATTGGAGAGATCAGATCTAGTTCGTATTTCATGGTTATGATGTAGTTCGACACTGCTTACATGCTTTGATGCAATCTTGGTTTTATTGAATGATGGATAGGGCATGTTATGTGTTTTTTATGTTGATTTAGGCTCCAATTTCATTTTACGATGGCCTATGTTATCCATTGTTATAATTTCTATCTGTTCTTGGATTCATTAATGTGACACCTCCACAAGAGACATGTTAGTAATAATATATAAGAGTAGTTGAAAAGAGATAAAAGAAATGTAACAAAGTGCAAAAATAAGGAGCTACACTATGACCTTATGCTACACTACATGCATAATCGTTGTTAATCCTAGCTAACAAGTTAATAGCTATGCGATTTATTGAGTTATCTGGAAACATAGTTTATATGCATTATTGTATAGTTGGAAATGGTTATATGTGATGTGGGTGGTGTGTTTTAAAATTGATGGATGCTAATTCTGATGCATGGTTTAATTGAATGTGTTAATGGGAGGTTGGCTGGCGTGTAATAAGGAATTGAATGAGTGGGGGTGGAGGTGATGTGCATTTACTTCACATCACTCCTACTCATTCCACTAGATGCCACCCTAGTCGAGCTATTGTTCAACTATATTTTTGTTGTGGTTAGGCTCCGAATTTCAAGCAGAGGAAGAACCGTTCTACCAACTCGCATTTTAAGGTTCCTTTTGTTAGAGGTATGTGTTTTCTCCATCCATGAATCTGCTGTGGTTATGAAATATATATTGTCTCGAAATGTATGGGTTTGTGCTTTCCTTAAGTCTGGCAACTGTGTAAATTTGTGATATTTTTCTGGAATGAATCGTTGGTGTGGTTTCCATTGCAATAATGATTGAAGTCACAATGTTATTGATCATTCTGAGTGTTAGAAGCCATGAAGACCCTCTTTCATCCTTATTGATCTTAGTTGAAGGGTTTTTATTCGGTCCATATTGGTTGGCCATCTCCATGCTTTCTTATCACCATACCCAGTCGTTTTCTGTTATGGGGTTTACTGAGTTTGAAATGCCTTGTGTCACTGCACATTGTTTCACTTGGGTATGGTTTTGTTCATGCTACTGATGGTTGCGCAGTGGGTTAGATTTCTTCTTCTCGACTCTTTTTTATCTAAGCGTTGTTATTTGGTTTATTGAGAGAGCCATGAGGGTTATTCCTTGCATGTTCTAATTGTTTTTACAAGGACAAAATGGAGCATTTGCTCCTCTGTTCATAGTCTCTCATATATCATGAACTGTCACCTTGCCAGTGAATTCATTGGTGGTATTCCCTATGTGTGCACCATTGGTCTCAGAGGTTCTCACCCGATGATAGGATTCGAATACAGTCTCCCTATGTTGGTCTACTGAGCAAAACCTTGATTTCTCAAGCCTAGGTTTTGATAAAGGGAACTGTGATGGCCTATTGGGTATACTATTGGTTGTTATGAGTTGTTGGGTATTGTCAACAGTGTTCGATTTCTGGCTCATCTCTTTTGATTATGTTGACAGTGGTGTTGGCTGTGGTATTTAGTCACTACATTGGTTATGATGAAAGTCAAATTGATAAACTCAGCATGGAAATTTGGTTGATTGGAGAATTGGATTGAATGCACAGTCGTTGTCTCTTACATTGTAATTGTTTAAATTTTAACCCAACATTAGTTTACAGTTGATTAATGCACAACTATTCTTCATGCGTGATGTGTGGGTATGTGTGGTGTTCCTAGAACATGATAGGTTGAGTTAATAATTGTTGTGACCATGTGTTTTAAATTGTCAAATGCTAATATTGCAATCGTGGTAATTATGACATGGCCATCGACTGTATTTTTTATGGATATTATATTCATTTCCCTATCAAAAAGGGTCATGGGTTTTTGAAAAATATGGTTTTGTTAATTCGATCAATTTGTGAGATGAGATCGGGCATGTTGTTGCTGCCTCATTGTATTGGATTAAGAGTCCAACATTGTGGATGTTTAGATTCAAGTAGTTAGACGTGACAGTCGTAGAAATTATCTCACATTTGTTAAGTGGTCTATGTATCCCACAACATCGTATGAACTGAAATGGTAATTACTATATGTGTGTTTAAATGGAAAATCAGGATATTTTTCATTAAAATATGGATCGTTGTGTTTTGACTGTCCACTATGTATGTTTAGTGAATATCATACATCTTAATAGAGATAAGCATGGTTGATGTGGAAGTATGGTCAAATTACAATTTAATTGTTGATAGGAAGTGGTTGATGAGTTGACACTGAACAAAGTGAAATAAGTGACTGCTTATTCATTTGGGGATTGTTTTAAAATATTAATTGGATAAATGAGAAGAACATAGATCCTCTATAGGTTGTTGTGGAATGAATACTGTCTTATTTTGATGGAATTGTATTAAATATTTGATTACAAACAATGATCAAGTTAATGCACATAATTGATTGAAGTATGCACAATAATTGATCATTTGATCACAGTGAATATTTGGTTGCTATTGGACCTTTTGCATTTGATATATAATGGTTTTATGGATTAATTAATTAATTTTATGAACAATATCTGCTCTCTTTCCCTACCATCATTTTTCTTTTCGCTAATTACAACCTGCTCACTTTCCCACATCCATTTTTCACTCCCTGTTCTTAAAATTTAATTACAGTTAAGAGAATTCTACATTGAAATAGTTTGAAATCACATTTTCTTTTGATTGGAACACCGTTTTTTATCATTTGGTTTACATTACAGTTGATTGTTTGTTGTCTTTGATCAATAACCATGACTCTTTTCCTTCTCATTTATCATTTTTTTTCGCTCAATACAAACCCCTCGCATATCCCAGAACCTTTGTTCACCCCCTGCTCATCAACAATAGTTAAAAAAATTGTATGGATTGTATTGCATGAGTCTGATATGTTGTTGATCCAAAATATATTTCATATTTTTAAGGAGTTGTCATGTATGGTTGTTAAAGGGACTATTTTCTAATCAATCATGCATGCAGGAATGAGCATTTTTAGCTGAGGTAGCCATGGCAGAGGCAACTGGGGGAGAGGAAATTGGAACAGAGGATCAAGAAGGCCAAGATTCTCCATACACTTTGATGCTGAATTACAAGAGTTAGGCCAGTTATTTCATGCTGGATTTTTCAATTGGATTGGGAAAGAAGTGGTCCAGCCTAGGCCCGAAAGGCCTCCCTTCCAAGCTCCACAAGCCCCTAGTAATCTCATTCCCCCTCATGTCTCATTTCCACCCGAGGTTCTCGGAAATGACAGATGGAAAGAGATTGTCCACCCGACAGTCTCCCAACATCATGGCTGGCCCAATTTGTCCTTGCCTTCTCCCCCACCTATCAATCAGATTTCCCAAGGTGCACCTGTCCACTCACTATTTCAGTCCTCTCATGCTAGCAAAAGTTTGAAAACTGAGGCCACCATGCCCTTGACAAAGGAAAAGACATTGCTGCCCCTTCCTCACCCTCCAATGGTTCTGATAAATCCGTGTCTTCCTGGATGCATTTGAGGGACGATTGTTCTCATGTGATCAGCAAAATTAGTCCGAAAGGCCTCAGTGCAACCAAAGGTAAATTTAGAAAAATTGAAAGGTGACAACAAAAATCAAGGAAAAATTGCATCTGAGAGTGGGAAATATGGTTTTTGAGTTTTATTTATTTATTATTGATGACATTTGACTTCAGAAGTTTTGGACATCATGTTTTCTTTGGATATAGGAGTAATATATTTTTTGAAAATAATTTCAATTATCAATGAGATAAATTGTCAAATGTGAATGTGATAATGGGAGTCACAAGGAAGGGTGTTTTTCTTAATTAACTAGTTATGTTATGATTGTTAAGAGCTAAATGGGAGCCACAAGGGGTCCCACCTACTAGTTGTTATTTATTTATAACCCTTATTATGATTTATCACTTTTCCCCCTAACTAAAAAGTTGGTTGAGTTTTTAGTTAACTTAATTAATGAGGTAGTTCAACTACTTCAACCAATTCTAAATTGCTTAAAAGAAAAAGGAAAGGGAGGAACAGGGGGAGAGAAGGAGAAGCATACTATGATTTTCTCTTTGAGTTTATGTTGAGATGGTTGAATTTTCATTCATTCCTTAATTTATCATAAGCCTAATTCTTTTTTATGATAGTAGGTTCTTATTGTAGAGAACAAGATTCAGAGCTGAATTACATCATTCACACACTTGTTTTTCAGAGCTGTTGATCTATCTTTGATAGTTTGTGTAGACTTGTCTGTTTGTGAATTAGTTTTCATGACTTACAAAGGCTATTGTTCAGAGTCGAGTGGGAATCAATATGTGGCAAGCTGATCCTTCTTTTAGAGTTTAGTTTTGATTTTATGTCAAAGATCCTTTTGTATGTTCCATTAGGGATGTCTAAGTTTGACTTTGGTCCAAAACTTCTTTACGAAACTTTGTAAAGAGAATGACTCTTTGGTGAATTGGAATGAAATAAAGGATTGCTTTATGTCTCATCTATCTTGATTATCTTCTTAGTGTCTTTGCTTCTGTCTCTACATTTATTTCAACTGTTATTTTCAGAAGATCATATAAATAATGAATTTTCCAGCAAGCTTTTATTTATAAAAATACTAGCATTAGCATTTGTAATCAATACTTGTGAGTTAGGATATTAATTTTGATGGCTATAAACACAGGGTGACATTCTCGTCCATTTTGATTTAGCCAAGAAGAATCTGAAAATGCTGGAGTAAGATCATTCATATCTTTTCCTCAACAGTTATTTGGCGACCATACTGGGGAGATCTTCAATATCTCTCTGGTTAGTTTTTATACTCAATTTTCATCGACACGTCTATTTTTATGATATTGATTCTTTGACTGTTTTATTTCTTAATGACTGTACGTATTACGAGGTAGCCCAGTATTGAGATTGGTCTTCAAGATTAGACCAACATTGCTTTAAACCTGTTTAACATCATTTTAGACACTACCAATACCCGTGTCGAGCTTAATCATTCATGGGAAGAAATTGAGCGAGATATTAATGCCCAAGAACATTGGGAAGCTAGACGTAGACAACCTAGAAATCAACATTAGCCTTCTTTTCCTTTCAGTTTTGGCCTTTCTTTCATGTCCTTAGACTCTCGTGTCTCTATAAGAAGAAGAGGCTTATCACTCGAAATTAACCCTATTGTTGAAATAGAAGGAATGTCATGTTATCTACCCAACAAAGTGATCTAAGGATAAATTTTTCTGATTCATCCATTTCGTCTTTCTTTCCCTCATCTATCACCTATAAGATGGCATCTAGTGGTGACTCTGGTGGTACTAGAATTTTTTCCTCTTCTCAGTATTCATCTTTGTCAGTGATTGGTATCTTATATAGCCACGATATCCCTATCCAATCTACCACAAATCACACCAAATTCATTAAAAATTATGGTCTTTTTCAGTTTGAAGAAGACACCACAACCACACTGTGGTATGTATCCTCTCCTCTTAACTTATCACCTGCTACTCGTCCACTTCCTAAGTTCAAGGAGCATATTCCTAAGTTCTATGGAAATAACAATTTCACTACAAACGAACACCTGGTGGCATTTTCTAATGCTTGTCATAACATAGGAGCCAATTGTTGGCGACGGAAGTCACTCCTGGATTACTAGCAGGAGTAGAGCCCGACGCCCATCAGTTTTATGTCATGGTGGTTTATAGATGGGATGACCGAATGGAAGCCAACTCAAAACAATATCATTCCAACTCCAAAACTAGGCCAGGCATGCATAGGTGAGTGAGGTCTTATATAAACTTCATATAGTGAACTGTAGTAAAGGGTGAATAGGTGGAAGACTTATATAAGAGAAAAGCAGAGGTTTGTTATTAACATCGGGTTTCTAATAGGCTGAGGAAGAAGACGTCCAAACGCAATATCATCTTACATTCAAACGCAAAGCCAGAGAATGCAATAATGCAACAATAAATCTTTTATCATAACATAACTACAATAATTCGTGCGAATCAGTCAATCACGAACTCTCTTAGTATGAGACAAAAATTAGATGGAGTAAGGAAAACTGTCTGTCATCAAACAAGATATCCCATATACAGATGCATAACCTGCAAACTAGAATATCTGTTAAAACTTTATAGTAGGGAGCTCTGCTCTACCATCGATGCTTACAAAATACAAAGACTAAGTTTATATACTCAGGAAAATTCTCCTCACAGAGGTGTGCCTCAGTCACCCAAGGCTGGGTGTCCCTTCAATCAAACTCGTACTGATATCTTTCTTTAAATGCCACCTTAACTATGCATGGCTCCTGTAAGGAGGGTAGCTGAGCTATTAAGTGTTTGGATAGCATGTGCAGACTTCTCTGTCGAGATGAAGACTTCGGCATGGCTTCTTTGAGAAAATCGATACACAGGACCCCCGCGAGCAGGTGGCTCACCAGACCCTCCATTCCCCTTACTTAATGACTGAAAGGAGGTTTCAAACACCTGCTTTTGCCTTTATTTTCTTCAATGCTAGAAACAGTATTGAGATCGGGCCCGACGGTGCCTGGAGGTAGCGATGATCCCCTCTGCAACTAAACTCGGCGCCTTTGGCCTTATCTATGTAGCTCCTTCCTCTCTACCAGTAACCATGGGATATGACCATATGCTTTCGGTGTTCGCAAATATGAAAGGACTAATCCTTGCTGATTGAAATCGTGATGAGTGAAATGCCAAGAGGGCTCAGTTTGTCGCGAGGTGTCCTCTTAGAATGGATGGATGAAAATGCTTTGTGAAGTCGTGGGCTCCAGCTTCTATGCTTTTTGGGGATATTGGGGTTTGGAGTTTCGCGATGTTGAACAACACAAAACTCTTTTCCCTTGAACTCTCGACCATCGAAACACTGACGCGGTCAGATCTTGCGACACGCGTCCTTAGGATGAACGACTGAGACTTTTCCATAAACATAAGCGCCCCTCCTCTAGACCTGCTCCTTTACGACCAGATGCCAAAACCACGGGCTTGGTCTTGGGTGCTATCGACATTTCGGGGTTCGAGGTTTCAAACAACACGAAACTCTCACCCCATGAACTCCCGAACGCTGAAACGCCGATGCAGCCGGATCTTGCGCCACGCATCACTAGATCGGACAACCCAGATTCAGCCTTGAAATATAAGGGCTTTCTTTAGTGTTATATGTCGGGTAACTTGGTAGCCTCAAGATCCCGATGACCATTGATCAACTTTGTGGATGGGTCTCGGTTGTTGATATCAAACCTTTCCCACTCGCTTGACTCGTAACCGAAAAGTTGGGTACTTCCGTTGCTGCGCTTGGGTGTTTCCAGGTCATCCTACAGACCTGGGTGCATCTGCGCCTAATGACAAAAATAATCGCTAACATTAGGCTCCATGGGGGATAAAGTGATCCCTACGATGCTCTAAGAACTCCTTCTGCAGCTTCAATGCCTTGCTATTGGGCTATGGAGTCACTTATTAAGCCAAAAAACATGCAAACAGAAAATAAAACAAGAAAACAAGACAATATTTACAAACAGAGGAGCTGTCTAAGGCTCAAATAAAACATTTTTTTAGAAAATTCCCATTCACTGGGCTGTTGAAAACCTCTTCACCCTCTAGATCCTGCAACCCATATGTGTTGTTGGAGAAAATCAAAGATATTTTAAAGGGGCTGATCCAGATGGCGTCGAACTTGTTGTGCTTGCCTTTATCCTGTCTGGGTGCGTCCCATTTAAATACCAAATCCCCGATCTCGAACTCCTTTTTCCTGACCTTCTTGTCAAAAGCCTGTTTGATCTTCTGCTGATGACTGTAAGCTGCATCCCTCACTTGTTCTCTGATCTGTTGCACTTCCACTATCTGATGAATTCTTCTGATCATATGATCTGCTTCTCCCTCGTAGTCTTGAAATAACTTCGCCATAGGTAAGGCGAGCTGAGTAGGGAAAACCGCTTCTGCTCCGTAGACTAGTTGAAACGGCGAAGTGCCCAAAGACTTCTTTGTTGTGACACGATCGGACTACAGAGAAAATTTTAACTTTGAATCCTAGGCTCTTTTGTTGTCCTCCAATATTCTTTTAATGATCCTTATCATGCTTTTGTTGGAGGACTCTGCTAAACCATTGCCTTGGGGATAGTAGGGGGTAGAGTGAACTAGTGAGATCTAGAACTATTCGCGGAACTTGATTAGAGGCTCAGACCTGAAAGAAGCAGTGTTATCGGTGACGATCCTGCTAGGACAACCAAATCTGGCTATGATATCCTCCAAGAAGCTGATAATTACTTTGTGTGATACGCTTCTGGTGGGGACAGATTCTATCCACTTGGTGAAATAATCTGTTGCTGTCAGAATCCATTTGTGTTGACCACTTGAGGGAGGATGAATTTCTCCAATGAAGTCCAACCACCACTGCTGAAAAGGTGTTGGAGATACTATAGGCTTTAATGGCAGCGATGTGAGCTGTTTCTTTCCTAAGAACCTTTGACATTTGGTGCAAGCTCTGATCTCCCTGCAAACATCGGGGAATAAAGTGGGCCAGTAATACCCAGCTCGGAGTATCTTGTGGGATGTGGTCTTCCAGAAATGATGACCTCCGCAAAGGCCGCTATGAAAATAAAACATAACCTTCTGGGCCTCCTGTGGGTCCAGACATCTCAGAAATACCCCTAGAGGGTCTTTCCAGTACAAGGTTTGGTCAATGAGGCAATACCTGACCGCCTTGAGATTTAGAGCCCTTGCTTTGCTTTTTCCCATTCCATCGGGGGGCTTCAACTCCTGCAGAAAATATAGAATGTCATGATACCAGGCACATTCTGCCAGCAATAAGCCATATTGAAAGCATTGGCTAGGCGATTCAGCTTGCTGAGATCCTAAGTGAGTATTGATGAAACTAACTCCCAAGGCTTCGCAGTTGGATTCAGTCAGTAGCCTGGCTAAACCTTGCCCCTTAACCAACTTGGTGGGTTTTATCTCTAAGTCAAATTCCAGAATTTTAGCGATCCATCAGCCTCTTTTACCATCTATGTCGGGCTGCACAAGGATGTCCTTCACAGAAGCTGAAGGAACATATGCTGTTACTTTTGAATGTAAGACATAGACTCTGAAATCTTTAAGAGATTTCACTAAGGCATAGGCCTGCTTCTCCATGATTTCATACCTGCTCTTTGCGTCTCTTAACGCCCTGCTGAAGAAGGCGATGGGTTGCTCATGCCCTTCCTCATTTTTCTGTAGTAAGAATGCCGCCACTGTATCCCAGGAAGCAAAGGAAAAAATTAGGAAATCCTTGGAATAATCAGGATTGATTAGCACAGGTGCCTCAGTCAATGCCTTTTTTATTCGGTCAAAAGATGCCCGGGGCTCACCGGTCCATCTCACCTCGCTTCCCTTTCTTAGCATTGTTGTGATGTGTTTTACCAGTTCAAAAAAACTTGAGACGAATCTCCTCAGGAAGTTAATCTTTCCTAGAAATTCCTGGACCTCTTTTTTAGACCTAGGAAGTGACAGGGTTTGAATCGCCTCCACTTTGCTGGGGTCAATTCTTACTCCTTCCACCAATACTATATGGCCTAGCAGCTTGCCCTCCATCATAGAAAATAGGGACTTCTTGGGATTTAGGGAAAGACCAAATCTCCGACACTTCGAGAAAACTTTCCTTAAGTGACAACGGTGCTCTTTATCAGACCTGGAGAAAACTGTGATGTCATCTAGGTAGATCACTACAAAATGGTCTTTTTCTCTGATGAAGGCTATATCCATGGCTCACTGAAATGTTGCTCCTGCAGTCATCAACCCAAATGGCATTTTGGCATACATGAATGTGCCCCAAGGAGTGGTGAAGGTTGTCTTCTCCCTGTCCTCAGGCATGACCGATATCTGATTATAGCTAGAAAACCCATCGATCATGGATATCCTGGATGCACCAGCTACCCTCTGCAATATATGTTCCATCTTAGGTAGGGGGTAATTGTCTTTCTTTGAGCTTCTATTCAGGTTCCTGAAATTGACACAAAGCCTGATTTCTCCACTTTTCTTCCTTACTGGGACCAAGTTGGCCACCCACTCAGAATATCTCAAGGGAACAATGATTCGTGCATCCAACAACTTTTTAACTTCCTTCTCCATGATGGGAAGCAACATGGGATTTATCTGTCTTAGCTTCTGCCTGAATGGCCTAGCCTCTTCCTTCAACGAGATCTTGTGCTCGATGATAGATGTGTCCTACGTCTTGAGGTCTTCGTATGTCCATGCAAACACATCGGCGAACTCTCGCAACAACTGCGTATATTCGGCCCTCTGTTCTCTGGTCAAATTGCTTGACAATTTGACGAATCTAGGCTCCTCCTATGAATCAATGTTGCATTCGATTGTATCGACATCTTCATTTGAGACCTTGCCCTTTACTGGCACATCATTCCCATCGAACAATCTTTCTAAAGGGACAAGTCCTCTCGGAATGTGATTGCTGGGCAGCTGAATGATCTAATGATTAGCGATTTTATTTAAAAACTCCTCAGGACGAGGGTCACCTTCCAGGTCGGGATCTTGGTCAATATGAAACGCAGAAAATTCGTCAACTGATTGGAGAAACCTTTTGAGTTCAGAATCATCCTCGAACACCTTCCAATGCTTGACATTGTCCAACAACGAGGGCCTATATCTTATATTGACATCATTTTTTACTATAGGCGACAGGGGAAATTTGATAAAACTAGCTAAGATAGCTAAAGAATTAGCCAAAGTATTTTCTCCCCTAGGAATGAAAGAAATGTTAAAAGCCAAGAAGAAATTATCAATAAGGTCCCATACTTCATTCCGATAATTTTTGAGCTGGGGATTATGGGCACGATAAGAATTCCTTACCTGCTGAATAATCAACTCAGCATCTCTGAATATTTCTATTTCTTTAATTCCCATTTCCTTTACGGCCCTCATACCCAGAACAAGAGCTTCATACTCTGCCACGTTGTTGGTGGTTTCGAACTCCAGCTTGTATGACAGGGACACGACTTCTTGACAAGGTGATATGAAAACCACTCTAGCGCCAGCGCCTTCGCTAGAAGAAGCTCTGTCAAAAAACATCTTCCACACAGAGGAGATTTGAGGGGAAATTGGAAGATCAGGGCTGGGATGTTTTCTGAGTAGTAAAGAGCTTTCAGGAGCATCGATAAGCTGTAGCAAACTAGAGCCCAAGTCGGTGTCAAGTGCAAAGATGGGTTGATTGGTAGGGTCTACTTCATCACTGACAATATAGGCTAGCTAGGATTCTCTGTATAATCTCCTTTGTTCCCCTCCGAAGACAGGAATGGTGGTGTATGTGAAATCCATCTGTAGTGTCCCTCCCAGTTTTTTGATCCACAATCTAGACAATAGCATACCAAATTTGGGGGGGACGCCGTCTACCACAATATCCATGACCACACTTTTCATGGGCAACTGAAATAGGGAAACCACCAGGTCTTTGATGACTCCTAGGCACTGTACTCTACTTGAATTGAAAGAATATAAATCATGATAAGTTCTTTTCACCTCCAGTCCCAATTCTTCTATGACTATTTTTGGCATAAGGTTATGGGAAGCCCCTAAATCCATGAGGTAGTTATGCAGCACTTTATCATCTATGTTCAGGGATGTGTAGAAGGGGGGGGATAAGTCATCTCTGTCTTCTACCATGGGGCCTAGGATGACGGATGACTTCTCATCTTGAATGTTTACTAAGTCAGAGGGGGGCTGGGGGGACTCAGATTGTAGCAGCTTGGAGAGGGATCTTTTAAAATCTTCGTTTTTAACTAGCTCTGAGAGGGGGACGAGGATTCTGATCTTTTGAATTTCATGTTCAAAATTAAATGATGGAATGGGCTTAGGAGCTTCCCTTACCTTGGTGACAGGTTCTTTGATTACTGGAAAAGCGCTCTGAGCTCTTTTATCTTTAGTAGTGGCTGCTGGAGATCTAGTAGGTTTTTCTACTATGAGAGGCTGGTTTGGGCTGTCAAAGTCTCCTTCTTTCCTTCTCGATCTGAGATTATATTTGTTAGAAGTGTGACCAGCCCTTTGTTCTTTCCCCAACTCATGAATTTGAGCACTCATCAGGGATTGTTCATATGTGGACTACGTCAAATAGGGAAAAGGGGGAGTTTCTTCAATACAGTGAATTTCAGGGCCAAACTCGTCTATCTCCTCTCTTTCCTCATGATCAACTAGGTTATTTTGGAGGGGGGTTTGAACCCTTTGATCTTCTCTTTCTTTTCCCCTTTTTTCCCTCAGGAAAACCTGAGGCATATTGTTAGTAGGTCATCTGAAACCTCTACTATCAGTGTTCTGGGGATTTCTATACATGGTCTTCCCCTCTAATTCCCATCTTTCCATCCTGGCAGAAAGTGATTTTAATACTTTGGCTGTCTCATTGGTCTGATGGGGCATGGGAGAGGAACTGGATGGGGAGTCTTCAGGCCTTTTCTTAGATATGTTTCTATCAGCAACGTTCCTGAGTCGGTCAACAACCAATATGTTAGATTCTACCTCTACAGCCGCATCCTGCATGTGGGCCAGTGTAGTAGCTCTTCTCTCCCTTAGCAGTAGGCAGAAATTAGGATCAAAAGCGCTGGAGTAAGTGATATTTCCAGAGGCTTCGGAGGGTTTTATCTCAGCAGGGATCTTGTTGTACATTTTATTAAATCTCTTGGAGAAGTCGGAGGCAGACTCTCCTTCCTTTCTCTTCAACGACCCAAACTCTATCATGTAATACATGAAATCTTTTTTATCTCCCCACTATCTCAAAAAGGTACTATCTAAAGCTTCGATCCCATCAATAGATCCAGGAGGCAGGGCCTTGAACCATTTTCTAGCCTCTCCTTGGAGACTATGGACAAAAATCCTCATCCATACGTCTACGTGCATGCTAACATTATCATCCGCAAAAGTATAAAAGGCTACTAGGTGTTCTTCAGTAGCTATGTCCTACTCACCTGTAAACTTGGGCAGCTGCTTTAGGTATCCATCTGGTGGGAGGGCATTGAGAAGTTGTGGTAATACAAGAGGAGCATACATAGCGGCTATGATGGCTTCCATTGCGGTCATAGGGGGATTTTCTCTGGCCATATGGATATTACATAAAGGGGAACTCGGAGGAGAAGGAACTTGGAACTTGGATACTAGGGATGAGTTCTTAATGGGAGTGGGAAACAAGAGAGGATTTAAGGAGAAAGCTAACGAGTTCAAGTCAGGAGGTGCTCCTCCTTGTGCAGGAGTGGGGAAATCTTTTGTGTTCCTGGGTCTACGCCAAGGTACAAATTCAGAGGAGAGGGGAGTGACAAGGATTTCTCCCTCCAATCCCAGACCTAGAGGGGAAAACTCAGCAGGAACACTCCCAAAATTCAGGAAACGGGAAACTTCTGAAGGAGGTCTATTAAGAAACTGAGGAGGAGAAAATGGAGTTCTTACAGAAGAAGATGGTGGATTACCTATTTCAGCAGTGGAAGCTTCTTCTTCAGGGGCCTTTCCTTTTCTGAGAACCACCTCTGGATCGGTTTGAGGTGTAGCTAGGGGCAGCTGTGGATGAGACCGCGTGTGCCTGCCTCTGAAAGCCACAATTAATAGAGCAGGTTCTCCCCAACGAAGTCATCACAATGGAGTCGCAAGGTGCACAGCAGAAATCTTGATAATTTTGATATCTGATGCACCTTCAGAATCAGTTAATCATTGTCGTCAATCCCAGGGAAAATATTCAACTTCGTCCCTGGCAACGGTGCCAGAAATGTTGGCAACAGAAGTCACTCCCGGATTGCTAGTAGGAGCTGAAACCGACGCCCATCAGTTTTATGTCACAGTGGTTTATAGATGGGATGACCGAATGGAAGCCAACTCAAAACAATATCATTCCAACTCCAAAACTAGGCCAGGCATGCATAGGTGAGTGAGGTCTTATATAAACTTCAGATAGTGAGTTGTAGTAAAGGGTGAACAGGTGGAAGACTTATATAAGAGAAAAGCAGAGGTCTGTTATTAACATCAGATTTCTAACAGGCTGAGGAAGAAGACATCCAAACACAATATCATCTTACATTCAAATGCAAAGCCAGAGAATGCAATAATACAACAATAAATCTTTTATCATAACATAACTGCAATAATTCGCGCGAATCAGTCAATCATGAACTCTCTTAGTATGAGACGGAAATTAGATGGAGTAAGGAAAACTGTTTGTCATCAAACAAGATATCTCATATACAGATGCATAACCTACAAACTAGAATATCTGTTAAAAATTTACAGTAGGGAGCTCTGCTCTACCATCGATGCTTACAAAATACAAAGACTGAGTTTATATACTCAGGAAAATTCTACTCACAGAGGCGTGCCTCAGTCACCCAAGGCTAGGTGTCCCTTCAATCAAACTCGTACTGATATCTTTCTTTAAATGCCACCTTAACTACGCATGGCTCCTGTAAGGAGGGTAGCTGAGCTATTAAGTGTTCAGATAGCATGTGCAAACTTCTCTGTCGAGCTGAAGACTTCGGCATGGCTTCTTTGAGAAAATCAATATACAGGACCCTTGTGAGCAGGTGGCTCACCAGATCCTCCATTCCCCTTACTTAATGACTGAAAGGAGGTTTCAACCACCCACTTTTGCCTTTATTTTCTTCAATGCTAGAAACAGTATTGTGATCGGTCTCGACGACGCCTAGAGGTAGCGATGATCCCCTCTGCAACTAAACTCGGTGCCTTTGGCCTTATCTATGCAAATCCTTCCTCTCTACCAGTAACCATGGCCTGTGACCATATGCTTTTGGATTTCGCGAATATGAAAGGACTAATCCTTGCTGATTGAAATCGCGATGAGCGAAATGCCGATAGGTCTCAGTTTGTCGCCAGGTGTCCTCTTAGAATGGACCGCTGAAAATTATTTGTGAAGTCGTGGGCCCCAGCTTCTATGATTTTTGGGGCTATCAGGGTTTGGGGTTTCGTGATGTTGAACAACACAAAACTCTTTTCCCTTGAACTCCCGACCGCCGAAACATCGACGCGGTCAGATCTTGCGACACGCATCCTTAGGATGAACGGCTGAGACTTTTCCATAAACATAAGCGCACCTCCTCCAGACCTGCTCCTTTACGACCATATGCCAAAACCACGGGCCCGGTCCTGGGTGCTATCATCATTTCGGGGTTCGAGGTTTCGAACAACACGAAACTCTCACCCCATGAACTCCTGAATGCTGAAACATCGATACGGCCGGATCTTGTGCCACGCATCACTGGATCGGACAACCCAGATTCAGCCTTTAAATATAAGGGCTTTCTTTGGTGTTATATGTTGGGTAACTTGGTAGCCCCGAGATCCCGATGACCTTTGATCAGCTTCGTGGATGGGTCTCGGCTGTTGATATCAAACCTTGACCACTCGCTTGACTCGTAATCGGAAAGTTGGGTCCTTCGGCTGCTGCGCTTGGGTGTTTCCCGGTCATCCTGCAGACCTGGGTGCATCTGCGCCTAATGACAAAAATAATATCTAACACCAATGACGATGATACTTGCATGTGCTTATTCATCAATTCCTTGGAAGGAAAGGCTGCGAACAATTTCCTTGACCTTCCTCCTAAGATTCTATCTACTTGGTAGGAGTTAATCTATTGGTTCAGATCCACTTATGGGCAATCTAAAATCCCAGTCGAGAATTTACGAGAATATAATAACGTCACCTATAAGGATGGTGAGACCATCAAGTCTTTCAACTTGCGTTTCACTAAGCTATACAATCAGATCCATGAACTCATTTGACCTCAGAACCAAGCCACTTTCATGCATTACTACAATGCATTACCTTCCCCCTACCATCAGAGGCTTGAGGAAAAATCCATTGATAATCTCAGTTCCACATTGCATACTTGTTTAAAGTATGAAGAACATCTTGAAAGAACAGGTCTTCCCTAGGGAGAATCAGTTAGACAGACAGACATATCTTCCCTTTTATAGCTAGTACAAGATATGAACAACCATATGATTACATATGAGTGGAAAGGAGATGTCTCCCCTCTCACCCCTAGATCTTCATCCTCTTCTGCACCTCCCTTTATGAATTCAATTGAAATAATTTTCATCCTAAATCTATCTTGCCTCGAAATTGGTGTAACTTTTGTGAGGAACATCATGAGGAAGCCACATGTGAGGTAAGGAAGAGTGCCAGAGATAATATATTTGGTAAAAGACCTGAAATGACCATTTATTTCCTATATTTCCTAGAGCCAGAAGATGTCATGATCATCAATACTAGGAACAAAACCTATGCTCCCAAGGGCAAATTTGTTCCTCCCCACAATTCTTCTAGCCCGAGCTCATCCTCACCCGCTGCTGCTGTTTAGGTTCCTAAGGTTCCTGAGAGTCATGGAACAACCTCTCCTCTCCCCTCTTCCAAAATACAATATCTTGAATCAGTTGGCCAACATCAAAGAAGATAAAACCCTTTTGGACATGGTTGTCATCCCTGAAAAACAGATGCATCTGAAACAATTCATGGAAGGGAAAGATTCTATTGTATCCAACCTCTCTGAAGAGGTAAATGAAGAGGATTCATCTGTAAATAAATTATGTGTACATAACTTTAGATACCCTGTAAAAAATCCCCTTTTTTATATTTCTGTAAAGATTATGGATAAGATTGCCCATTGTTTCCTCATTGATGGCAGCTCGGGCCCAAGTGTGATGTCGAATATTATTATGGAAGATCTAGGCTTGTATTGTACAAATGAAATTGCCAGAAGCATGGTCTCCTATAATATCCTACAACAAACGACCATAGGTGAGATTAAATATGTGACCTTAGTTTTATGTGCACACCCTGAAATAAGGACAACCCTTAGTATTTAGGTAATCGATATGCCGATAAGAAATTACTCAATTATCTTGGGAAGAGATTGGAAAGCCTTAACATGTGGATATCTATCACTCTAAGGGACACATTTATCCATTCCTAGGAATGGTAAGGACATTAGAGTCCTTAGAGAGGGAAGGATTTCACCCTACATAGAGAACATTCCACAACCTAATGTAAACTATATCGAAGAGAACCTAGGAGTGTATTCCATCTTTGTTGAGGAGGATAATATTCCTTTGGAACAAATAGATTTAGATGATGAGATGTTGCACATGAAATTTGATGGATCATGTTCAAATGAAGGAAATGGGGCTGGAATTATCTTGGTTTCCCTTGTAGGGAAAATTCATAATTTTTCCTACAGGTTGGAGTTTGCTTGTATAGAAAATGTCACTGAATTCAAAGATTTATTATTAGGAATTGAGAATGCCTATAATCTCGACTGTGGTCACCTTTCAATTTTTGGGGATTCCGAGCTTGTTGTGAATCCTGTATGTAAAATTCACTCTCCTCACAACAAGTTGATAAAACAATACAACTAAATTGTTTTGGCACTTATCTTGAACATGTTATCTTTAAATATCACCCATGTTAAGAGGGAGTTGAATTCAATGGCTGATCATTTAGTTGTCTTTGTAGTTTCTCCTAATCAACAACCTTTGCCTCATAGGCATGGTTTTTCTTTTCAATCTCTATATCGTCCACATATCCATGACAATGTAGAATCTTGGCAGGCCCTCGCTAACGATGAGAGTGTTTGTGTGTTCATTCAAGATGAACCTCTTAATCCCAAGGAAATTATATCCATAGAGTACAACAAGATTCCTAAGGGGTTGACTCCTTTTGAGAGTTCGTTTTCTTCGGGTGATGTAGGAAATAAAAAGAAACAGAGAAAAGAGGAGTCAAGAAGGAAGGTGGTTGAAACCATCTCCTTGAATATTGGGGCACTCAAATATTCAAGGAATGGTAAAATAAGTACCCAATGTTCTGATAAAGAAGAAATGAAGTTTGCCAAGATATTTGGTGAATTTCAATATGTTTTCCTTGGTCTTATAAGAATATTCTTGGTTTTGATCCTGGTCTTATACAACATGCTATCCCCATCAAGGAAGGCATGAAACTAGTTAAGAAAAAACTAATACCTATTAACTCTACATTTAAAGAAACTCTTCGAAAGGGGTTGGAGATTTTCTTTAAGATTGGGATTATTTTTCCAATCTACTATGAATGGGTTTCCAATTGGGTACCTATTTTGGAAACCACTGATCGTATTAGAACCCGCATTAGTTATCGCACTTTCAGTCAAGATATTATGAGAAATCCTTTTCCTCCCCTCAAGATGGAAATGATTTTTCAATAGGTTGTAAGGTTACAAATGAGGCCCTTACTTGAAAACATTTTGGGTTATAGTGAAATCAAGGGAAAAGGGGCAGATGTTTACAAAACCACTCTTATCGCCAATTTGGGTACCATGAATTATAAATGCTTGTTTTATGGCTTACCTGATGCATGTACTTCTTTTAAAATACCTATACACACAACTCCATATGAATTGATCAATATCCATATCTACCTTGATGATCTAATCATATATGTTAAGGGGCTAATAATTACCTCAGATTTCCAAGTGTTATTTCTAGATCCTTTCAAAATTGATTTTGTCCTGGACACTAACTCTTACATTCTGAAGGATTTTCAGGAGAAATTGTTTTCCTACAACACTAATGATTCTCGCTTGAAACATTATGAGGGACCAACGTGAAAATTTCTAATGCTGTATGGATTTTCTGTATACTAGTAAACTAGCTCTGCTTTCAATTTTTTCACTATTTTATTTTCTGCATTACAATAGTTTGACTTCTTCTTTCTTTCCTACTTCTTTTATGTTTCTGTCAGTTTATTGTTGCTATTTTAATCTTGGAATTTTACTTCTATCATGATTTTGTTTCCTACCATCTTTAGTTAATTTGGTCAAAATAAGATGTTGGATCAGTTCTACCACAGTGATACTCCTGCAAAGCATTGTTCGTCAGTAACAATCAAGCTTACACAACTATTACGATGTTCCCTGAAATGAACTTGAATTTGTTATCTACTTTCATTGTTGTCTTATTGATGCAGGAGCATCCCTCCCAAGCCAGCTATGCGCCAGCCAACCAGCCCACTCAACACATACAAGGAAGAGAGGTGCCAACCCTCTCATATTTTGAATTTGAATTAAGGGCATTTAATATTGTAAGGTTGTTAGAGCCAAAAGGCCGTGACTATACGCAAGATTTAGATGTATATATCCTTTAATGGTTGTAAGGCTGGATCTAGCTCCGATTCTGGACTAGACAACCCATTCAATTTTAGAGTTAATGTAATTGAATAAGGTAGGTGAGATGGAGGGAAGAGCTCGAAGAGCCCGCTCATGTAAAAGATCTTGGATCTTATTTTGAAATAGAGTAGAGGTATCAAGAGAATAGAGAAGAGAGCAGAGAGGAGGAGCTGAGACTCTGTCAAATTCCAAGCTCAATAAAACTTTGCAAATGAGGAATTTTACATTAATACAAACAATAGCTTTTCCCGTATGTCATTTTGTGTTGTGTGAATGATTTGATGTGTTCTTTATATGAT
Organism: Picea engelmannii; assembly: GCA_009831015.1. Classification (NCBI taxonomy): domain Eukaryota; kingdom Viridiplantae; phylum Streptophyta; class Pinopsida; order Pinales; family Pinaceae; genus Picea; species Picea engelmannii. The sequence continues at coordinate 614,263 of ML780652.1, read as the reverse complement.
GTAGATGTATGATTAGGTATGCATTTACAGGGGTAGATAGGTTCTTCTATCTGTAGAGTTCTTTGATTTCCAGTTGGAGTTCTTTGAGTCTTCATGCCAAGAGGGCGTGACAGAACACTGTGGGTTCTGATAGTTAGTGCTTAGAGAGCACTTCCAATTATGTGGAATTTGGACAAGGATGTGCTAGGGGGGCACACAAACTGAAATCATTGACTTAGAGGAAGACCTTAAGGTTGTTGAATAACTTGGATGTGGGACTATGCAGAGCTCTTCTAGGTGGGCATTGAGTAGGTGCCAGAGTGCAAAGAAAGAACTCTTTGAGTTCAGAGACAGAGAAGAGTCCAAGGAGGGATCTTCAGAGGGTTGTTGAACACCCTGCAGACTTAGCAAGAAGTTACTTGAGTAAGAGAGTGCCACGAGGGAATCATATTCTCTATCTAAGGGAGAAGGAAAAAAGGGTGAAGTCTCTTAGAGGTTTGAGTAGCAGACAAGCTCAGAAGAGATAGCACCTTCGTGCGTGCAAAGACTCTGCAAGGAGCACATAAGTTGAAGAATCCTTTGAGGATTTAAGGAGAGAAGCTTAGGAGGGACACCATCCTTATAATGAAAGTAGGAGCCAAGGTTGTAGGCTTCGTAGAGCCGAGACAAAGGCCGAGGCCTTTGAGACATTGAAAATATTCTAAGGCAGGAAGAAGAGCACACAAGGAGGGAGAACAACTACCATTAGATCCCACGCAGATCACTGACAGTCATTGGATCTTGGAGAAGGTGCATACGAGTTAAGCTCAGATATGAGTTGAGAAAAGGCTCATTGAAGTCCCAAAACAGTGAACACATCGGGATTTCAGAGATTCGAGATTTGGGATTCTGAGAAATCCAAGGAGCAAGGACCAGGTAACCTTGCATCGCAGGATCATAGAGTCACGAAATCCCGAAAGGACCGTGACTATCCATTTGTAGGAGGACATGTGGCGAGTGATCAAGGCATCGAGAAAATCCTCGAAAGGGTATTTCAGTATTTCGGCTACTAGAAGATGCAGAGGTAAGAGTTCGGAACTGTTGACCCATAAAGTCTCGAAAGGACTTGAGCTGTTGGATCAGGAGAGGCTGTGAGCCATTGATATTTCTCAGGAGAAGGAGGACCAAAGTTTCAGGATTTTGGTACTTCGATATTTCAGATACTGGAAGTATGAGAGGACAAGGAATTGTTGCACCAGGATTCGCGAAGTTCTGAAACGCGAATTCCCAAAAGTATAGAAGGAATAGCGTCGGGACATTTCATCATTTCGAGATTCGACTTTTCTACCATCTCGAGGAAAAGAAACTGGGAATTTCGACGTTGGAAACCCCGAAGTCCCGAAAGTGACGTATTGTTGGAGTGAGGTTGCGGTCACACGTTTCGAAATACCGGGTATTGGGATTTCGGAAGTCCCAAGGACAAGGAATCCGGGCCTTAGGGAATGAAACCCCTGAATTTGTGAAATATGACATAAAGGAGAGTGAGGCTACGGTCACACTGGGTATCGGGATTTCGAAAATCAACATTTCAGGAATCCCAAAGACTAAGAGTCAGGGCTCACGGAGTCAAAAGTTCCAAAGAAGACTGCGTTCATATATAAAGAGTGGTGACATGGACCAAAGATATGGCCTAGGGGGCTAATCATCGTTGAGTGCTATTTTGACATTTTGGCATTTCGGGGATCGGGGGATATAGAAGGCAGAGGTTCTCGACATCAGGACTTAGGAAGTCCCGAAACCTGAAATTCCATTTCGGGAAAAGGTCACGGTCGTGCTGAGGCTGTGTGTAGGTGAAAGCTCATGCCTGTGGCATGCTTATGCAGGTGGAGTTTCACGAAGGACCCATGGATCAAATATTTGAGGTTTCGGTCGGGAATCAAAGGAGCCTCTTTGGCTCGAGGAGGTTTTTGAACGATCCTGCGTGGACCTCGACCCGAGGGTTTGGAGGTCTGCGTGCATCACTTTTAAAGAACTGGTTATCTCCGGCTTCTTCTTTCCTTTTCTTCATCCATTTGAGAATTTAAGAGAGAAAGTCCATAAATTTTCTCCTTGAAGATAAGAGTCAATCCTAGTTGAACGATTATGCACAAAGTGGTAAAACCCCTCATACTTAACACTTTTCATGAACTATTCCCGAATCCCCGATCTTTTTTCCATTAAATCCGCTCACTTCCCCCTATTGCATAATCTTCCTGGTTATATCTTATTGACCTATTGTTCTTGGTCTATGAAAACATGAGTTCTGAGTTCTAAATCTGTTGAAAACAAATTTCCCTGTGGATTCGCTAGTTTGTTGATGATTAAAAATCATCAACAAAGTTTTTATCGCAAATTATTGGTAAAGCCTATTATTATGAGCTAACAAGATAAATAATACTAGTAGGTGGGACCCCTTTGTAGATTTGAGAGATCAGATCTAGTTCGTATTTGATGGTTATGACGTTGTTCGACACTTCTTACATGGTTTGATAAAATCTTGGTTTTATTGGATGATGGATAAGGCATGTTATGTATTTTTTCTACTGCTCTAGGCTCCAATTTCATGTTACGATGGCCTATATTATCCATTGTTATTATTTCTATCTGTTCTTGGATTCATTATTGTGACACCTACACAAGAGACATGTTAGTAATAATATATAAGAGAAGTTGAAAAGAGATAAAAGCAATGTAAGAAAGTGCAAAAGAAGGAACTATACTATGCCCTTATGTTACACTACATGCATAATCATTGTTAATCCCATCTAAGTTAATATATATGCGATTTATTGAGTTATTTGAAAACATAGTTGATATGCATTATTGTATAGTTGGAAATGGTTATATGTGATGTGGGTGGCGCGTTTGACAAGTGATGGATGCTAATTCCGATGCATAGTTTAATTGAATGTGTTAATGGGAGGTTGGCTAGCGTGTACTAAGGAATTGAATGAGTGGGGGTGGAGGTGACGTGCATTTACTGCACGCCACTCCTACTCCTTCCACTGGCTGTGACCCTAGTCAGGCTATTGTTCAACTATGTTTTTGTTGTGGTTAGGCTCCGACTTTCAAGCAGAGGAAGAACCGCTCAACCAACTCACGTTTTAAGGTTCTTTTGGTTACAGTTATGTCTTTTTGCCATCCATGAATATTCTATGGTTATGAAATAGATATTGGCTCATAATGTATGGGTCTATGCTTTCCTTAAGTCTGGAAACTATGTAAATTTGTGATATTTTTCTGGAATGAATCATTGGTGTGGTTTTCATTGCAATAATGATTGAAGTCGCTGTTTTATTGATCATTCTGAGTGTTAGAAGCCATGAAGGCCCTTTATCATCCTTATTGATCTTGGTTGAAGGGTTTTTATTCGATCCATATTGGCTGGCCATCTCCACGCTTTCTTATCACCATACCTAGTCGTTTGTTGTTATGGGGTTTACTGGGTTTGAAACACCTTGTGTCACTGCGCATTGTTTCACTTGGGTATGCATTTTCTCATTCTACTAATGGTTGTGCAGTGGATTATATTGCTTCTTCTCATCTCTGTTTTATCTCAACATTTTTAGTTGGTTTATTGGGAGAGCCATGAGGGTTATACCCTCCATGTTCTAAGTGTTTTTACAAGGCCAAAATGGAGCATTTTCTCCTTTTTTCATAGTCTCTCCTATCTCATGAACTGTCACCCTGTCAGCAAATTTATTGGTGGTATACCCTGTGTGTGAACCGTTAGTCTCGAAGGTTCTCACTTGATGATAGGAGTCGAGTCGAGTCTCCCTTTGTTGGTCTACAATGTAAACCCTTGATTTCTCAAGCCCTGGTTTTGATAGAGGGAACCGTGATGACCCGTTGGGTATACTGTTGGTTGTTATGAGTTGTTGGGTATTGTCAACAATGTTCAATTTCTGGATCGTCTCTATTGATTATGTTGACAGTGGTGTTGGCTGTGGTATTTAATCACTACATTGGTTATAATGACAATCAAATTGATAAACTCAGCATGGTAATTTGGTTGATTCAAGAATTGGATTGAATGCATAGTCGTTGTCTCTTAGATTGTAATTGTTGAAGTGTTAACCCATTATTAGTTTACAATTGATTAATTCAGAATGATGCTTCATGCGTGATGCATGGGTATGTGTGGCATTCCTACATCATTATAGGTTGATTTAATAAGTGTTCTGACTGTGTGTTTTAAATTGTGGAATGGGAATATTGCAATCGTGGTAATCATGGCATGTCCATCCACTTTATATGTTATGGATATTATATTGATTTCTCTATCAGAAAGGGTCATGGGATTTTGAAAAATATGGTTTTGTTAATTTGATCAATTTGTGAGATGAGATCGGGCATGATGTTGTTGCCTCATTTTATTGGATTGATATCCCAACATTGTGGATGTTTATATTCAAGTAGTTAGACATGAAAGTCACATAAATGATATCACATTTTTTAAGTGGTCTGTGTATCCCACAACATCGTATGAAATGAAATGGTAATTAATGTCTATGTGTTTAAATGGAAAATCAAGATATTTGTAATTAAAATATGGATCGTTGTTTTTTGACTGTCCACTATGTATGTTTAATGAATATCATACATCTTAATAGATATAAGCATGGTTGTTGTGGAAGTATGGTATTATTACAATTCAATTGTTGATGGGAAGAGGTTGATGAGTTGACACTGAACATAGTGGAATAAGTGTCTCTTTATTCATTTGGGGATTGTTTTAAAATATTAATTGGATAAATGAGAAGAATATATCTGCTCTACAGGTTGTTGTGGAATGCATATTGTCTTGTTTTGATGACATTGTGTTAAATATTTGATTACGAACAATGAGAAAGTTAATGCACATAATTGATTGAATTATACACAATAATTGATCATTTGATCATAATGACTATTTGGTAGGTGTTGGACCTTTTGCGTTTGATATATAATGGTTTTATGGATTACTTAATTAATTTTATGAACATTATCCTCTCTCTTTCCCTACCATCATTTCTATTTTCACTAATTACAACCCCCTCAGTTACCCACATCCATTTTTCACTCCCTGTTCTTAAAATTTAATTATAGTTAAGAGAATTCTACATTGAAACAATTTGAAATCTCATTTTCTTTTGATTGGAACACAACTTTATATTCTTTGGTTTACATTACAATTGATTGTTTGTTGTCCTTGAGAAGTAACCATGATTGTTTTCCCTCTCATTTTATCATTTTTTTCTCTCTCAATACAAACCCCCCACATATCCCAGAACCTTTGTTCACCCTCTTCTCATCGACAACAGTTAAACACTTTGTATGGATTGGATTGCATGAGTCTAATATGTTTCCGAACCAAAATATTATTCATATTTTTAAGTCATTTTCATGTATGGTTGTTAAAGGGATTATTTTCTAATCAATCATGCATGCAGGAGTGAGCTTTTTCAGCCAAGGTAGCCATGGCAGAGGCAACCGAGGAAGAGGTAATTGGAACAGAGGCCCAAGAATGCCAATATTTTCCATACACTTTGATGTTGGCTCAGAAGGGTTATGCCAGTTATTTCAGGATGGATTTTTCAATTGGATTGGGCAAGGAGTGGTCGAACCTAGGCCTAAAAGGCCTCCCTTCCAACCTCCACAAGCCCCTGGTATTCTCATTCCCCCTCATGTCTCCTTGCAACCCAAGGTTCCCAAAAATGACGAATGGCAAGAGATTGTCCACCCAGAAGTCTCCCAACATCGTGGCTAGCCCAATTTGACTTTGCCTACTCCCCCACCTATCAATCAGATTGCCCAAGATGCACCTGTCCACTCACCAATTCAGTCCTCTCATGCTAGAAAAAGGTTGAAAACTGAGGCCCACCATGCCCTTGATAAAGGAAAATCCACTGTTGCCCCATGCTCACCCTCCAATGGCTCTGATAAATCCGTGTCTTCCTAGATGCATTTGAGGGACGATTTTTCTCATGTGATCATCAAAATTAGGCCTAAAGGCTCAGCGCAGCCAAAGGAAAATTCAAAAAAATTGAAGGGTGACAACAACAATCAAGGAAATATTGCATCAAACTGTGGGAAATATGTTTTTTGATTTTGATTTTATTTATTATTGATGACAGTTGACTTTAGAAGTTTTGGACAACATGTTGTCTTTGGATATATGAGTAATATATTTTTTGAAAATAATTTCAAATATCAATGAGATAAATTGTCAAACGTGAATGTGATGATGGGAGTCACAAGGAAGGGTGTTTTTCTTAATTATCTAGTTATGTTATTATTGTTAAGAGCTAAATGGGATTCACAAGGGGTCCCACCTACTAATTATTATTTATTTATAACCCTTATTATGATTTATGACTTTTCCCCCTAATTAAAAAGTTGGTTGAGTTTTTAGTTAACTTAACTAATGAGGTAGTTCAACTACTTCAACAAATTCTAAATTGCTTAAAAGCAAAAGGAAAGGGAGGAACAGGGGGAGAGAAGGAGAAGCATACTAAGGTTTTCTCTTTGATTTTATGTTGAGATAGTTCAATTTTCATTCATTACTTAATTTATCACAAGCCTATTTTTTTTTATGATAGCACGATCTTATTGTAGACAACAAAATTCAGGGTTGAATTACATCATTCAAACACTTGTTTTTTAGAGGTGTTGATCTATCTTTGATAGTCTGTGTAGACTTGTCTATTTGTGAATTATTTTTCATGACTGACAAAGGCTATTGTTCAGAGTCGAGTGGGCCGTAATCTATGGCAATCTGATCCAGCCTTTAGAGTTCATTTTTTATTTTTTGTTAGAGGTCCTTTTGTATGTTCCATCGGGCATGTCTACGTTTGACTTTGGTCCACAACTTATTTACGAAATTTTGTAAAGAGAATGACTCTTTGGTGAATTGGAATGAAATAAAGGATTTCTTTATGTCTCATCTGTCTTGATTATCTTCTTGTTGTCTTTGCTTTTGTCTCTACATTTATTTCAGCAACTGTTATATTCAGAAAATCATATAAATAATGATTTTTCCAGCAATCTTTTATTTATAAAAAGACTAGCCTTAACACTTGTAATCAATACTTGTGAGTTAGAATATTAATTTTGATGGCTATAAACATAGGGTGACATTCCCGTCTATTTTTCTTTAGCCAAATAGAATATGAAAATGTTTGAGTAAGGTCATTCATATCTTTTCCTCAACAATCACCTAGGAAAACATCACCTCCATCATACCTTTCATATTCTCAAAACTACTCCCTCTGAGGAGTCATATGAAAGGATACACCTGATTCAACCAACCATGCCTCATGATCTGCATGTGTTCTTGAAGAAACCAAGTACACATCCCATCCTTCTTCTGCATAGGTTTTTTCTTCTATAGAAGGATCATATTCAGATCCCTTCCCTCTTTCAACACTTTTGGATCTACATTACTTCTTGTAGTGCCCTTATTTTCCACATCTTCAACATACCTTTATAAACTTTCTGGGAGATTTAGATCTTCCCTTAGATTTATATATCCTGTTTGAGGACTTAGATATATTTCTTTCCTGGGAGTGTCCTCTTGCAAATAATGCATATGCGTTCTATCATTCCATGTTTTCTGCCTCATATCCTCCAAAAAAAAAGGATGGTGTAAGGATGAGACCACATCATCGAAATTTAAAGTATTTTTATTATTACCTATGGTCGCAACTAGACTAACCCATGAGTCTGGTAAAGAAAACAATAAACTGATACACTTATCTTCATCAGAAATATTAATATCAATAGATAATAACTCACTTACCACTATATTGAAGGAATTCAAATGCTCTTTCATCAAGTCTTCATCTTTCATCCTTAGGTTATACAAATTATTTCGCAGGAACAATTTGTTTACCATGGACTTAGATTGATACAAATTCACCAACTTATTCCATAAAGCCTTGGTCGTAGCTTCCCCTGACATATTCAGTAATACTGAATCTAAGAGACACAACCGGATTTTTCTCTTCTCCTTCTGATCCAACTTTACCTAATATTCTACTGACATTCCTATAGGTGCAATACCTAGATCTGTAATGATTCACTAATCTTTGTCCACCAATACATCTTCCATCCTGAGCTTCCATGGGTAAAAAAATTTCCCATTAAATTTCTTGATCTTTATTTTTTAATTGCCATTTATTTTCACCTGAAGAATCAATTTCAAAAATATCTCAATACAACAAGGCTTATCATAGACCCGAGCCAAACCATTAGCCAAAAAGGTGTGCCCCTAAATCCAATAAAATATTTGATATCAAATGTATATTTTAACCTTGTACAATTAATTACTGCAAACATATTCTTAATAAAATCAGAAAAGATACAATGGCACACATAAACATTACAAAAATATTTTACCCTGGAAACCCAAATTGAGAAAACCAACAACATGTTTAGAGTCACACCTCTAATATTTTATTCATCAAATATTCATTTTTTACAATACAATACATATAGAGGATCTCATGGCATCCAAAATCCCTAATCCATTGACCTATATTAGTCAACAACCCTAATTCCTTAACAAGAATTAGAAAAACCATTGGTGAAAACCATGTTCCAAAAAACCACTAAAAAACGGATGTGAAAAATGTCAAAAAACTAAATTTGGGAGCGATGCCCCCAAACCCTCACAAAGGGAGGCTCCCTCCCCCCTATGACCCCCCGTGCTCTCGAGGCAACATGAACACTCGGTCTAGTTGTGCAAATAATATAACACATTGGCTATGACATTTTCTTCAATGTCTACCTCTATAAAGATACATATTTATTTGGTATCTCTAATTATGGACATGGTTATGATTATTCTAAAAATACTCAATTTGCACCTCTCAAGAACAAACAAGTGCATAAGTTTGAATTGCAATGTTGCATGTTAGTATCTTGAGGATCCTTATACCAACATCTTGAAGAAGCTTATACCAATATCAAAACTACATTAGCCAATGTTCCTAAAACTTGTGTTGCAAGTGAAGTGGTGAGGCATACCACTAATATAAAATTCAAATTCCAATTCATATTAAAATGATTACATATTTTTTCTCAATCTAAATAATAATATACAATTTTCAAAATGTGATACATAGTTAATTCACCAAATATTTATAAGACTTTTTAATTATTTTAGAAGAGGCACCACATGTTAAATAGTTTTATATGTTAAATTTCTTTCATAATTTGTTTAAAGAAGGTAAATTAAATCAACATTATATATATATATATATATATATATATATATATATATAGGTATTCAATTTAGTAAATTAAGTAATTTTTAACTTGAACCAAATTTCAATAAAGATCTAAATATAACAGATACTCAAGTAAGTATGAAGACTTTGTCTAGTAAATTAAAAAAATAAAGAAGAATATTTTGTTCAATGGGTTCTAAAAATGTTAGGGAAGAACATCGCCCTACTATAAATTATGTCATCATAAGAATCTATGTTTTTTACCTCTTCACCATTCTCCTTTCAATCCATATCCACAACCTGCAAATTTTTCTTCCTACTTTAAATAAATTGGTGTTGTTGTTAGTGCACCACATTCATGTGGGTTCATGGAATTTATTCGGTCACATATTTAAGATCTTCCATGACATTACTCACCATTGGCCTAAAATATGGATCTAGTTTAACACATCTAATCGCTATATTAGCAACATGAGTGATGGATTTCATCTTCTAATTTACACAGAGCCTTTCGTCTATATTTTTTATTATTTTTCCCGTATTTTCTTCATTCCCCACGTATGGTTTGGCCTATATAGATGCCACTAGGAATGATGATTGTTAGTCTAAGATGGACTACAAAATACAAAATCACTCTAATATGTCTATTTCAGTGTCATTGCATGGTCTGTTTTTGATGATAAACGATAAGATTCCTTATGCATCAAATGCAGTTTCATTCTTCTCCACCTAGTTTTGCATCTATGGCTTATCTACCACTTAACATCCAGTAAAACTACTCCAAAACTATACAAATGAATCTTGTATGTCAACATTTGAGTGTGAAAGTAACAATGAAAGCATCCATACAAAACTTAAGCTAATTATTAAAGAAACACAAAAAAATCCTATGGTCTTAATAGTTAATCAAGTTACTCGGTATGACAAATAGAAATATATTCTGGGATATATATGGTTTACGGTAGATCTATGCATATTTTTGTTCTCTTCACTGAAGTGGTAATATGAGAAGCCTTTGAAAGAATGAAATCACCCAATATTCCATTCAAATTTCCATCTAGAAGAATGTTTGCAGTCTTGACATCTCTGTGAATTGTCTTTGCAGTGAAACCCATGTGCAAGTGATTCTCAACCTAGAAACTAGTGAGCCATGATGTAATAGCAATGTCCCAAGGTGCAATGAACAATCTACAACTACTATAACTGTAAATTATGCTATAAATTTTGTTACAAGATCCTTTAAAAACAAATACATAACATCATTGCACTTCACATCCAATATATGGCATCACATGTATTTATCCTATTGACATGAATTTAATGACCTCAATGAATATATGTCATAGTTATCTAAGATTAAAATTCCAAACTTAGGCTATCTAAGAAGTCGAATTGGTTAGTCAATGTAGAATTGATTAAAACTTGAAAAATCACATTCTATTATAGCTTGGAAATAAGAAGTCGAATTGGTTAGTCAATCTCATGTGCGATAAAAGGAATTTAAATATTATGAAATAATAATTATTTCGTTAAGCATATGCACATTATTGGACATCAAGAACAATATTTGTAATTAAAAGTAAACTAATGGATGATCAACGATGGGCCAATAAAAACATTAGACTAATAAAAATATTGAACATTATTGTGAAAAATATCAATACATATAGTAAATTCTTGCATAAAAATACATGGCTTGATTAGAATAATAGAATTATTTTTTAAGAAACAGAAAAATAATGTGTAATTAATCATGCTTGGTTGATGTTATTAATGCCTTGATGCTATTAATGGCACTACCTTGTATAAATAAATATAGCCCTGGTTTCCTTCAAAGACTTCTTATGCGTAATTAATCATGCATGCTTGATGCTATTAATGACACTACCTTGTATACATAAATATAGCTCTGGTTTCCTTCCAAGACTACTTATTGTTATATTTTGCAAATTATATAAACAAACATTGCTTATAAAGTTACAAGTATGTCTAGCCTATGATTTAGGAGATTGTTAAATATACATTGTAAGGTTATTAAAATGTAAAGTTATATTAGTTCACGATTAGGTTAGTATAAGGGTGATGGTTATATTACAAGTTACATATTAGATTAGAGATTAGGGATAAAAGTTATATCAAGGTTGGATTATATTGATGGTTAAGGTTAAGGAATATTTTATGAATTATAATAATACATAGGTTAAGGGATATATTAAGAATTATAATAACACGTGTTAAGGATCAGTAGTTATATTAAAAGTTTAATATAATGATTATATTAATAGTTATATCCGTGTTATAAAGTTCCATTAAATATTAAAAGGATTGATGGTTATATTAAAAGTTAGAAATGGTGATTATAGATAAAGGGTATAGTGATTAAGAATTATATTAAAGGTGAGGATCATTTTTATATGAATTAGAAATATTGAGGGTATATTATTCATAATAGTAAGGATTTAAAAGAGGTGGTGATTAGGTTTTATAACTAACATTTAATTTAATTTACATTTATAATATTAAAATATTTTTTTACTATTATTTCATTGTAAAAAGGGATAATTAAATAAAGGTAGTTGTCTCAAGAATTTCATATATCAATTTTTATAAGTATTTTATTTTTATTAATATAATTTAATGGTAAAATTATGTTATTAAAATGCTTTTAATTTAAAAGAGATAGTTAAATGAAGGTACTTGTCTTAAGAATTTAAGATGTCATATTTTATAAATATTCTATGTTGAGGAATATAATTTCTTAATATATTTATGATATTAAAATATTTTTTACAATTATTCCATTATGTGATCATTTAATTCAATCTACATATATTCATTAATGGTTTATAACCAAATTCATTGAAGATGGCTAACTCTCCATTTTAGATTTAAATAATTATGGTAAGATATTAATTTTTATAAGTATTCTATGTTGAGGAATATAATTTCTTAGTACATTTATGATATTAAAATGTTTTTTACATTTATTCCATTATGTGATCATTTAATTCAATGTATATATATTTATTAATGATTTAATTCAATGTATATATATTTATTGATGGTCAGTAACCAAATTCATTGAACATAGCTAATTCTCCATTTTAGATTTAAAACATTAAAATATCAATTTTTATAAATATTCTATTTTGAGGAATATAATTTTTTAATATATTTATGATATTAAAATATATTTTACAATTATTCCATTGTATGATCATTTAATCATATTTGTAAGCAAATTCATTGAAGATGTCTAACTCTTAATCTTAGAATTAAAATAGCCACCTTCATTGCAACTTATCAATAGTAAAATGCTTAATGGACTAAATGAAAAGGCATTATATTATTTATTAGATTTTTATATTTTCATTAAATTTGTTATTTTTGTTTAGAATTAAAAATTTATATATTTAAAGAATCATTAATGACAATATAAAATGTTTGAATTAAAAAAAAAATCATTTTGTTTTTATTTTAACATTTATTTTAAAAACTCTACTAATTATAAATTTGAATTAAAAAACGATCATTTTATTTTTATTTTAACATTTATTTTAAAAACTCTACTAATTATAAAATTTGATCAAATTTAATTATTCTTTACAAAATTGTCGGATAGGATATTGAGAGTAGAAGATATGACCTCTCTTACATAGTTCGGAGATGTTGTGATTAATCAGACCCTATAATCCCTTTGATGATGCAAGGAATGTACTTGTGTGGTACAAAGGTTTTTATGATTGAAATAGGTATTGATTTTTGTGATTGAAATGGGTATTCTGAAAGGAATTTATAAGAATGTTGAGAGAGTAATAATGGCATGTCTCACAATCATGGGACAATATGGTGATGGGGGTATATAACCAATGGTGGAACTAGATAGAAAAACCATGTAAGAATGCTTACAACATTGGGTTAACTCTAAGACCGGGGGAATTGAACTTGAACAATACAATTGGAAGCAATTTTAATCTCTCTTGGTCAATATGTCTCTCCATGTTTTCATGGTTTGAGTTTTTGTTTGGTCTTGCTATGTGTTTTTGTTTAAGGTTGGGGCTATAAAGGATTTGAGCTTCTTGGGAAACACATGTGGTTTATGGGAAAATCACCTCACTGCTTCCTTATCTCAAACCCTATTCCCTCCCAATTTCTTGAGTTCCATTGCCTCTATGCTCTGTCTGGGTCTTCCATTGATCCTTTTCATTATCTTTTCCCTTTATGGCATAATTTTTCATCCCATCTTGTGGAGTATTTTGATTGGGATTGTCACCATTTAGTCCTTATTGTTGTAGGCAGGGGTGATTTTAAGAACCCCCCCTAAATTTATATGTATAATAATTGGGCGAATCCTCGTGATACATAGGAAAAATTGAAGGCCATTTTATCAATAATATAATATGTATATATAGTTTTTTGGCGAATCTTTTAGTCGATTATATAATCTTGTAAAATCTTGGCGAATCTTTCACTTAATTATTAAACCTTTAAAGTCTTGCTGAATATTTCACTTAATCAGAGCGAAAGTGGGCACACTAGCTCTCCTTGCTTATGTAGGGAGGATGAACCTAGTATGTGACTGTATTTTGGTATCATGATGTATCATTCTTGATCTGCATTTTTATCATTTAGTAGTGAAATATAAAATGCATTTTTCCCAAAATAAGGGATAGAAGGCTAGGGAGTGTGGCCATACCTAATTGGCTTTCCCTTAAGATTGATCTTTTCTGAATGGATAGAAATCTCTCCAGGTATAACGGGATTACAGTCTTTAGGTCGCTTGTCAACGGTCAGCATGGCCTGTATGAACCAAAAAAAGAATAGACTAAGGCAATTGAACAATGCATAACAAAAAATATTAGTTCTAGAAAATTTTGAAGGAGATAAGCCTATTTTGGGACTATGCTAACAAAAAACAATCTATATAAAAGGAAAGATTACTGTGTCTAATCTGAAAGATAGTGTGACATACAGTGAATGGAACTGCCCCACACCTCCACTTGGAAATTGGCTGACTTAGGTTTGTGACTGTAGCCATGTAACCATTCAGTGAATGCATGACAAGAAATAATGATAATTGACCTAGAGTCTGCAAGAAAAGAGCACCAACTTGTTCAAGGTACACATTACTCCGAAACTCCTAATTAGCTTCCCAGTTTATTATATCACTATATTATAAACACATTTGAATGGCCTGTGTAATTACAATGGTAAACTGCACTTACAAATGCATAGTTACAATCAAAATTTGATGGTAAAGAGACATGAGATCGATAACCCAAAAAATGACACACACTGTCCAATTTCTTAGCTGTGTAAGTCATAGCCTCCTACAAAACAGAACACTCATTGAGGTCAGGATACTTTTGCTATAATATCATACAAGAATCTAGCATTGTTAGATTATATATGGACTTATTTGGTTCAATAGAAAAAACTCTAAAATTGGAATCATCGTAAGCTCAAGCTCCTGAAAATATTAGAGGCCTAGATGCATGGACTACTGGTTTTTATAGGACATATGTTGTTCCAGCTCTTAACTCATCACAATATGCCACTTTGTCAAGTATTGTACAAGGTAAGAGAGAACATCAATCACACTTAAATCCCACTTAAATCATCACAGTATGCCACTTTGTCAAGTATTGTACAAGGTAAGAGAGAACATCAAACCTTTCACTTCCCTAGATCCTCCTCAACTAGTTTTTCTAGAAGTTTCTCCGTTTCTATCTGAGTATCCAACAAAAAGGACAATTTTCAGTCTGTCTACATAACAAAATGACTATGACACCACTCTTAATTTGATACAGAATTCTGAGGAGGCAATTGAAA
>ML780652.1:560515-587160 GCA_009831015.1 Picea engelmannii | reverse complement strand
CCAGAAAATTGAGGCGAATGGGAGGATCTGGTTCGAATTTTAAGGGGCGAAAATCGATTTCCATGCTCTTCCCTCACAAATATATGTGGGCTAAGGGTTATATATATATATATATATATATATATATATATATATATATATATTTGAAAAAAAAATTGGGGCTATATATAGGTAAACCAAAAAAACCTCTCTATGTAAAAAATTCGCCCAACCAAAATTCCAAACCTCTTAATTTCGGCCATCTGTGAAATTTCGCTCATAAAATCACCTATGCTTGGGAAACTTTCCTTCCTCATATGTGCAAGAACCAGATCACCAACTTCAAATTGAATTTATCACCTGTGTTGATCTACTCTGTGCTTGTATTCTTGACTCGAACTCTACAATCGCTCCTTGACTTGGATGTGAAGCTCCTTCATTGCTTCTGCAAAGTCTTTTGCACTAGCACTCCTGAATTCATTTTGTTCTGAATCCCTCAATTCAGAAACTCCCCTTGGATGCATCCCATATACAATTTGGAATGGACTCTGCCCTGTGCTTCTATTGATCGAATCATTATAAGCAAATTCTGCCTCTGGAAGAATGTGATCCCATTGACTGTGATGTTCAATCACTAGGCTCCTTAGCAAATCTCCCAAGTTTTTGTTTACAAATTATGTCTGCCCATCCATCTGAGGATGATAAGATAAGATAAATGACAAACTTGTCCCCATCTTTCTCCGTAAAGTCCTCCAGAAATGTCCCACGAACTTGGTATCTCTATCCGAAACAATACTCCTTGGCAAGCCGTGAAGCCTAACGACCTCTTTGAAAAATAGGTTCACAATGTGTGTTGCATCGCCAGTTTTCTGGCATGGTATAAAATGTGCCATTTTTGAAAATATGTCTACCACTACAAATATTGAATCAAATCCTCTTTTCGTTCTTGGCAGTCCCAATATAAAATCCATGCTCACTACGTCCCACGGCCTTTCAGGTATGGGTAATGACTGGTATAACCCTGTGTTCTTCCTTCTTCCTTTAGTGTGTTGACAAATTCTACATCTGTCCACAAATATCTTAACATCTGTCCTCATTCCTGGCCAAAAATATGAGCCATTTAATTTTGAGAACATTTTATCATGACCAAAATGTCCGACCAATCCTCCACTATGTTTTTCTTTCAACAGATTCTCCCTCACGGAGCATTTTGGAATACATAATTGATTGCCTCTGAATAATAATCCATCCTAAATCATATATTCGGTCCACTGACTTCTGTACCTGAGAATTGGATTCTCAGATGCCTCATACGCATCTTTAAAATCCAGATCATCCCTATATATTTCTTTGAGATTATCAAAATCCAAAGTTTTGACTCTGAATTCCTGCATAAGCAAAAATTTCCTACTCAAAGCATCAACAACTTTGTTAGCAGTTCCAGAAATATGCTTAATTACAAAAGTAAAATTCTTCATGTATTCAACCCTGCATGTATTCAACCCATTTAGCATACTTCTGGTTCAACTTCTCCTGTTGAGTCACGAATTGTAAAGTATGATTGTCACTATACAAGAAAAAATCTTTAGGAACCAAGTAATGTCTCCATTTCTTCAGTGCTTGTATGACTGTATAAAATTCCTTGTCATATGTGGAGTACATAACCTTCACTTCATTTAGTTTCTCACTGAATTATGTGACCGACCTGTTGTCTTGTCTCAAGACTGCTCCAATTGCAAATCCACTCACGTCACACTTGACCTGAAATGTCTTGCTGAAATCAGGCAAAACCAAAATTGGTTGCTCCGTGATCTTCTTCTTCAGCAGATTGAAGCTCTTCTTTGCTTCTACTGTCTAATGAAAAGATTTATGTCTTTTCTTCACCATATCCATCATCGGTGCGCTAATCCCACTGAAATTTTGGATGAATTTCCTGTAGAAACTAGCTAAACCATGGAAGCTTCAAACTTCAAACACACCTTTCAGTGATGGCCAATTCTTGATTGCGTTCACCTTTTCTGGATCCATCTTCAACTCATTTGTAGAGATAAAAAAACCCAGGTAAATGAGTTTCGTCCTCATAAATGATGATTTCTTCATGTTTATCAACAATTTCTCTTGCTGCATTCTCCTCATCACTATAGCTAAATGATTTAAGTGCTCTACTTCAGTCTTGCTGAAAATCAATATATCGTCAAGATATACGATGATGAATTTTCCTATGAAATCCTTCAGGACTTCATTCATCAATCTCATGAAAGTACTAGGTACATTCGTTAAGCCAAATGGCATAACAAGCCATTCATACAACCCTTGATTTGTCTTGAATGTTGTCTTCCATTCATCACCTTCTCTCATACGAATCTGATGATATCCACTTTTCAAATCAATCTTTGAAAATAATCTTGCTCCACTCAAGCAATCCATCAAATCATCCATCCTTGGCAATGGAAACCTGTATCTGATGGTAATATTATTGATCACCCTTGAGTCTATACACATCCTCCAGCCTCCATCTTTCTTTGGGCTGAGAACTTTTGGAACAGTGCATGGACTCAAGCTCTCTCTAACCAATCCTTTGTCCATTAAGTCCTGGACTTGTCTCTTGACCTCTTCATTCTCCCGTGGCATCGATCTGTACACTACTTTGTTTTGTAAACTAGCTCCAGGTATAAGATCGATGTGATGACTTCTACTTCTGATCAGTGGCAACGAACAAGGTAGTTCATCCACTACTATATCAACAAACTCTTCCAACAACTTTTGGATTTCCTTTGGTAAATCATCCACTCTTGTACTAGTTAAAAAAATTCTAGGCTTCCTGACCACAATGAATTGTGTATCTTCCTTCTTCTTAACCTCCTTAAGAAGTTCCTTCCCACTCATGAGAAGTACAGTGTTGCTTACCTCTGGTTTCACTTTTTTATCCTTAATCAACAACATGTGAGTCCTCCCATTTTTTTCCAAGGTGTATGTGTTCTTTCTCCCATCATGAACCACATTCCTATCATATTTCCATGGTCTACCCAGCAATAGATGACAAACATCCATGGGAATGATATCACATAATATTTCATCCTTATATCCTCCTATTTTAAATTCAACTAAACATTGTTTAGTGACATTTACCTGATGTCCTTTTTGTAGCCACAAAACTCTATATGGGCTTGGATGTTCAATAGTCTCTAGCTACAACTTTTCTACCATCTCTGTAGAAACGATATTGCCTTTGCTACCACTATCCACGATGACTTTGCATACCCTATCTTTGGTCTTGCAAGCAGTTTGTTCCTTTGGGATGGGTTCTCTGCCTCCTTCTCGAGTGTTAAGAGAACTTTTCTCATCATCAACAATCTTCCACCCTCAGCATCTTCTGCCTCAACATTCCATCCTTGTGCTTCAGCAATGTGAGTTTCACCTCCTTCTTTCTTCCTATCTGGACATTCATAGGATTTGTGTCCATTTTTTCCACAGGTAAAGCATTTTATTTCTCCACCTCTGCCTCTTCCTCTTCCTCTGGTTCGAGGAAAAGTATTTCTATCAGCATATTATCCTCTTTGTGAGCTTTCTCCTCTCTCATGCTGAGTTTGAGGTTTCTTCCCCTCTTCTTGAGGTTTCTAAGCTCTGTCTTGGGCAATTTTCTTGCCTCTGGCTTGACTTCTGCCTCGACCTCTTTGACCTTGCTTTCATCTCAGCTTCTCTTCAGCTTTCAGAGCCATATGATAAGCATATTCTACAGTCCAAATGATCATCATGCTCATCTCATATTGGATGTCATATCTTAGACCATTCATGTACTTGGAAACCTTTTCATCATTGCTTTCCTGATGACCTGCTCTGATGTTTAGTTTGTATAATTCTTCAATGTACTCTTTCACTGACATCATATTTTGTCTCAAATTATGCATCCTCCAAAACAGAGTGATTTGATAATCCTTAGGTATGAATTTTGCCTTCATCTTCACAACCATTCTATCCCAACTCTTGATTTTCTGCTTGCCTTTGCAATGTCTGTCAACCTGCAGTTCATCCCACCATAATGATGCATGCCCTTTAAGTCTTGTGACAACATGTTTGACTTTCTTATCTTCCTTGACATCCTCATAGTTGAAGTATTTATCCATAGCTCTAATCCAATCTAGAAGCTC
This sequence comes from Picea engelmannii, assembly GCA_009831015.1. Classification (NCBI taxonomy): domain Eukaryota; kingdom Viridiplantae; phylum Streptophyta; class Pinopsida; order Pinales; family Pinaceae; genus Picea; species Picea engelmannii. The sequence goes on along the minus strand of ML780652.1, from coordinate 583,033 downwards.
TTCAACATCTAGGTTTCCCTCATACATAGAAATTTCCATCTTTTCTCTAGCACCTATCCTTGCAACAACCCTGAATAGGCATTCATCTACAACATCTTCGACTGTGAATTCTTCTCCATGTCTAGATTCATTTTCATTGTCAGCCTCACTGATATCCCCAGTGTCGACTATGCGCCTCTGTGTTGTCTCCATAGTATCAAGCCTGGCACATAGTTCATGCATTTCCCTTTCCACTGCTGGATTAGGCATTGGTCTATCTCTCCTTCTCGGTATCATGGCTAAGAAATATTCCTCTTTTCTCTGCTATAGAAAGCAAAGAACTCTTACTCGCTCTGATACCACACTAGTGTAGACCCCCAAACCCTCAGGTCCAAGGTCCTCACAGGATCACTCTATGTCTTCCCTTTGAGTCTAATTGACTCTTTGGTTTCCCCTCAGGAAATACCTTTCACACACAATTGTGTAACCACAGGTCCTTATGGGTGTACCCGTGCAATCACACACGAAGCATCAACCCAAATATCCTAACCCGAAATAGGATCGCACCCTTCGTGAATTCGGGACTTCGGGTTTCACTATTTTGTGACCCCTGTTGTTGAGGGTTCCTATCTCTACAACCTCCAAAACCTGAACTGCTGAACTTCGATGCACTCAGCAAAGGTTGAATTTCCCAACGGGATTCTCACTTCATCGGGATATCAGACTTTGTGATTTTGCGAATCCAGATGCAAGGCTCCCAGTCCTTCGACCTCCGAATCTCGAAATGGTCAAAAAGATTTGACTCCACCTGGCGACAAGTACACCACCTGTCACTCTCCCCAGCTTTTAGGAATTTCTCTCCCAAAGTGTTTCCTTCTCCATTCCCAAAACCTAGAGTGCTGAAATCCCAAAACTACAATCCAATTTCTGTCGCAACTTGTGACTTCGGGATTTTCGATTCACTGTGATCAACTCCTCATCGTTAGGATCCCCGAAATGCCGAAATGATCTGACGGCTCATGCACAGCACAATCAATGGTCCACGTTAATTATGGATCATAAAGTGGAAAGCTTGCCTACCTCTAACCACCCTGTAACTTCCCTGGATCCTACGGTCCTCATGATTTCATGAATTCCCCACAAAAAATTTCGACCACTCGTCGCTCCTTGATAACTCTTGTGAAATAAACCAAGGTTCTTCCACTAGAAATTAACTTCTGCTAGATGACTTTGAACCTTGTCTCCCTTCAAAGTAGTTCGACCTTGTCCTCCTTTGAACACTTCAACAATTCTACCCCTTCTGATCTTTCTTCGCAATTTTGAGTCTTCGAAAAGACTCCTACACGCACTGCTTGTGGCAATCCCTCAAACACTTTTAATTATTTGAATTCTTGACTCTGTGCACCCTCCTACAATATAAGTCCTTCAATTCACCCCTTAGTGTATAAGTTTTGATCTTTCAACCAGCCTGCACACACCTTGCATGGATTTTGTGATTCACCTACACTTCTACAGGAATGAGAACAATGGTATCTCTCCTGAGTTTTCAGAGATAAACTCTGAACCTTGTCGACGCACTCCTTGCGGATGATTTCACTACACTCCTTCCAGGAAATTATCTCACTCGGGAAGAGAAACAAGTGAAACTCATTCTCTCTCTCTCTCAGACTTCAACATTCAACATGAAATCATACATTCACACAATATTAAAGCAAATGCATAACAGAGAGAATAAACAACCATAAGCATACCATTTAGCATGTATACACAGAGAACATCATAACACCATGAGTCTGCTCGAAAAGATTCATATATTAAATTCAAAGCTTTTGTACATGGGTTCTTCTCTACATCTCTCTGTTATCTCTCTATGCTTCTGATGCAATGCTCTCTAATGTCTTAATGATACAAAGGTGAGGCTGTCTATATCCGTTTTCCCTCTTGCTCTCTAAACTGTATAATCTAATATTCAAATCTACCTACTTTCATTAACTATGCATAAATGCCTTAATGTTTTAGAGATGAGATCAATCTCTCAAGATCTGTTTATAACCTCCAATATATAAATGCGAGGTACACCTTCTAGCTATTACATTAATATCTCGAAAACATTCCAAAACATGAAAAATGTGTGTTTGCACTTTCCATCTATCTTCCACCTTCACACTCGCTTGCTACTGGCGATTCTCCTGCATCAAGAAGCATCCATGACCCACTCCATTGAGAATTCATGTGAGCTATGGCATATAATATTATCCCACATCAACTACAAGGCATTACCGTATGTATGCAAAGAATTCACAGGTATACCAGAACTCAAGGTTGATCATGAAGGCGTGTGGAATGGATGTGCACAAGGGAAGAACATCAAGAACCCTTTTCCGAGAAGAGACAACAAAGCAGAAGGAGTCTTAGAACTCATTCATTCGGATGTGTGTGGCCCAATGCCATAATCCTCCATCAGTGGGTATGTATATTATGTATCTTTAATTGATGATTATTCTCGTAAGACCTGGGTTTACTTTTTGAAATCAAAAGATGAAGTGTTCAGTAAATTCAAAGAATTCAAAGCCTTGATAGAGAATATTTCTCAAAGAAAGATAAATATACTTAGGCCAGATAATGGAGGATAATACACCTCAAAAGAGTTAGTGAACTTTTGCAAATATGTTGGGATCAAGAGGGATCTCACCACTCCCTATAAACCTCAACAAAATGGTGTAGCAGAAAGAAAGAGAAAAACAATAATGGAAGCTGTGAAGACCATGATCCATGATCAAGATCTTCCAATGTGCTTATGGGAAGAAGAAAAAGTGACAACAATATATGTACAAAACTAATTGTCCCATAGTGCACTTGGGTTCAAGACCCCAGAAGAGATGTTCACCAGAAAGAAGGCAGAGGTAAGCCATCTCAAAATATTTGGCTACCCAATATTTGTACATATTCCGAAAGAGAAGAGAAACAAGATGGAAACCTTAGGAAAGAAGGGAATATTTGTGGGATACTATGAGGCCTCCAAGGCATTCAAGATTTATATACTAGGTCACCATCACATTGAGATCAGCAGGGATGTGACCTTTGATGAATATGTAGCGCTCAAGAAATCAAGAAGATGTCAGATTGAATAAGTATATGAAGAGGAACCTGTATCTCCCAAAGTTGCATAATAAGTGGAGGTTCCTAGAGTTATAGAACCAGTGAGGGAAGTCATAGCTTCCCCTGATGAGGAAATTATAGAAGATCATGACATAGTAGAATTTCAAGAACCTCCTCAGATGACGATCTCCCATAAGAGAAATCTTGCTTGGGATAGGGAGCTTATTAAAGATGGAGAGAAGTATGGTATTCCCGAAGGAACCATGATACAGGTGAAGAGACCTAAGCCATTCTCCAGCTATATGGATTTGATGTGTGATCTCCTAGAGAAAGAGCCTACCTACTTTGAAGAATCCATTCAGAATAAAGAATGATAATATGCCATGACAGAAGAATACCAATTCATAATAAATAATGATGTATGGGAAATAGTTCCCAGATCGAAGAGTAAGGATGTGGTATCGTTGAAATGTCTCTTCAAAATAAAAAATGTTGTTGATGGAAGTATTGAGAAGTATAAAGCAAGGTTTGTCACTCGCAACCTTTCTCAAAAGTAAGGCATTGACTATGAAGATACATTTTCTCCTGTAGCCAGATACACTTCAATCAGAACCATCATAGTCCTTGCAGCTAAGATGAAGTGGAAGTTACACAAGATGGACATAAAGATAACTTTCATAAATGGTGTCATCGAAGAAGAAGTGTATATAGAACAACCTAAAGGATTTGAAGTTGAAGACATGAAGACTCATGTCTAAAAGTTGAAGGAGGCTCTATATGGGTTGAAGCAAGCTCCTAAAGCTTGGTATGGCAGGATATACATTTTTCTTATGAGCTTGGGATTTACCAAGAGTAAAGAAGATTCTAACCTCTACTTCAAGGTTATGAATGATGAGCCGATGATATTGTTGTTGTATGTGGATGACTTATTCTTAACATGAGAAGAAAATCTCATCATTGAATGTAAGAAGAAGCTCGCTTCAAAATTTGAGATGAAAGACATTCGCCTAATGCATTATTTCTTAGGTATTGAGGTATGGAAGAGCCCAGAGAGAATCTTCCTTAACCAAGGGAAGTATGCAGTGGAAATCCTAAAGAGATTTGATATGTTGGAGTGAAAGTCCATGAATACACCCATGGAAACGAAGATGAAGCTACTGGTAGATACTTCATCAGAATTGATTGATACCATGCTATACAGACAGATCATTGGATCGTTGATGTACCTAACGGAAACCAAACCAAATATTTGTTTTTCCGTGAAAACTTTGAGTCATTTCTAGTAGAACCCAGACATGTTCACCTAGTTGTTACAAAACATGTGGTGAGGTACCTTAAGGGTACATTAGATTGTGGTCTCAGCTATGATTGAGATCATCATTTCAAACTAAGTGGGTACACTGATTTAGATTGGGATGGCAGTGTCTCTAATAGGAAGAGAAATTTAGGATGTTGTTTCAGTTTGGGATTAGCCATGATCTCATGGCAGAGTAGGAATCAATCAAGTATTGCTTTCAGTACAGCGGAAGAAGAGTACATTGTTGTGTGTTCTGCCAGCTATGAAGCTATATGGCTTCGGAAGTTGTTGATAGGTCTATTCGACCTAGAGATGGATACAACCACGATTCCATGTGATAACTAGAGCTGCATAAAGATGACAAAGAATCTTGTATTTCATGATAAGTTGAAACACATAGATATCTGATACCATTAAATCTATGACATGGTGCAGAGAGGATCCATAAAGCTCAAGTACGTTAGCACGGATGAACAGGTTGCTGATGTGTTGATCAAACCTCTATCTCATGTAAAGTTTGAGCACTTTCGAGATAATCTTGGTATAGTTTGAAAGGACCTCCCTTGAAAGGGGGAGTAGTTTTTTGTTGATATGCCATCGTAGTTCTGTTCTTACAGCTTAATTGTTGTGTCGATATGCCAGCCTAGTGTTGTGCTTCCAACTTAATTGTTGTGTTGATATTTTAGCTTAATTGCTAATTCCAACTTAATTGTTGTGTTGAGATGCCAACCAGGTGTTGTGATGCCAACTTAATTGTTGTGTTGAGATTTCATCTTAATTGTTGATTCCAGCTTAATTGTTGTGTTGAGATTCCAGCCGAGTGTTGTGCTTCCAGCTTAATTGTTGTGTTGATATTTCATCTTAATTGTTGTGTTGTGATTCCAGCTTAATTGTTGTGTAGTGTGATAGCCTTGTGATGTGATGATGTACCAACCTCATGCTGTGATGATGTGCCATCCTCATGCTGTGATGATGTGACCAACCTCGTGTTGTGGTGATGATGATGTATTAGTTTAATACTAATCCATATTGATGCAGATGATGATTTCATTCCATTGTAAATGACGATGATACCGATGAGAAAAACTTCTGATGATTTATAGATATGCCAGTCAGTGTTCCAATATGTTGTTGATGATGATGTCCTCTCACCCACCTGATGCTTTTTATGATGATGTCCTCTTTCTCGCCTAATGTTGATGTAGAACACCCTTCTTGTTAAGGGGGGTGTTGAAATAATGTAACTGCAAAGAGTATTCTAATTATTATTGATGCATTATTCATTAGATAAATCCCCTATTGCAGATTAATCATGTCAGCTATTGAAAATGACCAAATCCCCTTTTGTGGATTGGTAAAAACATAATTGTGATAGGTAGAATAATAAGTCGGCCCTAGAATATATTAAAGATGGTTATAACCACCCAGAAGAAGAAGTCGGCCCTGCTAGTGAAAAGACACCTCCATCCACATGTACCAGAGTTGTATAAATAAGGAGGCTAGCCCCTCATTTAGACACACACACTTGTTCATTAAGAGACAAGTTTAGAGTTCAGAGTTGCAGTTAGAGAAGAGAGAGAGAGAGAGAGAGAGAGAGAGAGAGGCACATTCTTGGGAGAGGAATTTCCATATTTGTTTCAGTTATCTCTTGGCATTGTATTGGCTATCTATAATAAGGAATTTTTTGCTAGGTTTTCTCCCCCATGAGGGTTTCCTAAGATAAATGATGTGTCTCTTGTGATTGTGTATTTCTTAATGATCCTATTTATGCTATTGTTATCTAGTGAAATGAAAATAACTCTAATAATAGATTAAACATTAACATACCTTCCTCTCGGTCCCTTCAAAAAATCCTACTTTGCAACAGTATAAGACTTTGCAGTATCGACTGCAAACTTAGTAATAAATCCTACAATAATGTTGTCTACCTAGAAATCCACTATGCACATGAATTTATAATTAACATTCTCTATCCATGAAATATTCTCAGTAGTCCACTCTACTGGTCTTATCCTGATCTAAATGGATGTTGGTGGCCTCCCACCTATTCAAACTGGCTCATTTTGGTAGTTTTTTCCCTAGTTTTTGGGTCCCTGGCTTATGAGGCCGTTTTGAGGCCCTAAACAACATTTTTTAGGGCTCTCCACAGTCATAATGACCTTTGATAGGTAGCAACAAAATGTTTAGTCCTCATATAGACCTTTCCAATGGGTTATCATGCGCCTAAAATTAAGATCGTATGCAAAATTACGACCCTGGGAAGTTGATGTACTAACTTACCTAAACGGGGCCCACATGACGTTTGGCACTTCATCTCCTAGGGTTAGGTTCTTTTGATGTCTAAGTTTTTTGACATTTTTTTTTATTGTAAAAAGGACTTCAGAACCTCATTGTAATCATATTCTTTAGAATGAGTGCAATCTTCACTTCTCTTCTCAGAGATAAGCCACCACCATCTAGCCAGCTTGTTTTCGCTGCATTTTACAGTTTCACCTTATTTCCTTATTGAATAGAAACCAATTTTATTCTATATTTGTTATTCTGTGTTAAGCATCTTTTGATAATAATCTATATTAATCTCATTCTGCAAATATGTTTTGGATCAGTGGTATCACAACGGTCTTCCCCTTGTCGTTCTTAATGCATGTCCCCAACAAGGTTAGGGTATAAAGAATTGGGTATCGAGCTTGTTTCTCTTGAGGAAAAAATATCTCACACACCCAAACAACCTCTCATGGTAGAAGAAAATAAAGATGATGGGACAAAATATCCCTTCAAAATGTTTCTCGAGGAATCCCTCACAAAAGAGAGGAATGAGATGATGGATAGTTTTGCGTAAATCCTTTGAGGGCTACCAATAGGCGATGCATCTTCCTCAAATGGAGGTGCCTCCCCCATCAAGGTACAAATAAACTTTGATATTCCTATATTTTAAGGTCATATAGATGCAAATACTGTAGAAAAATGGTTGAATCTTCTAGAAGTGTATTTCTCTTTCCATAACTTCTTGAATAGAGAAAAGATTACTTTTATGCTCCTCAAAGCCATCCCCCATGTCAAATATTGGTGGGAATTTTTCTGTGAGAAAAAGGAAATAGAGGAAACCTCATTATTTATAGTCATAGTCACTTGAGAGTCCTTCAACGATGATATTAAGGAACAATACTACCCTGTTGGAATTTATGATGAAATGTACACAAAATGGACCATGCTGCAGCAGGAAAGAGACCAAGCGGTGCCCGAGTTCACAAATATCGTCCATACCTTGCACACCAAGATGGGTATGAAATATTGTAAGCATAATATGGTGCTCAAGTATCACAACAATATGCATAGATACATCCAGGATGAAATGGAGTTTGTAGACATCTCATCCTTGGGTGCAACCTACCTATGTGCTGTCAAAATCGAGCAGAAGCTCAAACAAAATACATGAAAATTTGGGCATGGGAACCAGTCACAACAAAATCTAGGAAAGGGTGGCCCCAACTTGCATAACAAAGGACAGAGAAAAGATGAACAACCTCAAGAAAACCAGTCCAGGCCGCAAGCAAAGAAGGACACCAGAAATACAAAGAAGAATACCAAGAAGTGTTGCAACTTCCATAAGATCCCTTGGCATAAAACTGTTGATTGTCTCTCAAAGAATTTGTTGGTGACTGAGGTGAAAGCGTATGAATCATATGTGGGTTACGACTTTGATTCATAACCAAAATAGGGGAGACAAATCATAGATGCAGAACCCAATGCCACTATTGCTACCACCAAGCTCCAGCCCAGGAACCATACGAGACATAGGAAGGTGAACTCCTTTTTCATTCACATATGTGGGTGAAGGGTACTCTGCTTCACTTCATCGTTGATAGTGGTATCCAAAAGAACCTCATCTCAACATAGGTTGTCAAGAAAATCGCTTTGCTGACAACGCAACACCTACAACCCTACATCATCGGATGGCTCCACTAAGGAGGCAACATCCACGTAAGCCAACAATGTTGTCTGTCATATGGAATAAAGCCCTTCAAAGATGAGTTATTGTGTGATGTTTCCCCTCACGAAGTTTGTAATGTTCTTTTGGGCCAACCATATTTATGGAAATGTCATGATGTATATGAGTCTATGCCTCACAATATTATTATTACTTTGAACAAGAAATTGTACAGGATACCTGAGGCAGTCCCACCTAGTGCTATTTCCTTGATCTCTACCAAGCAATGCAAAAACGTCCATCTCTCAGAAAGGGAATTTTGTCTTCTTTGTGATTCACTCTCAGAATGAGCGAAAGATCACAACCACATTCAGGGTCTTCGCGACCGACCTCTCCACATAGTAGAAGAAAGTGGATAAGGTCGTGGAAGAATACTCATATATCTTCTCCTCACCTACCAGGGTACCTCTGCATTGTCAGGTTAAGCACCCCATCAATCTGACCCTTGATGCACCGCTGCCCAATGAGCCAGTCTACCATCGCTCTCTGTTAGAGAATGAGGAGATCAAGCGACATATCCACGAATTTATCTACAAGGGGCACATTCATCCTAGCTCATCACTTTGTGGGAGCCCAATCATGTTGGTACAAAAGAAATATGGAACTTGGTGACTCTGCATTGATTACCGGGCCCTGAATAAAATTACAGTAAGAAACTGGTACCTGATTCCCTGAATCGATGACCTCCTTGATTAGCTCACAAGTTCCAAATAGTTTAGTAAGATTGATCTGAAGTCTAGCTACCACCAAGTCCCGATAGAATAGACATATGTATGGAAGACCACCTTCAAGTCAAAGGAAGGTATTTTTTAATGGTTGGTCATGCCCTTTGGGTTGAAAAATGATCTGGCCACTTTCATGAGGATGATGGACGATATTCTGCGAACATTCATCAATACTTTTGTAGTGGTGTATCTGGATGACATCCTCATTTACAACAAGACTTGGGCATAACACTTGCAGCATATTCAACAGGTTCTGCACACCCTGCAGCAACAGGAACTCTACACCAACTTGGAAAAATTCTCCTTCGGCATGGACATGGTTCATTACCTAGGCTACATTGTTGATCAACATGGCGTACATGTGGATCCAAACAAAATCCAAGTCATCTGTGACTGACCATCCCCAACCACACTCATTGAGCTTTGAATATTCTTGGGCCTTGCCAATTTCTATCACAGGTTCATGTTGGGATTCCATATTGCATGGACCCTCAACGAAGTAACCATGGGTGGTGGTAAGGTGAAATTTGTGTGGGGCCGATCCCAACAAAAAGTGTTTGATTATTTGAAGCAACACTTGTGCTAAAACCCAGTAATTTCAGTACTAGACTTGCAACAACCCTTTGAGATCAAGACAAATGCTTCAGACTATGTTGTGGGAACTGTTCTCACTGAACACAACCACCCCATGGCCTATCATAGTGAGACACTATCATATTCTATCTGTAAGTACCCTACTTATGAAAAAGAAATGTACTCCATCGTGCAAGCTTGTCTCCATTGGAGACATTAAATTCTTGGGAAGGAGACAATCAATCACACTAATCATAAGACATTGCAGTTCATGCAAACACAAGGCAAATTGCAGAATGACAACCATTAGAAGTGGTCCAAGTACTTGCAACAATTCCAACTCAACATTAAGTCTAAAATTGGAAGCATCAACCACATCGTTGATTTCCTCAGTAGACCGTCAGTCACAACACTCACCACAATGCTAGACTCTTGCAGCCATGATACCTCTAGATGGCCCCAACTCTATGAGACAAACCCATAATTTTCCACAACCTACCAAATGTTGGGAGCAAACATAGTTGTCACTAATTTCCATCTTCAGGACAGGTTGCTATGTCGTCTAGGCCATATCTGTGTTCCATCAAGTGAGTGAGCGAAGATGATCTAGGAAGCCCACTACATTCTAGTGGAAGGACACTTCAGAGTCGAAAAGAAATTGGAAATGTTGCAGAAACATTTCTACTAGATGAAACTTTGATAGGAGGTCAACAAGTATATTAGGTCCTATACTGCTTGCACAATTTCCAAACCGACCACTAAGAAACAGGTTCTATACACCCTTCTTCCTACTTCTGACAGGCCATGGGAATCCATCTCAATGGACTACATGTCGGACCTCCTATTCACCAAGTAGAGAAATGACTGTGTTTTTTTTGTTGTGTCTCACTTTTCTAAGATTACGATTCTGGCCACCTGCAAGAAGAGCATCACAGCAGAGGCCATTGCCAAGATCTTCTTTGAATGAGTCTGGGTAGATTTTGGAATCCCATAAACCATTGTCTCAGATTGGGACAGTTGATTTCTCAACACAGTCTGGTCAAGCCTATGGTCACTGTTGGACCCCAAGCTCACCAAATCCATGACCTTCCACCCCCAGACAGATGGCCAAACCGAGGTCGTAAATCAAATGATCATGTATATCCTGTGAATGTATAATTCCAAGCACCCTCGTACATGGGATTAGATTCTTCCCTATGTTAAACATAGGTACAACCGAGCCCTGCATATCTCAACCGAACACATCCCCTTTCAGGTGGGGTTGGGATTCCAACCATTGGGTCCCATAGATGTTGCACTACCCCTTGCGATCACCTCAACTGAATCATATCCTGCTCCAACTGAGGTTGACAAAGCCACCTGGTTCATTGAGCGGATCCATCACATCTGCCAATAGGCTCAGGATATCCTACATAAGTCCAATGACAAGTAAAAGCAACACCATGATCAACACCGGGTGCCACATAAGTTTCAGGTGGGTGACAAAGTTTGGTTCAACTTGCAGAAAGAGCACCTTACATGACCCCATCAAAAGCTTCACCCACTCCATTATGGGTCATACACCATCACCAAGGTTGTGGGTGATAATTATTTTGAGATTAACATTCCTTCTTTCCTTATATTGCACCCAATGTTCAACATGGATATCCTTCGACCGTATTTCCCACCATTATTGGACACCTTAGAGATAACATAACAATTGAAACCAATAGAGCCCAACCCCGAATGCATACAACATGCATACAATAATTATATTGTGGACAAACAGATCAAGGGCACTCACTAACAAGGGATCCAACTTTATCAAGTTATCAAAGTAGGGCAACTCCTGCACCAAGGCAAGTAGCTCACCTGGGGCTAAATTCAATAGAAATTTCTTCATTTGATGGGGGAACTCAACGCAATGGGTACCATTTCTTCCTAAGGGGTAGGATTGATCCAAATGGATTTCAGTGGCCTCCCACCTATTCCAGCTGGCTCATTTTGGTAGTTTTCCAGTTTGGCAGTTTTTTCCCTAGCTTTCAAGTCCCCGACTTGCGGGGCCATTTTGAGGCCCTAAACCATGTTTTTTAAGGCTCACCACACTCAAAATGACCCTTGATAGGTAGAAAAAAATGTGTGTTCCTCAGATAGACCTTTCCAATGGGAGATCGTGCACCTAAAACAAAGATCGTATGCAAAATTTACGACCACAGGAAATTGATGTACTAACTTACCCAAACGGGGCCCACATGACTTTTGGCGCTTCATCTCCTAGGGTTATGTTTTTTGGATGTCTATGGATTTTGACATTCCTATTTATTGTAAATATTCCTTCAAAGCGTCCTTGTAATAATCTTCTTGCAAATGAGCATAGCCATCACATCTCTTCTCAGAGATAATCCACCAACATTCTAGCAAGCTTGTTTCCACTACATTTTACAGTTACAACTTATTTTCTTATTGAATAGAAACCGGTTTTATTGTATATTTGTTATTATGTGTTAAGAATCTTTTGATAATAATGTGTGTTCATTTCGTTCGACAAATATATTCCAGATCATATCCGATTAGTTGTATGATTTTCCTTCAATCTCAATAACCACTCCTGCAATAGTTCTGTAAAATACCAAAAACATGCCTCATGAAGATTAGTAAAAACATACCTTTCCAATAATGCTGCAATGTATAATTAGGGTTTCTATTTTCCTTTTGTGTGAAATCAAGATCTTTTGTCACTAACCATATTTTAATATCTTGTTTAGTCAGATTCCATGGCCTAAACAACCCCTTCTAATCCTTCATTGATCCAGGTGGATATCGATGGCCACCCACCTTTTCTGACTGGCTCAAAACAATTTTCTGGCAATTTTGGCAATTTACTATTTTTAGCAGGTTTTAACTTCCGGGGCCATTTTGAGGGCCTAAATGAAGGTTTTTTGAGATAGAGGTTCCCAATGATAGACAAAGGCATAATTGAGCCCCCAAAATGAATCTCCTCGACGATACCTTTCCAACGAGCTATCACACGCCTAAAACGGAGATCGTATGCAAAAGTTACGACCCCGGGAAGTTGATGAAATAACTTACCCAAATAGGGCCCACATGACTTTTGGCGCTTCATCTCCTAGGGTTAGGTTTTTGGATGTTTATGAATTTTGGAATTCTTGTCTATTGTAAAAAGGCCTCTAGAGCCTCATTGTAATCATCTTCTCACAGATGCGAGTAGCAGCCACATCTCTTCTCAGAGATAAGCTACCAACGCCCTAGCTAGTTTATTTCCATTCTGTCTGTAAGCATATTTCAGTCATTTGTTATTAATGAAATGAAGTCTTATTTCCGCTGCATCTCTGCATTTATGTGTATTTCTGTATTTCATTGTTTTCCTACATAAATCCAGATCATTCATTCTCTTCATTGTCCTTCTCAACAAGTCCCCTCCAATCTATTATTTTGGGTTTCAACCGACAACAGAACCACTTTTTGGATGTTAATGGGCTAACCCAGGTTCTACTTTAGATTTCTAACAAAACCCTGCAAACCATCGACCCTTCCGGAGACTAGAAGACAACACTGTGCACATAGTGCACAATGAAGTCTCACCCAAGATGGATTTATGGATGACTGAAGCACCTAGATGTCTGCAACCTTGGAAGGGATGCTACTTTGGGGATGTTAGACATGCTTTTTACTTCAACATATACTAGATCTATTATTCTAATACACCATTATATCCATATCTACCATTATGTAAGAATTCACATTCATTAATCTTCATTCTACAATAAATATCATGACTATTCTAGTGCATGCTGCATTTTACTACTACAAATTCATCAATTCAACATAACTAACAAGAAATAAAGCAACCATTCCACATAAAGACACAAGTTTTACTGTGGTTCACCCCCTTGAGCTACATCCACAAAGATCTGACATTCATCGCTCATTTATTATTCTTCATCAAATTCATTGCGTTGTGCACATTACATCAAAGTACAATTGAAAATAGTGAGGCTGACAATATCTCACCAAGCTCCACATCTTGCGATCTTACCCTTAGTTACAATGCATATCTCTCAAAAAATAACTAATCTCCAAAACTAGCTTCGCAACTAGATAACTCAAGCAATAATACTTCATACACTATCCAAATTCTAAATCTATCTCCTCATATCTCACAATACTTATTTATACTACAAAAATGGGTTAAAACCCATTACAACAATGACCAAAACTCTGACCCACTAACCCTAGGTGAGTTAGGTTTGTCCACTTTCTAACTTTCTACATGTGGTTGATCCGCATCCTTCTTCCTCACACTACTTTTCCTTGTTATCCGACGCACTCCTTTTCTGGTCCATTTTCTAAATGTCTTCCTTAATTGCTGCAATGTTCCCCAAAATGTCCTGTGCCAACAACATCATCACTTATTGTTAAATCCATTTTATTTCATTCACTCAACATCTCAACTGGAATAGGAATGGAGGAATATAATAACAATGAGAATACCAACTTGCACATGTAATCAAAATCTCATCAACCATGTTCAAACTAAGACTCTAATATGATTCGCAAAACCATAAAATAATACCCAAATACAAAATTTCAATACACTATGAGTCTTGACTCATAAACACAACCATATCTCATTTCATTATTTTCCAATTAATTTCAACTATGTATCAAAATCACCAACCATTCCATGCTGTCAAATAATAACCAATAAACCAATTATACCAAAATTGCATGCATGTGTAATTTGACCAAATATTGGTTGGAATAAAAACTATTTCAACCAAAAGTCCCAAAAGACTGAGGAAAATGCAAGGAAGAATCATATCTTGAATGGAAATATCATCATGTGTTCGAATCTAAAAGATTTGAGTTCGAGATTATAGCTTGTAGTTATGGGTTTGAAACCTATGTTTTCAGGAATGTTATATTTAGAATCAGTTTGAATAGATTCAAATTGACAGTAAAGCCCAATATTTCCTTTAACATCCAAATCCTAATCAAAGTGAAAAGCTGGTCAATATGCATACACAACCTTTAATTCACAACTAGATTTAAATTTCCAAAATATTTAATTTTCAAATGAAAAGGGAACGACTACAATCGATTCAATCAACCTAGGTTCGATCTCGTGAGGCTCAATGCAAGGTTAGGGTTCAAAACCATCACCTTTTAAAAACTATATATCCAGGAGAAAGGAAAATCATTGAAAAATTGAATGTAGGAAACATTTTATAAGCCCAAGCCATTAACCAAATTTGGGCCTCAACTTAGCCATAACCTTTGTCTCAAAACTTCAACCCATATAAATTTTAAATCGAAAGAGAAACTTGGTTGTGACCCAATGAACACGTAGCTATTGACACTAAGTGGGTTTGAACCTATACTCGTTTTCCAAAAGAGAAAGCTATCATGCAAACTAGGAACCAAAATAATGAATACTTCTAGTAATAAACATGCTAGTTGGGCTTGACCCAAACCGAAAAAAATTACCATCTTTTGTAGCATGACTCAAACATGAGTTGAACAACACCAAAATAGAAAAATCCATGGATGTAACCCACAAAGAGAACTGGGTTATTCCTAGAATGACCAAAAAATTAAAAAAGGATAAAGAGAAATCGAGTTCGAGTATCATCTATATGCAAGCCAGGGGATGCCAAAATATTTTATTGAAAAATGATATGGAAAGTGTGAGTATGGAATATGCAAACCAAACTATTACCAATTTTATGAAAAAAAACACTTTTCCACTTTTTCCTTTTAAGAAATGACAGAGAAGGGAAAGAAACATTTCATGCATAGATAAATGCTAACTAGAGAAAATTTTAATCAAATTCTAAAACAAATATGTTGTAGAAGATGTAAAACATAATGTGAACTCATACCTTATATAATAATTCTTTTATACTAGTGATGAGGGCCAAAATAGTTACCAAAAACACCAGGAGCAAGAGTTTTATCAAGTGGAGCTCAAAGCTTTTTCCCTAACTTTCAATAGAGCAAATGACCAAAATCCAAGGCAGAAAGGAAGTGATAGTGCATGGTACTGTGGAGTAATTCCCCACGTCTCGATGTCGTCAATGCATGGCCAACTATATCACATCGCCAATCCAACACACCATTACATTGCATGCCAAATCAACAAACCATCCAACATACATAACCCTCACAACATGTGAACTTTACACGATTTCAAATCAAATGCATTAACTTGTTGTGACATAATTATCAACGTTGGAATTGACACGATCACATGTAAAAAAAATGATTTTAATCGATACCATATGTATAATCATCACCCAACACAACCAATACCAATGTATAAGTTTCATGTTAAATGTGTTTTATGCAGGGCTTTATCATAAACTTTAAACTTTAAATGATGATGCTTCAACAAATGCACCTCCTTTATACATTGTGATTGTGGAATATGAAATTTTTATATATGGACCCTTATGAGTACTCAAACCATGTAGAGCTCATAGATGATAAGACCAAAAGCCTTTTCAAATTTGCAAACTATTTAACTTGCTTTTGACTTGTTCACATGAAATAATAATCATGGTTTGGCACTAATTAAACATCATGATCTTAACAACCAATAGTTTTTTGTGGTGTTCAATTGCACATGTTTGATATTGACATATATATCCAACATGCATCAAATTTCTTCATTCTCTCAATGCTATAATGACGCTAGGACCTTCATCATTTTGCAAGTAAATCTTTTCAACTTCAATCATATGCATAACAAAATAACCATAAACCATTTCTTCAAGGCATCAAAACTGAAGTATATCATGGAGAGGAAAATCTTAGAAAACCAAAAATTTTCATTCAATCTTTGGGGACCCCACCTATTAGCTATATAGTAGTAATAATAATAGGCTTCACAACTCTTTGTGAGAATTTATGATAGGTGATGAATTTTTGAGTCAACATGTGGCATTGTTGGAATGTAATAATTTGGAAGGTAATAATGTTGACTCTTATGTAATATAGTTGTCCCACGTGCATCATGAAGTAATATACTCTTGTTACCATTCATTATATAAAGATGTGAAATTACATTTACCCCACATGTATTTTGGGATGTAATTCCTCCATACCTCTCAGTATATAATAGAGGTAAGAGAGAGGTAAGAGAGACCCATGAGGTACATTGAAATGAAGGATCACATAGTGATCATATACATTGGAATGATGTGAAGATGGAGTGTGATGTGTGGGAGCTCAAGTGTAAAATTAGATATTTCTGAAGAATAAAGAAGACAATACCTTCCTGTGGGTGCTTCCCCATTTTGGGGTTTTACTATGTATATTTGGTGTGCTCTTTTTCTCTTGTCTCTTTCTTATTATGATTAAATGTTATTGTTATATGGATAAGAGGACATACTATTAAGTTTATTCTGTTTAATATTGTTGTATGTTTATTCATATGTCTCAATGTTCTAACATCCAGTAAGTTGGTTCCTACAAAAATTGTCTTATACTAAATCACCCCCCCTCTCAGTACAAGTGTGTACTCAACAATTGGTATCAGAACAAGTTCCTTTGGAAATAGTCTAACCATTGAAATGTAAATATTGGGAGAACACATGGCTGGTCAAGAAGGTTTCTCCAAAAACAATGCTTTGTTGTTTGACAAAACAAACTATTATTTTTGAAGAATAAAGATGTAGACATATTTAATGGATCTTGGTTTTAATATTTGTCAATAAGTCATTACTAGTTATACAACCCCAACAACTCCACCAACATATGCGACCAAGAAGAAGCCTAGTGAAAATAATGAAAAATCCATGAATGTCATCTTGTGTGGTCTATCATAATCTGAGTTTATCAAGGTGATGCATTGTGGATTGGTAAAATAAATTTGGGAGAAGCTTCAAAATATGTATGAAGGAGATGACAAAGTTATGAAGGAAAATCTCCAAACTCATAGAAGACAGTTCCAAAGTCTGAAAATGAAAGACGAAGAAAATATTGCAACCTATATCCTTTGTGTGGATGAAATTGTCAATGCCATCAGAGGACTTGGGGAAATGGTTAAAGAACCAATGATTGTAAAAAATGTGTTAAGGTTACTCCCCTTAAGATTTGATGCCAAAGTATTTGCTATTGAATAAATCAAGGATCTTGATAAATTGATAATGGATGAATTGCATGGGATTCTCACTATATATGAAATGAGGAATGAAAAAGGAAAGCCATCAAAGAAAGAATAATCTTTCAAAGACTCAAAGAAGACAAATAATAAAGAACACAAATCAAGCGATTGTTCTAGCTATGAATCATATACAAAGGAAGCACATTTTGTGAGAAAACTCAAAAAGGGATCTGAAAAATACAAAGGTAAGCTGCCTTTTAAATGCTTTAATTGTGGAAAAGTAGGACATTTTTTTGATAGGTGTCCAAATGGAAAGTATTAAGGAAGTGACGATGAAGAATGCAATAACTTAAATAAAGTGAACAAACATCATCAACACAAAAAGAACCACAAATAGGAAAAACATGAAAAGAAGAAGAACTCTTATAAGCAGAAGAAAAATCTCTACTCGAAATGGGTTAGTGATTTGTCTACAGAAAGAAATGAAAGAGGTTTCATTAGTGATAGAGAAGAAACTCCCATTATGGAAATTGAAACAAAGATTGAAGAAGACAAAGGGATAGAAACAATAGACTCAAAAGAAGAGGAAAATGCTGAAATAGATGGGAAAGTGGATCTTAAAGAAGAACTCATGTGTGCCTTAAGATAATTATAACACATGTATTAAATATAATACATACTTTATATAAATAATATTAAGAAAAATAGTTTGAAACAAAAGGAGCAGCTGCAAAAAATGAAGAAGAGGATCATGATTCAGAAGTCAAAATTGTTGGAAGATTGGTTGTTGTCATTGATGTCAACCCAAGCCATTGGCTCTTGGACCCCACAGTCGATTGAAATAGATATACATGAAGGAAATTACAAATGAAGATACAACACCCATGGATGGATAGTATAAGTAATTCCACTTCCGGTGGTATGTGGCATGTCACATGGATCCTCACAATTGAGGAGAAATGATTGTTTGAAGATGACAATGTAAATTGAAGAAGAAACTACATGTCGGCCCTAATGTTAAAAGGAAGTGACATAAAGGGTATAAATACATATCATTATACATTCATTTTATACACAACATTTTTTTAATGAACAAGGAGATATAAGTCAAATTTAAGAGGAAATATGAAGTAAAGAAGGCCAAATTTCAAGGGAGGATGAAGTCTTTTGGTGACGTGTTCTGAGGTATGTTATTTACAGGTCATCTTACCATTTTCGTGATAAATTTTTTTATAGAACGATTTAGATGGTGAAAATTTTATTCTATTGAGAAGACATATATAGGTACATGTGGTAAAAATTTTAGCTCTTTATTCACTATAATTTTGGCGATACACTCTATGGAAGATAGGGTTTTTACTAGTCCCGAAGCTAGTCATAAATAGGTGTTCCAGGTAAAACATTCATAACATATTCATAGATAATCCAAATTAAATAAGACCAATTGAATTGGAAAGAGTACGGTCTATGTTTTCCTATGTACAAATTTCAGAATCGTATGTTAAATATTGAGCGCGGGGCATGTTGTACAAGTTTGTTGTCCCGAATAAACCAGAATTGAATAAGGTCTACCATTTTCTCTATAAATCTTTTTTTGGGAGGATTCAAGGAGTGAAACTTGGAGGTGTTTCAGAGAATACATTGAGTTATATTATCTATAGGATCAGAGTATTCTAAGAAGTGAAGAATTGTAGAAGTTGAAGAAGTCTCAGGAAGCATTATCAGGTTCTATGTGATGGTTGGTTGATGGTGATGATTTAATGTAAAGTTTTATTATCTCTCATATATTCTTGTGTGGAAGTAAGGGGCAAATATTCAGAATTCAAACCTCTATTGATATTGGAGGATGGTATCTTCCTTTCGGAGGTTTATCCCTCCCTTTATATTTGGAAGTTGTAGCTACCTTTGGAAGTCATTACTTCCCTTGAACAATAACTATTGGTTATTTCTCATATATTGTACATGGTGTATTGGTGTAACTCTCATACTACTATTAATTTCTCATTGGATATAATTGAATATATAATATGGTTGAAGTATAAGTTGAAAAAGTTTCCAAATTGTACTTGATACTGATTCACCCCCCTCTCAGTATAAAAACAAATGTCACAAATCCTTTAAGATACACAAAATTCTATTATTAGCCTAAAGATTCAACTAGAAGAGGAAAAACAAACAGAAGAAGTGGTAAGAATCCAAATGAAGAAAAATGAATAAAATTAATTGAGAGAAGATATAATCTGAAATTATTTCCTTAAGGAAGAAATTGGAGAAATCAACTTCTCAGTTGAATATAACCTTGAAGTTTGAAAAGAGCACTGAAATATTAGATGATATCATCAAATGACAAAGATTACCACTCATTAAAACTAGTCTTGGCTATGATAAGAGTCATATAACCACCAAATAAGATTCAAATTCTACAAAGACACCAAATAAAGTAAATGAAGGAAAATCTAAAAGCTATGTTGATGCACTCAAAATCTCCATTAGTGAGGAAGACAACAGGAAGAGAGAAAATTATGTTCTTCAAAATATTGTTATTCCTCCCAAAGACAAAAAGGACAGATTCAGAATATCTTCCCCACCAAGATGGCCTTGCACAACTCGGTACCAAGACACTTTCCTTGGTTACTGTTTTTCTTTCAATCACTTTGGTTAAAGAAATATATTGTAAAGAATATGGAAGAAATGATTATGTATGGAAAAAAACAAAAGTAGTTATGGGTTCTCAAATAGAAACCGTAATTCATTTGCTCCATGATTTGATTACAATGTCGTATGTTATAAATGCAACAACTATGGGCACATAACATTATTTGGTACAAGTGGCCTATTGTAAAATTCTAGACAAAATAGGGAAGAATACTCCCTTGCCAAATAAAAGAAAGAACCCATAGGATTTTGTAAAAGGAAGCAGGAGCATGAAAAGCAGAAGAAGGAGGAATCTATGCTTGTGAAAAATTCCCTTCATGATAAAAATAAAGGAAAAAAATGGTATGCTGACAATGGATGCTCAATCCACATGACAGGGGACAAGAACAAGTTTTGGACGTTGAAGGAAGTAAACAAAGGAAGTGTAAAATTTGGAGATAATTCTACCTCAAGAATAGCCAAAAAAGGTAATCTTAGTATTGATAATGGAAAGACTAAAAAAGAGAATGTATTTTATGTTGGAGGCTTGGAACATAATCTTCTTAATGTTAGTCAAATGTATGATCAAGGAAACACTCTCACAATTGATTCTCAAGGCTATGAGATAAGGATGAAACGCTTAGGAAGATCAATGGAAAATGCATATAGAACCTAAAATAATGTATATATCCTCAATGTGATCAAGAGAGAAAAAATATGTATGGGACAAATACATGATTGCTAGTTATGGCATAGAATAATTGGCCATATATAAACTTTGATAATATAGTAAAAATCAACACCAAACAAGTAGTGAGAGATATGCCAAATATTTCTAAACCTTCAAACACTCTTTGGAAGCAATGTCAACATGGGAAACAAAAAAGAGAAATATTAAAATCAAAGGAATACTCAATAATGAGGCTATTGGAGCTATTTCATATAGATATTTGTGGGCCTTGCTGTAGGGAATAGTCAAATCTTCTGACTAGATCCACCAGTCAATCAGCCAAATCGAAAACAAAAGTTAGTTAGGGAAGTCGGTCAAACAAATAGTTAGAGTCTACTGACCAAGTAGTTAAGAAACTGTAACTGAATGATAACTATATATCATACATATATATGTGTCTATGTAATGGAAAGACAAAGGTTGTTTTTCTATCTAATAAAATGCATTGATGGTTCTCCCACCTATTGTGCATGCCTTCATGTGTCTCTATGTGTGTACATGTATGTGATATATGATATATTATGCTTTGTGTAAGGATATACTGGTAGCTTCTCGTACTTTCTCTCAGACTACAACATTGGTTCTGTTGCCAGTAGTTATAAACTTAGACTTGCATAAAGAAAAATCCACATAGATGTTAACCTTGGAGGACATACTTGAATGGTATGAGTGTAGAATTACCAATTATATTAAAAAATATGCAAGAAGAAACTGACTGACGCTAGCTGAAGAACATACCCAGTTCTTTTAAGAGACGCATGAATGATTCCTCAAAGACATTCCAGAAGCACTGTACCAATTTCTCAATCAATCTAATGTGTAGAATCACTCCTAATAAACAATTGATGCACACAATAATATTTGGAGGGGAAAAAACCTTAATGAGTGGTTCAAAAATATTGTGCACGATTACATTGAAGAACAAGAGATTGAAGAAAGAGAGTTAGTCGAAACCATCAAAAAAATATTCTACATAGAATTTCACAATGGGTTCCTTTGCACCATCCCATCATTTATTCATAATTTCCTTTTAAACAAGGGAGTTGGGGACATCATCGAATACTGAATCCTTCTAAAAAATCCTCCTCCTAATTCCAATTGGTAAGAAAAATGAGAAGAGTGGGAAGAATTTATGGAATCCAACTATAAAGATATGAGAGAATCTTAGGATTATTTTTTGAAGAAATGAAATCAACAGGAATGATTAGTGTTAATGAGTGAAAATAAGTTGGGACAATGATGGTGTTGGAAATGTGTAACAGTTAGCTTATGCTTGTCATTGATGGCAAGTACAACAATGAAGATGACAGGAAAACATAAGACAAAGGAAATTAAGCTCAGGAGGAATAGCAGTCCTATATGCGCAAGAAGCATAGGAAAGAGACC
>ML780652.1:495145-552014 GCA_009831015.1 Picea engelmannii | reverse complement strand
ACTGATGCTGAATTTACCATGGTTTATTTCCCTGCATTATTGTGATTATCATTTAGTGTCTCAGCAAAGAGTTTAAAAGAAGCATATATTGTTTAAGCACGGTAACAACTGATTCACCCCCCCCCCCTCTCAGTTGTCCAACAGATGGGGGGTTGGAAAATCCGTGAGATGATATAAGTCAAGTTGAGCACACCCAATTCAAAAATTTCTGAAGTTAGGAGTAAGATCATTGAATCAAATGAAAAGTATGCATGTCGAATGCATACCCATAAAACTTCAATAAATTTAATAAAAATGGAGTGGGAAAAGAGGCAAAAGAGGTGAGAAGAATTACAAAATGAATGGGATCCTAGAAATTCTCATAGGAAACCTACCCAAGCATGGAAGATTGTTCGCATAGTCCTTTAAAGAACCCCGACGATTCTTGGGAGGAGTAAAATCTAGCAAGTGAGTATGGAATCTGGTGGCACCCAAAACTATTCAGGACCCATGGTTTCACTTTCCCTTGTAAGAATCCCTAATCTGCTGATTGAAGAATTCCTCTATCATAGACTTCATGTGAATACAAAATCCACAAAGGTGTGGTGTCGAACTAATAATGATGGTCAAATAAGAGACAAATTGTTAATCGAAGCACACTAAATTGTCCAAAATCGACTAGAGGACATACTCCTCCATATAAGAGATCTCACAAACTTCACCCCTCTACCGAATCTACTACTTCAAGATTCCAACTCAACAAATAATGAAAGAGAATCGATGCAACCCCATCGAGGATGATTCATGGAATATATAGACAAATTTTTTCATACAAATGATCTAATCCCAAGAAAATAATAAGCACATTTAGCACTTGAATACATTCCGACTAAAGAACATCGACAAATTGTATTGGTCGAGTCAAATATCCAGACTTCGACTCTAGAAAGTAATACCACATCGAATTCCCAGTCAACTTCAAAAAAACTCTTGCAATAGTTCCAACCTTGAAAAAACCTAAGAAAACAATAATGAACCTCAATCATATCCCATATATGAAGGCGATGAACATCCCAAATGAAATTGGTTCATTTGTGAGAAATTCTAGGGTGTAGATGATATAACCGAGGAAGATAAAAAAATGGCACAATTTGGTGCTTCAATTTGAGCCAGATCCCTTACCTTGTTCATGAATTTCACAGATAGTCAATGGCATTCGAAGAAAAAAATAAAGCATAACTTACTCACATTTTTCAAAACACGAGCTATAAGCCACTTGGCTGCACAAAAACTAAAATAAATGAAACAAATCCATGGTGAAACTATATGAGAATATGATAAAAGATTCAACAATCTTCTAAGTCATATTCCTTATGTAATAGAAGAAAAATTGTTGGTACAATGGTATGTGGCAGGTCTATTACAAAAATTCAGAGCACCATTTCATATGTATGATATTCATTCATGTGAAGACGCATTAAAAAACTCCCAGCAAATAGAAATGCATGATGAAGGAACATTGAAATCATCAATAATCGAGAAAATATTGGAAGACAAAATCAGATAACTACAATATTCAATTAAAAATATGTCAGTTTAACAAAACAAACTTTGGTCCACAATCTGTTCTAGTGATGGACACACAAAAGACTATTGTAAATTCAGTGATGCACTAGATCCAGTGGTTTGACAAATTCAAATTGAAAAACACATTATGCATAAAAATGACTATTAACCAACTAAAATTCTTCAAAGATTTGTTATAATTAACTTAACATTTCCTCCGCTAGAAGATGAATAAAAAACAATATAATTAGCAAAATAAAGATAACAAAAAGATACAACAAAAATATTAATGATAAAATAAAACATGTACATATCAATCTCTGTTGTTATCATCCTAATTATTTTCCTCTCTTGGCATGATAACAATGTTGTTCTAAAAAATATGTTTTGATATAGGTTCGTGTCTTAATATGAACCACCAATCCCTATCCAACACATCTGGGTAAAAAAACACTTGGTTGAACTTTTTTGGGAAAACATTAGGATCCTTAGCTTCATCCCACATCTTTCTAGAGTTGATACATATCATCCCACTATAACGATATTCCTTTACATTATTCCGATCAAAGGTGTCCCACCACTTGCACCTAAAACATAACACATTGGAAAGAAGAGAAGTCCACTCGAATAATCTCTTATATCTTTCCAACATAATCTAACGTCCCCCATATTAGGTTTTGATCATGATGGATAACACGACTAGATTGGCCGAACTCAAATTCCACTCTACAGTCTTCTCTCATGTGTCCATCATTGACATCCTTCGTGCGAAAATGATGTCCATATGCCCACATAGATGGGAGAAAAAGAACCTATAAAAAAGTGAAAAAATCACAGTGTCATGTGTCTAATAAGTCGACCAATAAAATATAAAATATAGATGTTACAATTCAAAAGTGCATTATGAAGTTTAAACTGTACACAAATATATTATTACCGAGTTCCTCGACCCAATCCCTATGTTTAGTGCATCCTCTTCAACACGTGGGTAACGACTGGATGCACCATATTTCTCTCTTACTTGGTCAACAACCCAACCATTGTGGAAAATCATTAGCATATTTTATTTTAAATGATCAGGATAAGGCATACTTCTACTGTTCAATCATCTAAATTCTTTCATGTTACTTTCCCATTTCCTCCTCTTATGTCCGTACAATGCAATCCATGGTTGTGTTGCCTTTGAATTGTAAAGAATGGATTTATTGATGGCATCAATTTCTAAATTCACTGATATATATATATATATATATATATATATATATATTCATAAAATCAAACCGACATATAGTACGTATCAGATCAAAATATACTTTATGAAGTTCAATGTGAATAGTTAACGTGTAGAAATTTGACAAACGATAAGTCACTTACTCTTTATCAAGTGTTTTTTTCCATTCGTTTGGAAAAGCTCCCCTTCTCTTTTGTCTTCATCCCTTTTGTCATCCCAAATCATCGCACCTGGTGTGTTTTTGATCTTCTTGATGTACTCATTGACATAATAGAAAGACTCATATGATATGTAGCCCTGTTCCACAAACTCCTACAATTTTTCCCTTTGTCGAACAAATCCTTTCAATTTCTTCATGTACCTCTCTAAGAAGAACATCCAATGACAGGAGACCACTCTGACTAATTCAACCTCATCTACTAGGTGAATTTGAATATTAAATTGCAAGTCCATGAAACTCGTCGACAATTCCTTCTCAAACATACAAATAATCTCAACTATCTCTCGACGCCACCATGGAATGCTAGCCATATAAATATCCTTTGATGTGATCCAACGTACAAATGTAGATAATTTAGATATAGAACTTCATAGGTCTTGGGGGAAGTCATGGTTCACACACCCATGCACGAGCATAAGATTATGACACTATAAATTAAACACATACAAAATTAATTATGTTTTATCCCATGACATGAGTTTATAAAAAAAATACTAAAATCATGTTTTTGACATACGTACTCTTAGAAGGTTCAAATGGTCATGTGATTTTAACCTTGACAATTGGTCTTTCATATTTAAGCTACACCGTAGTGAAGACCCATATAAATAAGACACCTTCACACCCAATATAATGTCCTTTTCCAAAGAAAGATCAACTTTCTTCAATATCCATCAGACATCACCTTGATTGAAAGACAAGAGGTACCAATCTCTCCTCTACTTTCTTTTCTTGGCCAACGTTTATTTTTACTTTTTGAAGAAATAATATATCTCCTAACCACCAATGTGTCACTTTATTTTGATGATATGTGCCTCCATAAAGAAGATGAAACATTTTTAAATATATGCATGAGATCTATTAAGTGGGCAATCTTAAGATGGTCCCAATATGGGAGCTCATAAAAGACAAAGTTCCTTTTCATCCTAATGGGAAATTTCTCAACATAGGTGTCTAAGAATTCTGGATCATCGAACATAGGCTCCCCATTTGAATCAAACATTTTTGTAATATCCTTCTCCTTCTCTCTCTCATATGCTTTAAGCCATTTTGTTGGTGTCATTATTGCAGGACTTTGGGTCTGCATATTCTCCTCTATATAGAATACAATCATTCAGACATGCATGATATGATATGTACTCGACACCCAATATTTTCAACATCTTCTTTGCCTCTTCGCAACTACCAGGAAAGAGATTATCACTTAGAACAACCTTATCTTTGAATAACTTGTAGTTACTGGGAAATATAAATGTACAATGTCATTTAAAGTTCATAAAATCGATATTTTTTAATGTTGATTGTGTGACAATATTTCTCAAATTATAAGGGACTTAATGATGGTTAGTTACCTCAATATTGTCGAGAAACATGTGTTTGACATGCCAAAATTTTATTTCAAGTTGTAAAGTAACATTGTTGTCCCCAGCTGGGTAGACTTTGACTGGCTAGGTCCAAAGAGAGAGGTCATGGAAGCAGATTTCAGGCTTTCGAATAAGGTATCGATGATATGCACATAATACCCTTGCTCATCATTCTGGAATGCATCTAATAACATGTATCTCGTAAAACACGACTTTTTATTTTTTTACAATTGAAAAATGAGAGGGAATATAAAATCTAATTTCATAAGGTTATTTAAATAGTAAAAATATATTCCATGTTTCATTATTTTACCAAAATTTATAGTGGAGAGATTTGCAAGAAATCCATACCGGAGAGCACCGTGGATTAGTAGAATACTTTGGAACAACAAGATTATTCACAAGATTAGAATTTGAAGGTTATGGTCATTCATTTAAAACCATTTTCATAAAATCTTTCTTGGGTATTAAGCTATTCAATATTTTATTATTTTTCCAAAATTTACAAGGGAGATATTTGCAAGAGAGACATACAAGGGAGCATTGTGGAGCAACAAATCAATACTTTGGAACATGAGACTTATTCAAAAGATCATAATTTGAAGGGTTTTGTGATTCACTCAAAATCGTGTATAGTAAAAATTTTAAATTTTACTGTTGATTTTAATAATAATTTTTTCTACAATTTGTATCTCTATTTAGATTTAATTAAAATTCAGAAAAAAAAAAATTCATACTTACCTTAAATCCTTGCTTCTTCTTGCTTATGTGACTACAAAATTTCACTTTAGGGTTTAACTCCCTCTATCACTTCATAATTACAACTTTTCATTTTAGGCATTTTAGATTTAATGGGTTTATGTTTCCATATAAAAGGCATTTGACATGTAATGCATCGGATCCAAACCCTATCGACCCTGTCATGTTTTTAAAAAAATGTTTCATGTAATCGATGTGCCTAATTGAATCTAACGCACCGATGTGATTTCAGATAAAAAACATTAGTAATGTCACAACATAATTAAAAAAAATTGTTCATTGATGTGTAATTTTATTTGTTCATGGTATTTTTTTATTTTTATTTTTTTTCTTCTATTGGAGCAGTGTTGATAATGATACATATCTCACTATTGTAATTCATAGTTAAAAAAAATCTATTTTTGATATTAGTGTGTTTCATATATGGAATGCATTGGTGCTTTTATATTATGAAAGCACGCCAAAAACATTTGTTTTTTGTACAAAAATTATGTGATTTATTTATAAAATATATTTAATAGCTTGTGTATTGAATGGTAAAAGATATATATTGATAAACAAAATGTGTGAGAATAGTTCAAATAACAAAAATTATGATCGACACAATGATAACACATCCAAAAAGGAAAAAAAGGAAAGTTCTTTGTAAATTCTATACAAAATTATTATGTTAAATAAACAAGTTCTTTGTAAATTATATACAAAATTGATATGTTTTAACTATATGTAAGTTTAAATAATATGTATTGGTTAGTGTGTGTTCTGTAGAGCCATAAAATGAGGAATCCAGATAAGATTATTTGTGATCTAAGTGCAAAAGAGCATAAAATCTTGATGGAAAAATTGCAAAAGGAAGAATCGGGTGAATGAGAAAATTCTATTCAATATGAGATTTTTTTGAATATTCATTAATAATATAATTAAAAATATTAGATAACATGTTTCAAACAATCTATTAAGACATATGTTTAATGTTCTAAAAGGACCAACAACGAAGGAACTGAATGTCGTCCTAAGAAAATAAAAATTATAGAAGATGTAAATGATGGTGAATTGGTCCTTAGCTTATTTAGAGTGGTGCTAGAGGTTAATGAAAGGGGGGGAGTTTTTTACAAAACTATGAGGAATATAATGGAACGAACATATAGACATACTTTCCACTTACAATACAAAAATAAATCCAATGATTCGAAGAACCAGGTTATATATAAACTACATGAAATATTTCCAGAGCAATGGTCAATGTGAAATCTCAGACTTGCAATAGAAAAAACATACAACAAAAAAACAAATCACTCAAAAAGTAATATTCCTAAAAGTGCTTTTCTAGAACATGTATATATTACTACAAACCATTCCTTTATTAATATCAATTTTTTTATATATATTTTTCATATATCAATATAAAAATAGTTTATTGTCATGTTACTTTTTTCAAGAAGATTATGAAAATCCCAAAGGATCAACGAGATGATATCCAAAATATGCCAGTAGGAATGTCGAAAAAAGTGTACAAGGAGATGGTAAAAGAAATGGACATAATTGCATCACAGGAGGAGCCATTTCAACGACAACATGCTTCAAATGTATGAAATCATTGAAATTTTCTATTAGGTACACATAAATAAATAATTCAGCATTAAATATTAATTTTAAAGTATTTTCTTACAGAAAAGAAAATACTTGTTTTCTTGGAACCCATTCATCACATAAAACAAGACGACAAGGAAGAAAATGGTTGATAGCAAAGTTTGTGAGTAATTGTTATTTCCTTATAACATCAACTTAAGATTTCATTTTTGTATATTTTAATTTGTTTTCCAACAACCATCATTGAATGTCTTCAAACATGTTCTAACATACAAAGAAGAGTCATTGCAAGAATTGATTGACATTGGGTTAAGTAAGGGTTGTGAGTATATGTTAGCATATCAAAAATTAATTATAGAATTTGTAAGTATCTTATGTTGTTTTGCTTCTCTCATTTTATAATTAATGGAAAAAAAAATTATTCTATATTAAATCTATGATTTATTATGGGGTATAAAACTTGCAGGAAACAAAGTATGAAAATGTTCCAACAGAATAATTGTTTACAAAAGGCATGATATTTGTTTTTGAAAAAATGTGTATCATTCATGACTCAATTCTTGCTATGGTATGTCACTTTTCAATTTACATTCATGTATATTATTTATTTCAATTTTCATTATTCTCACCAATGTAGATACACTCATTACACTTTATTTTTATTTTTGTAGATGGAATTATTTGAAGAATGATGGAGTTACTTCACACACACCTAGGATTTATTTTGTTGGAAGATTGGTTGTTGTCATTGACGTCAACCCTAGTCATTGGTTGTAGTCATTTATGCCAACCGTAGCCATTGGCTTTTGGACCCCACATTTGATCGAAGTAGATAGAAATGAAGGAAATTACACATGCAGATACAACCACCATGGATGGATAGTATGAGTCATGTTTCTTTCGGTGGTATGTGGCACATCACGTGGATCCTCACGATTGAGGATAAATTAATTTTTGAATATGAAAATGTGAATTGAAGTAGAAACTACATGTAGGCCCTAATGTTAAAACAAAGTGACATAAAGGGTATAAATACATACAATTATACATTCATTTTTAAACACACAAGTTTATTAATGAACAAGGAGATATAAGTCAAATTTTTGAGGAAATCTGAAGTAAAGAAGGCCAAATGTCAAGGGAGGATGAAATCTTTTGGTGATGTGTTCTAAGGTATGTTATTTACAGGTCATCTTACCATTTTCACTATAAATTTGTTTCTAGAACGATTCAGATTTTGAAATTCAGAATATATTGAGAAGACATATCTAGGTACCTGTGGTAAAATTTTCAGCTCTTTATTCTCTACAATTTTGGAGATATAATCTGTGGAATATAGGGTTTTTGACTAGTCCTGAAGCTAGTCATAAACAGGTGTTTCGGGTAAAACAATAATAAACTATTCATAGAGAATCCAAAGGAAGTGAGACTAATTGCATTGGAAATAATATAGGTTTTAGTTTCTTGTGTACAAATTTCAGAATCTGATGTTAAATATTGAGCGCGGGGCATGCTATACAAGTTTGTTCTCATGAATAAACCAAAACTGAATAAGGTCTACCATTTTCTCTATAACTCAGTTTCTGGGAAGATTCAAGGAGTGAAACTTGGAGAATATTTGGAGAATACATTGAGTAATATTATATATAGGATCAGAGTATTCCAAGAGGTGAAGAATTTGAAGAAGTCTCAGGAAGCATTATCAGGTTCTATGTGATGGTTGGTTGATGGTGATAATTTAATATAAAGTTTTATTATCTCTCATATATTCTTGGGTGGAAGAAAGGGGCAAGGATGGAGAGGTCAACCCTCTCTTGATATTGGAGGATTGTATCTTCCTTTTTGAGTTTTATCCCTCCCTTTATATTTGGAAGTTGTAGCTACTTTTGGAAGTCATTACTTCCTTTGCACAATAATACATGATTACTTCTTATATACCGTGCATGGTGTATTGGTGTATCTCTTATAATATTATTCATTGTTCATTGGATAGTATTCATTTATTATTGGATATAAATTGAATACATTATCCGATTGAAGTACAAGTTCAAAAATACTAATTGCTCTAAATACTGATTTACCCCCCTCTCAGTATTTCCAACAATTGGTATCAGAGAAGGTTTCCTTCAGAACAATTTAACCACTGGAAGGAAAATCTTGAGCAGAGATGGATGACCTTGAGCACATTCCAAATTGGATTCAATGATTTGATGGAAGAAATTATGCATACTGGATTTATAGAGTGAAAACTTAGCAAACAAATTTGGGAGTAGACATTTGGTACTAAGTTGTAAATGGATATGTAATCCCAAAGAATGGTCCAATCGATCCAACTGAGAAGAAGATTATGAGTTGTAATACAAAAGAAAAATATGTTATTCTAGGATCATTGGCACCAACCATTGCTAGAAAAGTGATGGGCTACAACACTGCTAAAGAGGTATGGGACAAACTCAAGAGTATCTATGAAGTTGATCCAAAAGTTAAGCAGGTCAAGCTTCAACAACATAGAGCATAATTTGAAAATTTGAAGATGGATGAAAAGGAAGATATCGCAACCTATTTTTTTAGAGTTGATGAATTTATTAATGTTATTAGAGGATTAGGTGAAGATCTCAATGAATCCTTGATTGTACAAAAAGTGTTGAGATCACTTCTCTTGAAGTATGATGCTAAGGTCTCCGCCATTGAAGAAACTAGGGACTTGACCAAAATGATAATGGATGAATTGCATGGATCTCTTATAGCATATGAAATGAGAACATGTACAAAAAGTGACCAGCCAAATAATGAAGCAGCCTTTAAATCCATAAATAAGACAAAAGGCAAGAATAACGACCTTGATGAAGAAATACAAAATTTTGTAAGAAGGCTCTAGAAGGGAACTGGTATAAACAAAGGTAATTCTCCTCTCAAATGCTTTAACTATGGTAGAATATGACATATTGCTGAAAAATGATACTATGAAAAGAGAAGTCTCAACAATAAAAAGAGCTTCTACTCCAAGGATGATGACATCTCCTTAGATGAGAGTGATGAAGAAGATAATAATGGAGGATAAGTCCTCTTCATAATCCAAGAAATCCAGGATGATGATCACAAGAGTTCTAAAGAAGAATAAATCATTTCTGAAGAAGATTCAGATGAAGAAACCAACCTTGATTCCTTTTGGGGATACAAAGACAACGTAGAGAGTGAACAAGAAGATGAAAATCTTGAAAAGTTGAAGCATATTGA
The DNA here is from genome assembly GCA_009831015.1 of Picea engelmannii. Taxonomy (NCBI): domain Eukaryota; kingdom Viridiplantae; phylum Streptophyta; class Pinopsida; order Pinales; family Pinaceae; genus Picea; species Picea engelmannii. The sequence continues at coordinate 542,068 of ML780652.1, read as the reverse complement.
AACTGAAAATAAAAATCTTAGAAACACAAACATAATACTAAAAGGTGAATTGAGTAGTTGTGAAGAAGAGAATTACAAGCTTGAAAATACCATTCATAGCTTGAAGGAACAATTAGAAGATTATGAGAAATTGAAAGTATAATTGGATCACACAAAAGGGGAGCTACTATTGACAATAGAAAAGTTGAAGAAGTTTGAAAAAAGCATTGAAAAATTAGATGAGATCCTTAGCAGTCAAATATCTCAAAATGATAAGAAGGGACTAGGATACAATGACAGTTTCAAGACAACAAAACAAGAGAAAGAAGATGAAAAGGATGAAACCAACACTCCAGAGCAAGTTGAACAACAAGATAAAATACTAGAATTCAAAAGGAATGAGACATCAATAAGATCATCTCCCATCAAGTATGAAAGAAATAATTATGAAGGAAAATACAAAAGACTAGATCATGAACCCAGATGGACCACACCACAAAGAAAATCACTTACTCCCAGGTATCAAAATTTCTTTCATGGACATTGTTATACTTGTGGAAATTTTGGACACAAGGCAATCAATTGTAGAATCATTGAAAGGAATAACTACGTAAGATACATGAATGGTCCAAATAGTAGATATATAAATGTTTGCAGACCTGTCAACATAAATTATAATCCATTTGACCCATTAATGGATCAAAATATTGCATTCTACAAATGCAATAATCTTGGTCACAAAGATCGTGACTGTAGAGAGATGAAGGAAGATAATCCTATGCCAAATGTCCCTATACCAACTGCATCATGGAAAAGGAAATAAATTCCAAACAATGAAAACTGTCGAATATAATAGGTCGCTAAATAATGCAAAGAAGAATATGAATGGTTCATAGATAGTGGGTGCTCATCTCACATGACTGAAGACCAAAGAAAAATTGTCATCTTGAAGAAAAAGGGTGGAAATGTTACATTTGGAGATGACTCATCTACCAAAATACTTGGAAAAGGAACTATAAAGATTGGAAGTGAAAATGTAAAAGAAGGAAAAGTCCTATTGGTTGAATATCTGAAGCATAATATCTTCAGTGTTAGCAAAATATGTGATCAAGGATACACTCTTACGTTTGACTCCCGAAAATGTAAAATCAGAGAAAAGAACTCAGGAATATTGGTTGCAACTACAACAAGAAGACTGGACAACATATACATCCTAGACATGAAGAAGAGAGAGAGTACATAAGCCACACAAAAGGATTCCAAGGAAGAAAAAGTCCCAAAGACCAAAAATAAGGATGAAGTATTATTGAGGGCCAAATGTTCAGGGGGAGCAGTCCCAAATAAGAAGGTCACCTTATGCCATTGAACTTAGGGGAAGAAACCCCACCCTTTTCCATTGATGTCAAAGGGGGAGAGAAATTGGGATCATGATGATAGGGGGAGCATGAGTGTTTCCATCAATGACAAAGGGGGATATTGTTGGAAGATTGGTTGTTTTCATTGATGTCAACCCTAGTCATTGGTTGTAGTAATTGATGTCAACCCTAGCCATTAGATTTTGGACCCCACAGTTTATCTAAGTAGATAGACATGAAGGAAATTATACATGCATATACAACACCCATGGATGGATATTATACGTCATTCCTCTTTCGATGGTATGTGGCACATCATGTGGATCCTTACGATTGAGGAGAAATGATTTTTTGAAGATGACAATGTGAATTGAAGTGACATAAAGGGTATAAATAAATATCATTATACATTCATTTTTAAACACACAAGTTTATTAATGAACAAGGAGATATAAGTCGAATTTATGAGGAAATCTGAAGTAAATAAGGCCAAATTTCAAGAGAGGATGAAGTCTTTTGATGATGTGTTCTTAGGTATGTTATTTACAGGTCATCTTACCATTTTCACTATAAATTTGTTTCTAGAAAGATTCAGATGGTGAAATTTGAAGGATATTGAAAAGACATATTATAACATCCCCCCCCCCAAAAAAAAACAAATTATTTTAAAGTCTGAAAATACTTAGGAATTTATTTTTGTTTTTGGTAAATTTGAAATTGGAAAATTATTGCCATTTATGGAAATTCCGAATTTTGAATTTAGTTAATTGTAAATTATGACTATGACTGTTGGGGAAAGATTTGAATTGTCCCAACCAACTCTTTAACTATGACACTTGTAAGAAACAAATATTTTTCATATTTATTATTGATGGACAAATGAAATAGCCAGGTTGAAATCAACTCACCATGACTCCATGAGCGTGGAACATGTTGGAACTACCTCAAGGATGAATGTTACAAGTGAAAATCAGGAATTTGGCCATTAGCAGCCCCTAAAAATCAAGGATTTGGAAGTATGCGAACATTTCCAAGGGGAAAAGACCTAGGCACAAATGATTTTGGCATATATAACATATGAGAGGAGGTAGGACGCTGCCTAGTATGTTGGGGAAAGAATTATCACTTGCTGTTATGAACACTGTTTTCTGAGTGTGAGGAGAGGAGGAGATTTTTATGGAAGCTGAAGAAGGACTATAGCTAAGGAGGATTTCTGGAGTTCTCCCTCATGGATTCATGGTTAGGCTAAGGGGTGAACAGGGCAAGTAGATTGGTTGTTCTATTCTAAGGTTGGGAGGAACTTGGTTGTTCCATCTATTGTTCAGTAACTTGCTCAGATATGTCCATCTGCTCTCTCTCTAATCAAATGTTATTTTGATTTAATGGCTGATAGAATACATCTATTTAATTCTAGATGAAATTTTTCTATTGATTAAATTGTTGATGGAATGGAATAAATTATAGGATAAACCCTTACAGTTAAATTGTGTTCGTTGAGTAAACTTTCTGTGTGGGTTAGCTGTGAATGGAACTGAATTATGTAAATATACTGGAGGATGCATCTAGGTTAAATGAATTCGTTCTTATTTTACTTATAACATCATAGAAATGTGGTTATGCACGTGTATGTAATCAATTGAAGGAAATAATTAGACTGTACAAATGCTAAATAAAGTGTTGGAAGTGTACTTGAGACGTAAATATATATGTATACCTATATTACTGTAAGTACATATGTAGAGCCGTATTACTTAGTTAAGAATATCCAACTGTGTACATGTCAAAACCGGACTTAGGATGAATATATATATATATATATATATATATATATAGTAACTGTACAAAAAGTTTCATAACTGCTTAAACATCTAACGACTCACCCCATAAGTTTTTCAATGTTGGATACATGAGAAAATTGAGTACAACTTCCCTCTTTATGCATAAGATTGTACAGTTCGGTTATTCACAAACGAAGTTCCTTGTTTTGATATAAAATAATGCAGGAGCGAAAGTTTAATGAATTGAAGGACATGAATTGATGAAAACAATGATATACCAACACTCATGTGGTCTTCGTTTCCCATGTGGGAGGTCACTGAAAGTGTATTCTATACTCTTTTTCATACTATATTAATATTAATCTCACTAGATTAAAAAAAAAAATTACTCTTTAGATAAATTTTATTATTTATTTTAAAAAATGATTAATTATAAAATTGATTAAATTTAATCAATCTTTACATAAATTCAAATTATAAATATTTTCAATGTCCAAAAATATTATATTACTTTTTTAACCACCGACTAAATTTTTGGAGTTTTGTTATATGAATCCAACATTTCAAAATTATAATTAAAGATATTGGTTTAAAACCCCAATTAAAAAATTAGCACTATTTTTTTTTTAAATAAATAAATCAATTAATTGATTGATCTTAGCGTAAAAGCATAAACCTTGAACTCTTCATTCATCTCCCCAAATGTCAAGCCAATATCACCATAAAATTAATATCAGACCCACATATAGTAGTTTATTTTAAATATGGGCCAATGGATTATCCCTACAAATGTCATGACTAATAGAAAGAGAAGTTAAAAGACTTAGTGAAATAGACATTGTGTGTTTTTGTTGGCTCGAAGTTTTAGACCCAAGGTTATAGACCCAGGGCTCGAAATGAATTACCAAAAAATACACCATTCATGTTGGCATATTAAATATTCAAGGACCGAATGAGGTCTCACTTGCGATTTGTATGAGAATCACAAAGACCAAATGTTTATGCATAGCATGACAAAACAATACAAACGGGAAACACTTAACTAAGAGTTGTGCATAGATATTATTCGTTCATATCAACATTCGTATAAGTAATGTGTAGTCTAACATCTATAACAACATACATTCATAACATAGTACATGATAAGAAGCATAAACTTGGGCCGCAGGCCTTCTTTCATTAATCAGAGAGAAACATTTAGACACATGGAGGGTTGTATCCTGCATAGAGACTCATTATGATTGAACCAAAAACCAGGGATTTAGATATCGATCTACTTTCTCTCTCATATTCCATGTACATATCTACAATTATAATGCACAAACAATAATGAATCAGAATTTAACCCTTATGTGTTTGCACACATTCCTTATATCTCTAAAGAAGCATGCAAATCATAAGAAACTTGCCATCTCACTAACAACCTCGACCATGACCAATCATTTGGTTACAAAACAAATTACAATAATTATGCGGATCTTCGAGGATTTGATATATAAGTGATATTTACAAGTCCTTGCATCCAATGTAAAACTGGTTCGCATGCACAATGCAAAATAGTCAATGGGTGTTGAACCTTGGCACCGCACATTACAAAACTTGTGGCGTGCACCCTATAAAGAAATTATGTCACATGTGTAGTCTTTCTAAAAACCTTGGTTCCAAAAGGAACCTTGATCCATATTGGATCATTATATTATTTTTCATCTATCTTGATGGTTTCAGAGTGGAAAAAATTGGAGGAATCAACTTGAATGCTCATTTGAGTGGGTTTGGAAAATTAAGGTGTGAAACCTTCTCGAGCCATTTTGAGACATCAAACGACATTTTTGGGGGTCAAAAGTTTTCCAATTTAGCTTATACACGGTGACACTTTTCTAAACATTCATACCTTTGCAATGGTGTAAATATCATGTTAATTGGAGCTCGTATACAAAAGTTATGCCTCCCACAAGTTGACCTATCATGTTGACCACAATGGTACGAGGGGATTCCACATCAGCCCCTGTTACTCATGCATATGGAGATAGCCACGTATGTCATTTAAATAATATTATAGAAGGTCTGAAACCTTATCACAATTGAGGGTTGAGGAAGTCAAAAACCTACTCCTAGTTGGCTCTCGGGATATGTTAAATACTTGGTCGATAGGAGGAGAAGGGGTTCCATTCTACGTTATTGTATTTTGTTCCATAACATAGAATAAAAACTAGGAGTGGGAAATTAGAGAGCATAACAAAGGGGGTTAATGTTCTCTAGATTTTTAACAAACCACGAGTCTCATGTAACTCCATAGAGAGTCCCTTCTCCTTTGTAATTGAATTATTTCCATACCAGAGAAAAGAGAGCAAAGAAGACTCACTTTCGAGATGGGTTTCTCCCGTAAGGGTTTCCCAGAAAAAATATTTGTTTTATTTGGTGGATTCTGTGTGATTGTATTTTATTTTTCTCTATTTTCTACATTTTATCTATTTCACGCATAAGCGAAAAATAGGTAACTAAAGATTATGGAATCTAAAGGAATCAAACCTTCATATTGTGTATTTTAGTTTTATTTATTAGATCTACTGTGATGAATTATTCTAATGGAATATCCATGGAAATTTAAAAATTTTATTGGTATCATAGTAGGTTTTCTTGGGGTATTTGTGGAAAGTTGTAGGGATCCAAAAATGGTTTAATAAGAATTTCATAAAACCCTAGCCATGGCCGATGAATATGTTCATAAAACCCCTCGAGATTGGGTAGAGGAGAGATTTGAAAGGATGTAAGAGAAATTCATTGATATATCTCGCAATATGTCCCTCCTCATGGTAGCTCTAGCAAGAAAGACCAAACTATTCAAAGAAGTTGGAGGCTTGAAATCGGAGATCAGATTAGATGGGAAATAAAGAGATAATGAATACCTAGAAAAGGAGTCACGGAAGGAACCCAAGAAAGAGTAGTCGAGTTCTGGTGCCATAAACCCTTCATAGTATCTATTCAATATGGAAGATAAAGAAGACATAAAACTAAACAAGGTGATATCGATGCATTAAAAAAAATCATTGGTTGTAGCAATTAGAATTTTATTTCAACATCCACCATATTGATGAGGAGAAAAAGATATCATTTGCCAGAATGAAGCTAGAGGGCCATGATTTAACCTGGTCGAAAAGTCACATAGAGACACTTAGGATGGAGGGTGATCTACAAGTAACTAAGTGGGAGGATTTCAAAACCCTCATTAATTCCTTATCCTATCCTATTAGGTATGTATAGGATCAATAGATCTGTTGGAATTACCTTAGGAAAGGGTAGGGGAAAATTATATATGAGTACACCTCCAAGTTCGGGAAGATGGCAATTATGCTAGGTATCTCTTCCAAGAACCAATATTTACTCAAGTATCTGGCAGGTCTACATAGTCATTTGTGAAAGAAAGTGATAATTTTCAATCCAAGGATAATGGATAAGGCATGTGTGCAGGAACGATATCTAGAAAACATATGCCAAAAGAAAGGGAAACCAAGTGATTCCAAGTAGAAAGAGCACTAGGAAGCTTCCAAGGAGGGGAAGAAGAAGTGTAAGGGGGGAAAATATAAGAAGATAGCATCCACTACACATAAGTGCAAATACCCCAAAAACCATTTCAATCATTGCAACATTGGTGGCCTCACTGAGGAAAAGTGTGGGAAACTACATCTAGAGATAAACCCGAAGAACCGAAAGAAGGATAGAAAGAAAAATAAACTTCTAGCCACAAATTCAAGAAATTAGGTTGAAATTAGATCTGATGTGGATGAAAAGATTGTATTAACATCTATGTATAAGGAGTTGAACCTAAGTATCCTTAATTACTAAGAAAAGAAGAATATGACCAAGCTCTTATAGATTAAGATTCGAGTCAAGAAGAACAAGATAGATTCTCTATTTGATTATGGTTCATAGGATAATATAATAGTAGTGGATCTAGTTAGAAAGCTTGGATTAGAGGTTCATGATCATCTTAGCCCTTATACATTGGGTTGGTTAAAGAAGTATATAGATATCAAGGTAACAAAGTAGTTCAAGATTAAATTTGTTGTAAGTATTCATTTTATAGATGAAGTAGAATTGGATGTAGTACCACTGGATGTATGTGGAGTAGTGTTTGGAATCCCCTACATGTATATGAGGGATGCTATATTCATGCTGAGAGCCAACCGGTAATGCCTCATCAAAGATGGGAAATCCTACATCATCAACTCTCACAAAGGAAAATAAAAAATTTCACTAGTAAGTTCCAATCAAGATAATAAACTGATCAGTTCTAGAAAGAAATATGTTTTAATTTACAAAGGGAAAATCAATTTAGTGAAGTGTCATTAAACGTAAAGACAAAACTGGAAGGGTGTACTAAGGGGAAAAAAATTTAATTGGAGGAGTTGCTAAAGGAATACAGGGGAGTGTTCCAGGAGCCTAAATAGATACCACCTAAGAGGGAAGTGGAGCATGAAATCCAACTATTTCTAGACTCCCCTTTGTTGAATATTAGGCTATATAGATAGTTCATTCTGGAAGAAAACAAATTAAATAATAAGTTGTAGTAGTTGTTGGAGAAGCGTTTGATTCAAAAAAGTATTTCACCTTATGGGTTATCCATCATAACTATTCCCAAGAAGGATGGGACTTGGAGAATGTGTATCGATTACAAGGCATTGAACAAGATTATAATGAAGAATCAATACCCTCTACCTAGGATCGATGATCTATTAGACCAGTTGTAGCATGCTAAGTACTTCACTAAGATGGATTTGAAGGATATTACCAGCTACAAGTCAAAGAATAAGATACTTGGAAGATTGAATTAAAGATAAGGAAATGGTTTTATGAGTGGTTTGTTGTGCCATTTGGTTTATGCAACACACCAACTACATTTATGAGACTAATGAATGATGTTTCATTCCCTTATGTAGATTTATTTGTTATTGTCTATTTGGATGATATATTGGTTTATAGTGATTCCTAGGAGGAGCATATCTCACATTTTATGCAAGCGTTAGAGACCCTGAATAAGCGCAAGTTGTTTCCCAATATCAAGAAATGTGAGTTTTCTTAGCAGTCTTCAGTGTATTTTGGATCTGTGATCAGTGGAGGCAAGCTCAATATAGATCCCACCAAGATGGATGTGTTGGGTATGTGTTATATTCTTTACACGATTAGTTGTAGTGTTTGCTATGTTGTGTCGGGCACATAGGGGGTTTGAGAAAAAAAAACTCCTCAGCAAATGTGTCACATTTTTTCCTCGTTTTTTGTGTCACCTCAATTTTTGTGTCCATTGTTGGGCAATTTTTTGGCACATGGTTTTTACCGATGGATTTCTATTTTCGTTTAAGAAATTAGGGTTGTTGATAATCCAGGTCATTGGGTTAGGGTTTTGGATGTCGTTTGATCTTATATGTATATTTTATTGTAAACAATGTATGATTGTGAATGAATATATAATATGTTGGTTTTCCCAGTTTGGGTTTCTAAGGGAAAAATATTTGTATTTTCCATTGTATATTTTTTGTTCTTTTACTGAAAATATGTTTGCAGTAAATATTATACACGGTTAAAATCTACATTTGGTATCATAGCAATTATTGGATTCATGGGGATGCCTTTGTGGTCAAGGGTTTGTCTTGGGACTGTGATAATCCTTGTTACAATGGGATATCTACCGTATTGATTCTTCAGGTGAAGAGAAATGGCGAGCAGTTCGAAAATGGAGATCAAGAAGTTTAATGGGAAAAGTTTTGAGTTGTGGAAGCTCAATATGGAAGATATGTTTGTGGAAATATATCAATGGATCGCAGTGGATCTAGGTATTGCACCTATAGGAACTTCAACATATGACTGGAAAATTTTGGATTAGAAGGCGAAGAGCACAATCCAATTATGTCTCTCAAATTCAATATTATTGAATGTGTAAGAGGAAGGTATAATGAAGGATTGATGGGATAAGTTGGGGAAGTTGTATCAGTCTTAGTCCCTAGTAATTAAACTATTCTTGAGAAATAAGTTGTATAAAATGAGGATGAGAGATGGAGAGTTGATGGAAGAGAATTTGAACACCTTCAATACTGTGGTAAGTCAATTAGTATCTATTGAGATTAAAATTTCATATGAAGTTTGATGAAGTAGTCTCATCGTTTTTGTCAGAGGATATGAGATGGAAGAACATGGAAGGACAGAGCACATATGCATTATTTGCAAGAGGAAAATAATAGGAAAGAAATAGATCTAAGTCCTCAAGTGGGAGATATAAGTCTAAGGGTAGATCTAAATCTCCTAGAAAGTTTGTAAAGGTACGTTGGAGATGTGGAAAAGAAGGGCACTACAAGAAGCAATGTAGATCCAAAATTGAGGAAAAGAAGGGATATGAAGAATCTCCTTCTACAAAAGAAAATACCTCCAAGAAGAAGTAGGGGATGTGTACCTGGATTCTTCAAGAACACATGAAGATAATGAGGCATGGTTGGTTGACTTAGGTGCATTCTTTCATATGAATCCCCATAGGGAGTGGTTCTGTGAATATCAAATGTGTTGGAAGCAGGCCAAAGAAGAAAGAAAAGCAATTTTGGGAAACAAGTCATGCATGAGGAAAGTGACAACTGGAAGGAAGAACAACACGTGCGCATGCATGGAATACCTAACGATATTAGAGTTAGGTTTTTGGTAATGTATTGTAATAGATGAGGAGCTAGAAACATATAAATATAGTTACCTAGGTCTCATAGAGGGGTGGTTATTGTTGTAGTGAGTTGAAAGAGATATAGAGAGACGAATACAAAGAAGTGAATGCTATGTAATATTTTTTCGTATGACCTACTTTTGTAATTTGTTGAGAGAGAGAGGACTGAGGAAAGTATATCTTGAGGGTTAGATCGCAGGCTGAGGAGATTGGTGCGATCTAGTCTGCCTCATAATAGATATTAACCCAACGGAGAAGAGTTGTAAAGTGCATGGCACTATAGGGAAAAAATGACTATAATATTATAAAGAGCCAAGAGCAAGATATTTGTGGATGTAGCCCTGGGGGGGTGAAACATGATAAAATCTGTGTTATGTGATTGAATGAATGTATTTATTTATTGTCTTCAGTAGATATGGATATGCTAAATGAATGAGTTGTTATATTTCCTGCTTAATCGTAAATGATATTGCAGTACGTTAATAATTTACATTAGAAACCACAACATACAAATTTCAGATATCCCACTCAATCCTAGTTTGCAAGAACATGAGTATTGAAACCACCCATTAAGACTATCTTGGGTGAGACGACGCAGTGCACCCTGTGCGTTGTGTTTTCTTCTGGTTTACTAGGAGGGCCGATAGTTTTAGAGGCTTTGTTGGAAACCCAAACATACATGAACCCTGGGTCACTCAATACAAACTCAGAAAATATATATAAGTAAGGAAAACCAACAAATGGTTATGTTTCCATTGGTAGGAACAGTAGAGGATTGAGTAGATGAGATATGTTGAAGATCTATTAAAAGATACGTAAGATTTGTGGGAGGCAAAGAAAGAGAATATTAAAGAAGATAAGAAAGAAATGAGACACTAGAAGGGGATGTTGAGACTATGGAATACCAAAAAAGAAGAGATTGAAACATGGATAAGGAACAAAGAGCTAGAGCTTGCAGAAAAATATAGTAGAAACCCTAGAATAACAACCTGCAAATATCTTCAGAAATATGTGTTTACTAATTTGCATGAACTCTTTTTCTCTGATTTTCCACACTTATTGCAGTAGTGGATACTAAGGTTGAAGGATAACCATGAAACAAACCAGATCCGATAGTTAGAGTGGAACCAGGTACAGATTGAGAAGTTACAGCAGGTGAACAACAAATTCACCTGCACAGTATGTTTTTGGCTCGAGAGTATTATGGTAGGATTTATAATAGAGTTTGTAGTAGATACAACAAAGTCGTATAGTGAAATGGACCAAGAATTTCTACATGGACCTTGAGGAAGGTACATTAGATCATTGTATACTTCTATTAAGGTATTTATATACAACAAAGGTGTAATGACAATGGAGTCAAACAACTAAACTTCCCTGCGTGCATGGGGGAAGGGGGGAAGCACTAATATAAAGTGGAGAAATGGAAGGAGGAAAGGATAAGGGAAAGAATGAGGAACCCTTGGACCCAATCATGATGGATGACGACCAGATCAAGTGGATCATGGAGACAACTGGAAATACACGTAGCAAAGTACCCTACCAATACAAGGTGAATACCAAGAAGAGAACCGTAGCCGCGAGGGAAGGCTTGGAAAGTGACGAGGAAGAGGTAGAGCATCTCCGGGTTGTGGAGAAGATTGAGGAAATACAACATGAAACATATGAGAGGAAGACGAGAGGTCCAAGGACAGGAAGAGAAGTCAACAATCCTATCCATATTAATGTCAGTGTGGAACCCATAAACCCATGTGCGAATAATACACCAAAGAGAACACCACTGTTTAGACAACCAAATTTTGGGAGAAGAAAGACAACATGAAGTGCATACACACAAGGAACAACAACTAGAGGAACCAATTCACGCAACACTATTGAAGTATATACACCGCATGGAAGTAGTATTTCAGCGTTCAGAATTGCAGGACATGATCCTACCATCAGGTTACCATAATTTAAAGGAGAAGATTCAGAGGACCCGGAAAAAAATTTGTTCATCTGGGAGAATATTTGGGAAGCAAAACAGATCACATACAAAGATACCAAACTATAACAGCTAGTGATTACACTAAGGTATTGCACACTAGATTGGTATATGATTTTAGCTACAAACAATCCACTAGGGACAACTAGAACAATTGTAGACATCAAGAAACTACTGATAAATGAATTCCAGAAGTCGAGTTCAGAAGATCAATACATGAACGAGATGATCAAAATTAGACAAAAACTGGGAGAATCTGTATGGGAAATTGACCAGAGATTCAAGCGACTGAAGGGAAAAATGAAATATCTCATGACCGATATGCAACATAGGCACTTGTTTATCAATTCACTGCTACCACACTTAAAATACCCATTGCGACAACAAAAGTTTTAGATGCAAGAAGAGGCTTTGTAGGAAGACCTGCAATTGGAAGAAAACCAGTATAAATAGATAGACCCAGCCATCGAAGAAATGAAGGAGGATTTGAAGAACTTAATGTTCTAGCTAAACCAGAATAAAAGTAAGGACAAACGAGAAGCTAATTGGTCTACTAGCAGGACAGAAGGACACCACAAGAACGAATGCCCAATATTCATGTGGTATATGGTAGCAGGAATTCCAAACCTATTACCAACAGGAGGACAATGGCACGAAATATGTAAGAAACTGGGCCACAATCCATATCATTTCCCAATGATGCAGAAATACTAGACAGTTACAAAGAGTTCATATTGAAACTTTTGTAAGTTAGTGGGACACAATGACAAAGATTGTAGAACTATGGATTTGATGCTAGAAAGGACATCATAGGCATATAGAGTGTAGGAAGAAATGATGACTGGGCAAGCTGCACCATAATTTAATCAAGTTCTAACCCCATACAACACTGTGCAGTAGTAGTATAATACTATGCAACAACCATATAATACCACACATCTGCAGTGCAACACAACGCAACCTCAATACACCACCGCGTAGTTTAATCAGGTGCCTTAGTATAACACACTGAGAGGAGATCGAGTGGGCTACATAGATGGAGGATGAGTGAGAGGAGGTTTTGGATGAGGTAGAGGACCAGTGGTATCTCACAATTATAAAAAATCGAGACATTATGCAATGGAATGTCCACTTCCACCAACAACTTGTATGTATTCTCGCGCATCTGACCATGATACAGAGGAATGCCCAACATTATTGGTAAATATTTAGGATAAGAGGAACCAAAACAATCAGAATGTTCAGTGGATTTCAGACGAAGAGAGTGATGAAGGACGAAACAACAACATAGTTACCCGCAGAGGAGCTAGAAAAGGAAACGACACAGTCTGACAAGATCCAGTACAACACAGGTGGGTGAAGAAGAACATCGAACAAAGGAAACAGTTCAACACATAGAATGAGAAGGAGATATGTAAGAAATCCAAACAAGAATTTCAGAAAGAAGACATGGCATCAACTTCAACTGCACAACAAAGAAAGGAAGCGCCACAGTACGAGATGCCTCCGTTATTGGATCATACCAACGAAATCAAACCCATGGGACAAGTAAGTACAATAAAAGGATTTTTCCAATCATGTGTCAAAGTATTAAATGATCCATCATCTGTCAAAATAATACAAAACATATTAGAAATATGTAGTTTAGAGACGGAAGGAAAACTATAACAAAATACATTCAATCACCTACATACAAGGAGAAGAAAAAGTAGGGAGTTCTGACTGAATGCCAACATCGGAGATTTCAACATGGGAGATATCATACTGGATATAGGATCTGAAGTTAATGTATTACCAAAGAAGACATGGAAATGCATGGGAGAGCCTACATTAGGATACTCACCTGTTCAACTGAAACTAGAAAACCAACATAGAGTCCTACCAATTGGTAGAATGAAAGGAGTGACAGTAGACCTGGATGGAGTGCACACTAAAGAAGACTTTGAATTGATTTAAATAGTGGATGACACAACTCCATACCCAACATTGCTTGGCTTGGATTTGGCATTTAACAACCAGTCCATAATCAATTTGAAGAAATGAAAAATGACATTTGATTCAGGTGAATACAGGGTCATCATGCCATTGGACCCATCATAAGGAGAAAGGTTTGTAGAACCCAGTTTCCTAGACTTAGAGGAAATTAACTAGTTGTACGAAACAATTGTGCGTAATGAGGATTACGTAAACCCAACTGCAGATGGAATACTCAATTGGAGGAGCATTAATTCAAGTGCAATAGACTCAGATATCGGTCTATATAACTGGAAACAAAGGCTACATGAAGTTTCCATGAGAATATGTGCATGAATAGACCGCGCAATAAGATGGGTAGGCACAAAGATAAGGGAACCACCCAGTTTCCATGGAATAAATGACCTAGAAACATTCTTGGAACAATATGAAGATCAAGTTTTAGAGAATCAGAGACTCTTATTACTTGATATATCACTCAAGGCCACACCTGCAAGATGGTGGGGTGCACAGAAAGAGACAATCACATAATGGTACCAATGTAAGAGGTTACTATGCATAAGGTTCAGCGCAGAACATAAAAAAAACAAGAAACATAAGTACGATGGACAAGGGGAACCAACAGAACACTTGCAGAAGTGCAGAACACTATGGAAACTGACACCCCCAAAGGAATTGCCCCATTATTTTATACAGACTCTAGAGGGAATACCAACAAACTAGTATATAGAGTAGAAATTGCACAAAGGAACTGCAACCTGGATGATATTATAGAAGAACTTTACAGTTAATTTTTCATTCGAGCATGAAAACCCCAACATCGATGTAGATATTAAACAAACAAGAGGGAGGATATTCATCCAGGAACCAGAATTTGAACTCATAATAGAAGAGAAACAACGGAAAAAATAGATAGTCAAAGAACTGTTGTAATGTCACCATGTGTTGGAGGAAGCACCAAATGAATCCGATCCATGTGATATTCAGATCGAGGAAGTGGAAGGTGAAATACGAGTGTAGGGTCCACCTATAGAATCAAAATTCATTGCTACGCCGATCAATGTGAATAAAGTCAAAATTAAGACAATCAAGAATCCCAAAATGGCCAACATTGGAGATTACTGGGATGAGAAAATAGTAAAAAGCATAACATAGTTACTACGTGAGTACAACAACCGGTTTCCCAAAACATTTACAGAGATGAAGGGTATATAAGGAGATCTAGGATAAATGAATATACCACTTAGAGTTGAAGTGAGACCGATCAGACAACAACCATACAGATTGAACCCGATATATAAGAAGAAAGTCAAAGTTGAGATCATCAGGATGCTCGAAGTTAGAATCATAGAACCAGTGGAAGAATCAGCATGGATAAGCCCGATGGTAGTTCAGGAGAAAAAAAAATGGAGGGATAAGGATATGCGTCGACTTGAGGAAGTTGAACAATGCATGCCTACATGACTCGTTCCCTACACCTTTCATGGATGAAGTGTTGGAGAATGTAGGAGGACACAAAGTTTACTCATTCATTGATGGATGCTCAGTCTACCACCAGATCAAGATAGAACAGGAACAAAGATAAAAGAACACGTTTCATACAGAATGGGGATCCTACTAGTACATAGTCATGTCATTTGGACTGAAGAATGCACCAACAATATTCTCCAGAGTAGTCATCGTTGCGTTTAAGGAATTCATCCACCAGTTTCTAGAGGTATACTTGGACGATTGGGCATTCTATAGTTTGTTGAAAGAGTATGTAGAGATCTTACGACTGATGTTAGAAATATGTAGACAGTTCCAAATATCATTAAACATAAAAAAATGTATATTTGGAACATTGTTTGGGATACTACTGGGCCATATAGTATGAAAACAAGGTTTACTAGTAGATCATGCAAAGATTGCAGTAATTGTTAACTTTCCACCACCAAAAACAGTCTGTCATCTAAGAGAGAAATTGGGACACACAGGATACTACAAAACATTTATCAAAGGATACGCTTAGATTACTACGCCAATGAAGAAACTGTTAAGAAAAGATACAAAGTTTCAGTGGAACAAAGATTGTCAACACAATTTTCATATGATGAAATAAAAGATAGTCACCGTGCCAATACTAGTATTTCCAGACTAGGAGAAGACAATCCAGGCATAGGTAGATGCATCAATCATAGCACTTGGAGCTATCTTAGCGTAGCCAGGAGCGGGAGATCTGAATCACTTATAGAATTTGTGAGAAGAAAGCTATCAGAATCAGAACATAACTATAACACTACAAAGAGGGAAGGCCTAGCTATGGTCTATGCACTGCACAGGTTTAGACATTACTTATTGGGAAAACACTTCAAGACGTTCACAGATCACTCAACCCTTAAATACCTAGTCAACAAGCCGGCGCAAGGGGGGGCGAATCTGTCAATGGTTACTACTGTTTCAAGAATTTGATTTTGAAGTAATAGTCAATCTAGGAAAATTGAATGTAGGACCTGACCACCTATCAAGGGTCACAAACAGAGAATAACCTTCGAATTTAGAGGATAGCTTCCTAGACACACAATTATTTTCAGTCCAAATCACTGATGAATACTTTGTAGATATCATTCAGTACTTGAGCACATGTATTGCACCACGGGAATATAACACCACACATAAGAAAAACCTGGCAGTCCAGGCTACAGACTATAAAATGATCACAGGACACTTATACAAAATGGGCACAGATAGCATCTTGCATAGATATGTGTTAGAACAAGAAAGACAAAGAGTTTTAACAGAAGCCCATGAGGGAATAGCAGGAGGAAATTACGAAGGAAAAGCTATCATGCAGAAGGTATTGCACACATGAATATGGTAGCCAAACATTCACATAGACTCGAAGGAGTACTACCAGAGATGTGATGTCTATCAAAGCATTGGTAAACCCAATAGAAGGGACTATATTCCATTACAACCACAAGTAACATTGCAAGCATTCGATAAATGGGAAATAAATTTGTGGGACCAATCAACCCACCAACAAAAAGAATAGGAGAAAGATACATTATTGTAACATCCCTGACCACCAACAGGCCGGGCAATGCCACTACTCTTGCAACTCTATTGCAGTATTCTTATCTGTGATAGCTCTAGCCTTAAACTATTGGGCTATGCCACACATAGATACTTGCGGAAAAACATACACATCCATATAAACATAGAATGACTATTCTACATATATATAACATAATAATGTGGTAATAACAGTAAGACTACACATTGAGCATATACAACATATACATGCAATACTCATCATTTACAACATATGTACCATTACACAACATGTAAATGAACATAAAAGTGGTACTTATATTTTATTATAAGACCACCAACCATGTGCATACCTTCCACGAAACTCCTAGCCATAAAACACGTTGCTCATCATGCTCAATAGTGGGTCACCCCCGAGATGGGACTAAGCTCCACCCAGAGAAAGGGAATCCTAGACTAGGCTGAGGTTACCAGAACACTACACAGTGAAACCAAAAGGATTCTCTCTAGGAGCCTTCTTACGCCCACTACTCACAAACTCTCATTCCACACATGCATGTTCCACCCGGGAGTATACACCTTCACAATAACAGTCCATCGATGCTTCATCTCCCTCTCCGGGTCTCAGAAACGGGTCAGATAGGGAATTCACAGAGCTCCGTAGATGGTGCTAGACTCTCTTTGGGAGAAAAACACTTCCTAGCAGACTCTCTCACTTAGAGAGAGTTTCTCATAGGCCTGACAACCTGACTCTTCTACCACGGGCCTAACAACCTGCTTCTTTAGCACACACCTCGACTCAGCTCCAACCAGGTGAGGACAACAGTAATGGTTCAAAACTCATTCACACAGGAATGATAGAAGGAAGCAAGCCAAACTCAGTCCAAGAACTGCATGGCCACAACAACCCTCAGTTACGACACCGCATGACACAGACATATACGAGATGCTTGGGCTTCACGGAAGACGCAGCTCAGCCTGTTTGTTTTCCCAGGGGTTCTCACTGGGTTCATGACCAGGAAACAATGAAGAGGTCGATTATAGGGGCAAAACGGGTTCAGACTCTAAATGGTTGAATCCCCAGTGAACTCACGCGGAGGTTGGAAGAATGGGAAGTGAACCCAAGCGTAGGATGGGAGAATGCAAGAGAGAACCCCCAACATGAATGACTTCTTTAGCTTTAACTGTATGCACCCAGGTCGACATCTGCCTTCCTGGAGCTGTAGGCACTCCATTTTTCATATGTTCCTTTCCCAAGAACTTTGGACAACACTTGGTCAATTGACCACCTTATCCTTTTAGGAAATAATAATAAATTATTATCCCCTTTATAGGTAAGCTCCCTAGATTATCCCCTAGGCCCAAACACTTAGCCTCCTCCCTTACCCAACCTTGTGGAATCTTAGTCCACCATCACTCTTTCTTCATGGTCGATCTGCATGCAACGGTGTTTATATTTTATTAATAATATGCATAATTACATATACAAAATCAAGCTCCTGGACTTTAACACTTAGGCTCTCTGGCCTAATAAAAAAATAATCCCACCAGCTTATATACACTTGGATCACCATCCTATAAACATTATTACAATTCATAATAAAACTGGGGCACTACCGGGGGATATTACAATCCCCTCCCCTTATTTTTGCACAATCCTCAGTGCAACTCTTTACACAACATCAACAAGATTTCCCAAATCTTCAAAATGATAAAAGTATTCGTCCCGCACAGCATCCTCATGCTCCCATGTCGCTTCCTCAGGACCATACCATGTCCACTGGACCTTCACAAGCCCTATGGATGGATTCTTGAGATGTTTTCTCTTCTGGTCCAATATGCGCACCAGATGCACTTGCAAGACACCTTCTTGCTCCAGCTGAATCACATTCTAATTGATTACATGATTAGCATTAGGTATATATATATTTTAAGCAATAAAATATGAAACACATTATGTACATTCATGGATGCATGTAATCCAAGCATATATGCAATGTATATATATGTATATGCAAACAATTTTAATAACATTATAACATGTATACAACATACACAACATACAAGAATTGTACTTATCTTTTGATTGAGAAGACTTCCATATCAACATGGTCTAGGCCAAGGTACCAAACTTCAACAACACTCCAACCAACCAAACCTTAGCAGCAGTCCAACCAATGGTCTCTCATTCCCCACATGCCCGTCCCACCCCAGGAGTGTACACCTTCATTGTTACAAAATCCATTGGCTGCTACACCTCCCTTTCCTTGGGCTTCAACAACAGGTCGGACCGGAAGTCTCAGAGCACCATGGCTCGAGGAGTTCCAACTGCCCTTAGAGGTCTCCAATCAACATTTTCTTGAGCTACTCTTTGTAATCAACATTCTAATTTTAATACACATCATCTCATCTTCATCACCCACATGCAATTATCATGAGAAAACATAAAATAATTCATTTAGGAACTCCAACTTAGTTCAAAAAGTAATTCAACTTTTTTTTCCCAAAACAGGAAATTCCATTTCATAATTCTTCTTGGTTGTTGTCATATTATGAATGCACCCATTCTTGTGGTTTTCCATAGGCACTAAATTGCATACCATTTTTCCTGTAATGCTTCCTCTTGCATACAACCAACAAATTGTCAGTATTTTCTGTACATCATAATTCAACATGTACAACACCTTATGCAATGATCTTAGAATTGCCTACACCTAGAAATTCAATCACAATTACCAAACAATTTAACCAAATAGAATGACTCATCATTCTATGCATATGCATGTTCATAATTAGTAATAGTAAGTTTATTATTTCAATTTTCTGAACATAAAATTTTCTGTAGTCTCTATTCCTGTGATTACCTGGCTTGCAACTTTCCTATTGTAGTGTTTAACAGTCCCTGAAATGTTCTCAACATCATGAGTTAGCAACATTTCAAGCATTAGTATAATTATTTCCATGCCAAAAACATATATGCATGTACTTACAAAATTCATCAACCAAGTGCATTTAAGTATACAATTCCATCATGTATGAGTGCAACTCTGCCCCTTACTAGACACAAGTACAACTCTCAATGTCTATTTATTCAGTTCACCCTTGTATTGAATTACATAATGCTCTTCATCTCAGTCATGTATCTCACCATCCATAAGTTGTAATTCTGGCCAATGTGTTGCCACATTCTCCACACACCTTCTATTGTCTTCCCAATTAATTGGATGCCTTCCTTTTCGACCCGAACACTATACCAAGAATATAATTCTATGGTGTTCATTAGTGTTAGCAAAAAGGTTGCATTCCAAGTTTTATTTAAAGGTAGGAATATTTTTAGTACCTGAGTGGCTCATAACCTTTACATATCCATCCCTTGCCATATCCAACCATGTCTTGGTCTCATACATGACTAGATTACTGGCATTCATTCTTATAACAAGTTCTTATATTTTAATTTTCTTTGGTTATTACCCCATAACCAAATTAACATGACATTCTACTATGTCAGTGTGTGCATTCAAGGCTAAGAAGATTTGAATTAATACAGGCCTCCAGCCTTTACCAGATCCAGTGGTATGCATTCAATAATATAATAATGTGATTTTATAAAATAACTTTGGCTGAGGAAATTCTTACCTAAATTTCGTTTAAGCAATTATGAAAAAAGAGTAATAAAAACTCATACATGCATGACTTCCATTAATAAATTTTATACTACCTAAAAGTCTGATGATAGTAGAAGATTTCATGCTTCTTTTATCAAACTTATAACCAACACTTCATCTTTTTGTTTCTTCCTTCCTTATGTAGCAACATCACCAACAACACTTGCAAACATGCAAGCATTCTTTCCTCTCGCTGACCCAACAAGCCATAACATACTCGCTACCACAAAATTGCATCAACTTCTTTCTCCCTATAAAACTTTTTCTTTTTGATCCCAGAAGTATTCAATTCTTTCCTGATTACTGAATCTTCTTGTTCTCTCATTGTAGTCAATGTACATGACTACTTTTTTCTGAGCACTTTTTAGCCAAATCACTCTTGGTTGCCTTTGCATTTATAGTCCCAAAATAAGTTGATATTAACCTTCATCTTTCGATAATTTCCTGGGTCCAACTAACCCAATCTCGTACTTGGATGAATCAAATTCCACACCAAGTTGTTTTATAGACTCTGGATTCTTCAACATCCAGTTACTCTTCAGGACTGAACTTCTTCAGCCCCTTCCCAATGAAATACTTTAGTACTTGAGGTTTTCTTGTACTCTCTGCTTCTCTTTTGCTTGCTGCGTAGAATTAACTGAATGTCCTTCTTTTACCTTACCATCATAGATTCAAGTGATACCTCCAACCTCTTCGGTTGTCACTCATGGATCTATGGTTATTCATTGTTATATAAGGAGTATGTCTCCTGAATTAACTTGGTTATGATCCCATAACCAATCATAGAATAAAATGCAATTGACATTTTATCTAAGTGCATTCTAGCATCAAAAACACTTACACACTCTAGGCATTCAGCCATTACATATCAATTTAAGTACTAAAAATTAAATGAGGGAATCCTTACCTCTATCCCCTTCAACATGTATGCATCAATAGAAACTAAATGCATACCTGCCTGCTTGTTACCATCCTACTTGTTGTTGTCTGACCAATTGATATTTGTAGAAGCTCACAAACTTCTTCCTTCATCATTTTGATCACCATTCTTGCCATCCTCATGGGTCTTCACCTCAATGGAAATTATAAGCAACAACAACATCCACATATTTAACCCTACTGTATCATTTTTCCTGAATACATAATCCATCCTTTAGTCATACTCAAACATTATTTAATAATAACAAAATATTCTAAGTTCATGAACATGTTATATGCACATCCAAGCATGTACATATGCAAAATTGTGCATCTATATTGATGCAGACACCCCCCTGCTTTCCTCGGGGTTGCATGACCTCCGGGTCTAGGATATTTCTTCTGTTTGAGTCATATCAACCCTTCGGGCTCCTTATTGAACCCAAAATAATTATACACAAGCCCCCTTCTTCCTTTAGGCGCAGGTCCTGTCAGACTTGCGGGCTATTCCTACGCACTTCCAAAACTCCAAGTTTCAGGCACTAGCCCCTTTTTCATTAGCCCTTTCCTTCTTAATACCGTGGGCTATGACCTCATCGAAATATGTGATTGTGGGTGTGACCAAGATTGGTTTTAGGGAAACCTGCTTTTTGCCCCACAATTCACCTCCAACTGCCACATATGCCTTCGGTGATACCATGGTATAAATTACAGCCCACTCTCAGATTTTTGATATTCGAGCAAGTTATAGCCCCACAATCTAGCTCATCCATAGATCTCTCACTTTCGATGAGGATCTATGATGAACAACTTCTATCTATCCTCCTTTCTTGTATTTCACGTGCCTTCCCAGACCCCCATGATCTGTCGGCATGTAGCTCTCTTCCAAACCAATGGATACAATTGATTCTAGCTTTTCAGTATTTGGGAGTTTCAACTCTCAAATCACGCTCCCTGCTCAGTAGCTATCTTCCAAAGTGGAAGATATGCTGACACCTGTCACTACAAATGTGTGGCTATGATTTCCTCCATGAATCCAACCTTCGAGAGTTTCATTTCTGAACCTCTTGTTTCTTCCAGAGAGATTTCTCTGAAATGGAAGATCGTCTACCACACGTCCTTCTAAATCGATGAATCTACTCCCTCTTCAGGACTTTATCCTTTTCAACCAGATCAACAGTCCTCCATCTCCCTTCTTGATCAATGATTGAGATCTCCTTCGAGATTTCTATGCTTTCAAACTTTTGTCCTTGTCGTTCTCCTTGAGTGTTTCCACCCAGATTTCATGATCTATTGACACGTACCCTCCTAATTGATCAACGATCATAGGTGGATTTGACACTTTGGGCTTAGACGATTTCGTATCTTACCCAACCACAAATTTTTGAAGTGGTTGATCTTTTTCCACCTATCATCCTTGACGATGGACAGTCCCAAATCACTTCGGGACTTTGGGACTTTGACAAGTCCACTCTCCTATGCACATAAGGGTTAAGTCTCGTGCACTTACCTCTGGATCCAACATTTGTTGGTCCTTCATGATTAGAACCAATGAATGGGATCTATTCCTCTCCTCTGGGCTTCCTTTGTTCTGCTAGATGTTGATCTAACGGTCTAGGCTCCTCCTTAGAGGTGACCTTGGGTGGAGACCTCACACAAACACACAATTGCGAGAATTCTCAAATGTGGTTTGAGACCAAACCACTTTTCTTCCCGCAATTCACCTTGAGCCTACATGTGTCCTTTCTCCAAAACTGTGGTTTGGATTGCGACCCACCCTCAACTTCATAAATCTCGAGCACCTTCTATCCATGCAATGTGAGGTGACTGTCGATCTCATGATCTTGACGATGCTTCTAAACAGATGACTGTGATATACCTCCAACAGTTCAGATCTCTTTTGAATTAGAAGATTATCTAAGTATTCAAAGGCTTCGACCTTTGCTCCTCCTTCGAGTCCATCTATCAGGTCTCGTCTTTGCTCACATAAGAGTTATCTCTTTTGAGCTTTAGGACTTAGAATTATTCTATCTCCCATGCACTCCTTGCGTTATCTCTTCTGATATTTTTGAGTTACTCATTCTCCTAAGGATCTCGACCCTTCTGTTTCCTTTCAAAGGAAAAATCCATGCCCTTTTGGCAACCTTCTTCTCAAAGCACAACTTGCTAAGCATTTTCTACAGAGTGTTCAACAGCTCTGTGAGTATCTTCCTTTGATACTCTTCTCCCTAAACTCGACAAAGAGTTCTCTTTGTGCACACTTGCACTCGCTCGATGCCCGCCTGTCCGAGCCCTACCGAGTTCTCAGTGACTCTATCTCTCTCTAAAATGAACACAGAGTTCATCCTGTGCACTCCTTGTACTTGCAACTCACATGAGAGAAACATTTGAAATTTTTTTTTACCTCACCAGTTCACACATTACTTTGTGGTCCAACACAACTTCTGTTGTGGTTTTACGATACCACTACTCATCCTGAGCTTCTTAACACGGCCAAGGTAACCTCTTGTCACTCAGGAACATTCTAAGGTTCGAAATTGGTTTCTCCAGACACCATTTCCACCTTAAACCTTGGGCCCAATGACCACTTATCCAGCCCATCTAGGCTCATCGTTGAAACCATGGTTCAGAACTCAAATTTTGTCTACTTCGACAACAATTATTTTTGAAATTTTGTTTCAACTTCCACTAACATGTCCCATCCAGGCTCAGTGTTGTAATCATTCTCTAATACAATTTTGTAACATCCCCGACCCTCCAAATACTGAGCAATGCTATCAACACAACCTTAATTTAGCCTTTAAAGCTTTGATACCATTTTGTAACATCCCCAACCTTTGAAATATCGGGTAATGCTACCAACACAAACTTAACTTAGACTTTAAAGCTCTGATACCATATTGTAACATCCCCGACCACCAACAGGATAGGAAATGCCACTACTCCTACAGCTCTGCTTCTCTATTCTGATCTGTGACATCTCTAGCCTTAAACTACTGGGCTATGCCACATAGAGATAGTTGCAGGAAAACATACACATCCATATAAACATAGAATGAATATTCTACATATATATAACATAATAATGTTGTAATAATAGTAAGCCTACACATGCGACATATACAACATATACAAGCAATACTCATCATTTACAACATATGTACCATTACAAAACATGTAAATGAACATAAAAGTGGTACTTATATTTTATTAGAAGACCACCAACCATGTGCAGACCTTCCATGAACCTCCCAACCATAAACCATGCTACTCATCATGATTAGCAGTGGGTCACCCCTGAGCTAGGACTAAGCTCCACCCAGGGCAAGGGAATCCTAGACTAGCTAAGGTTACTAGAACATTGTACAGTGCAACCAGAAGGATTCTCTCCAGGAGCCTTCTTACACCCACTACTCATGGACTCTATTTCCCCACATGCCTGGTCCACCCGAGAGTATACACCTTCATAAGAAAATTCCATCAGTTTTTTGTCTCCCTCTCTAGGTCTTGGCAATAGGATAGACCAAGAATTTTTAGAGATCTGCAGTTGGTTTTGGACTCTCTCTAGGAGAAAACCACTTCCTAGCAAACTCTCTCACCAGAGAGAGTTGCTCACAGGCCTGACAACCTATCTCTTCTACCACGGGCTTGACAACCCGCTTCTTCTGAACACTCCTCGACTCAACTCCAGCCAGGTGAGGACAACAATAATGGTTTAGCACTCTTTTATACAGGAATGATAGAAGGAAACAAGCCACACTCAGTCCAGGAACTAGATGGCCACAACAAACCATAGTTATGACACCACACGACACAAACATATATGGGATGCTCAGGCTTCACGGAAGACGCGACTCAGTCTGTCGATTTTCCCACGGGTTCTCATTGGGTTCGTGACTAGGAAACAACACATAGGTCGATTGTAGAGGCAAAACGGGTTCAGAATCTGAATGGTCGAATCCCCAACAAACTCACGCGGAGGTTGGAAGAATGGGAAACGAGCCCAAGTGGATGATGGGAGAATGCAAGAGAGAACCCCCAACACGGCTGACCTCTTCAGCTTTAACTGCATGCGCCCAGGTCGACATCTATCTTCCTAGAGTTGCAGGCACTCCATTTTTCATATGTTCCTTTCCCAGGAACTTGGGACAACACTTGGTCAATTGACCACCTTAGACTTTTAGGAAATAATAATAAATTATTATCCCCTTTAGAGGTAAGCCCCCTAGCTTAGACCCTAGGCCCACACACTTAGCCTCCTCCCTTACCCAACCTTGTGGAAGATTAGTTCCCCATGACTCTTTCTTCATGTTCGGTCTGCATGCAATGATGTTTATATTTTATTAATGATCTGCATAATTACATATACAAAATCAGGCTCATGGACTTTAACACTTAGGCTCTCTGGCCTATTAAAAATATAAGCCCACCAACTTATATACAGTTGTCTCACCAGCCTATAAACATGATTACAATTCATAATAAAATTGGGGCACTATTGGGGGATATTAAAATTATCACCGCGACAGAATACCTGACAAGATGGGAGGAAGTTGCACTAGTGAAGGATTTTAGTGCATAAACAACAACACACTTTCTATTTGAACAAGTAATCACTCGATTTGGGTTCCCAAGAGTTTTGATGAGATACCAAGGCACATATTTCATTAACAATACTATCAACGCTATGACTAAATAATTTGAAGTCCATCATCATAAGAGCACACCATATCACCCACAGGAAAATGGCACTATAGAAACATTTAACAAAATCCTTGAGAATGCACTAACAAATATATCTAATGTCAATAGGGATGATTGGGACCTCAAAATACAAGCAATATTGTGGGCCTACAGGACCATGTGCAAACATTTGACAGGGGACATGCCATTTAACCTGGTATATGGCTAAGAAGCAGTGGTGTCGTTAGAATTTCTGGTACTCAGTTTGTGCATAGCAGGAATTACACACATGACGGAACAAGGCACAGTACAAGAGAGACTAAATCAATTGATGACCATGGAGGAAGATCGAATCCTAGTAGGGTTCCACCAACGAGTTCAGAGAGCAAGGGGAAAATCTTGGCATGACAGACACATCAAGAAGAAAAATTATAAGGAAGGAGACTTAGTGTTGATGTATGACAACAAATCAATTCAACACCCAGGAAAACTTAGAATGCACTGGTTAGGACCGTATGAAGTAACAACTGTCACAGATGGAGGAGATGTATAGTTGAGAGACTTAGCAGACACAAAAATTAGAGGGATGATCAATGGGAGTCCACTGAATCCATACAAGGACAGTTGACCACCCACAACTTGAAAGTCACCACGCAAAAAAAATAAAAATGGATATTAAATAGTACCAACAGAGGAACGGTGCGTTGAAAGAAGAAGGAGAAAACACACCTAGGAATACAAACTCGGCAAGGATAAGGACAATGGTCAAGTCACAAGGGGAACAAGCGGGAAAATTAAAGACAACAAAAGAAGTATGAAATGACGAAGTTATGTGGAATTGAATGCCGGAAAGGACCTGCGGGACATTGCATTAATTGCGCCAACTGGAGATGGTGGAGGAGAGTAATGGAAAGTATGAAGGAACCAGAGGTTCATTGAATCCATAATAAAGGTAGTGTCTTAGACAAGCTTCATGTGATTCCCATACAAAAAACAGACATGAAAGAAATTAGTTTATTGCGAGACTGTAAAAGACAGAGAGAGAGAAAGCATATGAAGCACAGAGTGCAACTCACATAGGTTATAGAGACCATTGAAATCAGAAAATGATATTCATTCACCACCATGGAACCACTAAAGCAAGAAAAAACAAGACAGACCACCAGACACTCCATAGTTAGAACCAGGGAACAGGTACAATCAGAGGAAGGTGAACAAAATCCACCAGAGATCGTCAATATCGATGAAATCCCATCACTAGATACAACACTAATGAACCCCATACCTATGTTGGAATAAACCCAACAACCAACACCTGAGGGCATGAATATGGATATGTTGACAGAAGAACAAGAGAAATAGAACCAGGGCATAGGAACCCTGAAGGAGGCACAACCAAAGAACCCTGAAGCAGTTCCGAGAGTCAAAGGGACAGAGAAAAATCAGGAAGCAACAGTTGATCCAGAAAAATCTCAAACAAATGTGTCGGACCACCCACCAAAAGGAATAGTGGAAGATGTCATGGGATGGCCAGAATTGTTTGCCGAAATATGACCGATGGAGGCTAGAACCTTGAGCCGACCACTACCGAAAAAAGACAAACAGTGGGTACCTAGGTCACCATGCAAGAAACTCGTCATAGCCCCTGTTTTTCCAAATATACCAGATGAGGTACGAGTGAAATCAGACTTTCTAGGTCATGTCGAGAAGCTAAAATACTAGGACCATGATGTAACAAAAACATACAAGTTCCCAAAATTCGAAAAGAAATTATAGTTACAGACTGTGGGCGTGAATGAAGTTGGAGAACTAGTTCATCAACCACTCCAGTGGGCAATAGGATTGGAGAAAACAAGGATTTTATGTCTGCTAAAGCTACCACACTTTGGCAGAGGACAATGCACAAAAAATTGTGTCAAACAATTGATGGAAATCACACATGACAGGGATATATGGTTGGACAAGATCATCTTGATAAACATGGATCTCATTGCACACATTATAGGGCTATCATCCTGGGGCATGGATCCCACACAATTTCTCGATGAAAAAACAAAGGATAAAGCACTCACGGAAGAGATGAAAAATAAGTAAGACACTAACAGGAGGATGCAAGGAATCATCATCAAGAGGATCAATGATGTTGTGACACAAATGGCCGCAAAAATCTTGGCCTACAAGCTGCCAAGAAAATTCAGCAAGGAGGAAGTCCCGGATGGGATTTTTGCAGTTGCAACACAATGCGCCAAGGGCACCACAGTTAGTTGGGCACCCTATCTCTTGAATTTGTTTCTAGATGACTGAAAGGATGCGCAAGATCTAGGAACATAATTTCATTACTCATGGCTGCTCATGTTGATAGCCATCATGGGATGGAAGGAACCGGATTACGCATATTTCTCCACCAGACCCAAGCCAAATCATGGAGCAACATATTTATCACTTGGTGCTATGTCAGATGCCAAGAATAGGAGGATGAACACAGTCGTATTTGAAGGACACCTTTGTGACCTACAAGAGACCATTGACAAGCTATGGAGTATAACACCACAGGTTGTTGCATACTATCGATACATCGCCAACTTCAAGGCCATTCAACATCCAATGTGGATACAGGCATGGAAGGACCCTAATAAGAAGTGGCTACAATTGTGCTATTGCATAATGGAGGGCGACGTTGACATGGTTATCTAGGATTGGGAGGATGAATGGAATATTCTAGTCCTCACCCAAGACATACCTACAAAGACAATGAAAGAGGAAACAAGGTAGGAATAAATACAGGCTCAGGAAGTCCTAGTTCCCAAGAAATGAAGGACGAGACAGACAAAAAAAAAGCAGACAAACGAAGGGACAACTAAGACGGGGACCCAGAAGGGGAAGAAGAATAATACAAAGCTAGCCCAAGAACAAAAGAAATAGGATGAGGCAATGCAGGGGACTACACCAAATCCTAATCCACAAGAACCAGGCCCGACTAAGAGACCAATCACTCAAATGGGGGGCACACGCAAGAAGATGAAGGCATAGAGAACACCTCTAGATTACACGATCACAGAGGACAATGCAGAGATGATAGCCCAAATGGTTCAATATCATACATCTGAAGATTTTGAGAATGTTGTGCACCACAGGGATAGAATTCAAGAGGATCTAGAAGACATGCGAGAGTTCCTTAAGTAGATCGTGGAAGTGAAGGTAGCGGGAAACAACATAGGAGCATGGTCATCAACATTCCAGACAAGAGAAGAAACTGAAGCAAGGGAGAGAGATACAGTTCACACAATATCGTAGCCAAGTGCAACATTCCACATTACACCTAGTATGTTGCGCATGGACGAGATCGTGGGGAAAAAACCCCTAAAGGACTTAGCTCAACTCCAACCGATATTGCCTCGGATACCATATAAAGATCTACACAATTACAGGTTAGCGTTACCCAAGAGGTACAGTATTGTGCATGCATAGACTTAGACAAATTACAGTAGGCAATGGAGAAGTGAGACGTGTTGGAATTAATATATGACTAGGTTGAGCTCGAGACCCAAGAGGAGAGGGAGCACATGAACAGATTGGAAAAAAAAGTGGCAGGGACTTATGAGAAAATTCCAAAGACCACATAGAGGGATGAACTCATAGTAGTAGAGAAGATTGATCAAATTGCATAGGAAATTGATCAATATCAGAAGGATATTGATAATCTCTGTGAGCAACTCTCACCTACCACTCCACCAGAGGTAAGGGAGCAAAGGAAGCAAGAGGAAACAAAGAAGCTATAAGAGATAGAGCAACAGGTTAGTGCAGCAGTTGACTTGTTCGATCAAGCAACATAGCTCTGGATGAAGCTAGAAGAGGATCAACAAGTCCAATAGCGGGACAAGGAAGAAGAAATGATAAGCACAATTATCCAGGACCTCAATCAGAGGCAAAACACAATGTCCATCATGGAGCGCATCAAAGGGGCACAGGGTATGAAGAAACTACATGCAGAACTCACCACTGCGCAAACACTGAAAAAGGAGCATCATGCTCAAATGGAACCTTTTAAAGAGAGAGTAGCATAAGTCATTGCACAGGAAGAGGAAGACAACACACATATAGCACAGACCCAGGCAGAGTGCGCAGGATTCGTCAGTGACGCAATTTCGGACCAAATAGTAGACACACTCAAGGAGAAGATCGCGCAGGTGCAAACACAAGTAGCGAAGCTCAAGGAGAAGTTCCCAACAATTACCAGGGAGATCGATGAAGCACAAAAAGGTTAGGTGGCTCAGGACCAGCCACATGTTAGTGTTGGGGCCCTGTTGGAAGCAAGCCAAAGAGGAAAGAAAGGCAATTTTGGGAAAGAAGGCATGCATAAGGAAAGGGACAACTAGAAGGAAGAACAACACGCACGTATGCATGGAATACCTAAAGGCATTAGGGTTAGGGTTTTGGTAATGTATTGTAATTGCTAAAGAGACAGAAATGTATAAATATAGTTACCTAGGTTTCATAGAGGGGTGGTTATTGTTGTAGTGAGTTGATAGAGATATAGATAGATGAAGACAAAGAAGAAAATGCTATGTAATATTTTCTTGTATGACCTACTTTTGTAAGATGTTGAGCGAGAGAGGATTGAGGAGGGTAGAACTTGAGGGTTAGATCACAGGCTAAGGAGCCTGGTGCAATCTAGTCTGGCTCATAATAGATCTTAACTCGATGGAGAAGAGTTGTAAAGCGCGTGGCACTGTAGGGATATAATGACTATAATAAAAGAGCTAAGACCCATATTTTTGTGGACGTATCCTAGGGGTGGTGAACCATGGTAACATTTGTGTTATGTGATTGAATGCATGTATTTATTTATTGTCTTCAATAGATATGGATATGTTAAATGAATTAGTTGTTAGATTTCCTTCTTAATCGTAAATGATATTGCAGTACGCTAATAAGTTACATTAGAAACCGCAACATACAGTTCTTATATATCCCACTCAATCCTAGGCTGCAAACACATGAGTATTGCAGCCACCCATTAAGACTATCTTGGGAGAGATGACACAGTGCAACCTATGCATTGTGTTGCCTTCTGGTTTACCAAGAGGGCCAATATTTTTATAGGCTTTGTTGGAAACCCAAACATACATGAACCCCGGTTCATTCAATACAAACTTAGACAGGATATATAAGTAAGGACAACCAACAAAAGGTATGATGGAGGTAATGTTTTCCTAGGTGATGACTCGACAACCAAAATCATAGGATGAGGAAAATTCAAGTTGGGGCTCATAGATGGAAGGCTTAGAACACTACCTAATGTTATTCACATCCCAGGTTTGGCCATAAATTTTATTTATGTAAGAAAAATGGACAATGCAAGGGTAAAAACAATATTTGAAAAGGAAACCTGCAGGATGGTTCAAGGAGCAATGGCGTTGCTCAAGGGATTTCAGTTTAGAACTTTGTATAAGCTGCAAGGAAGCACTATTAGTGATGGGTGTAATCGTTTCATTTTTCTTGATATTGGAGTTGAACAAGAAAGAACTCCTATAGTCTCTGGAGAAAATGTTATGTTCTGGCATCAAAGACCGGGGCATATCAGAGAGAAGGGTGTTCAAATACTATATGGTAAAGGTATGGTTGAAGGTATTTCTAACTACTCTATGGATTTTGATTTATGTGAACATTGTGTATATGGGAAGAAAAATTGGGTAAGATTCCCCTCTGGTGCAATGAGGGCAGAAGGAATTTTACAACTAGTTCATAGTGATGTGTTTGGACCTGTGTCGGTTCCATTATTGGGAAAATTTCTGTACTACGTCTCATTTATTGATGACTTCTTGAGTAATACTTGGATATATTTCCTCAGGAAGAAATACAAAGTCTTTAACAAGTTTAAAGAGTTTAAGGTTGTTTTTGAGAATCAAACAGAGAAGATAATTAAGGTGTTGAGGACAAATAATGGCGGAGAGTTCTGCGAGAATGAATTTGAATAATTCTGTAAGAATTGTGGTATATAAAGGAAGAAGAATAATCCATATACACCTTAGTAGAATGGAGTTGCGGAAAGGATGAACAAGAAGTTGATGGAAAAAACAAGGTGCATGCTCAGTGGTGTCGGGTTAGGAAAGAATTATGGACAGAGGAAGTGGGTACTACATGTTACCTTGTCAACATATCATCCTCATCAACACTGGATGAAAAGACTTCACAAGAGGTATGGACTGGTAAGAAACCTTCTCCACACATCTCAAGGTATTTGGATATGAGGCGTATGTTCATGTTCCAAAGGAAAACAAGAGTAATCTAGATAAGAATGTTGAACAATGTATATTTATTGGGCATAAATATGGTCTCAAAGGTTATAAGCTTTGGAACCCAAAAACTAAGAAGGTTGTGTATAGTCAAGATGTGGTATTTATAGAAATGAAGAATGTTGTTAAACATGAAGTCCTACCAAGTAATGAAGAACCAAATAAAATAGAGTTTGATTTAAAGGATGATGAATCAGACTCTACAGAAGAAAAGAAATCAGAAGAGTAAGATACACATACTCCATTATTGAGGAGATTGGTTCGAGAAAGAAGGTTATCAGAAAGGTATACTCCATATGATTTCCTTTTAATTTTTTTTTTGTCTATTACTAATGATGATACTAGAACTGTCAGGGAGGCAGTGAATTTAGAGGATGGAAAACTATGGAAAAAGGCCATGGATGAAGAAATGACAACCTTGTATAAGAATGGGGCTTGGGATCTAGTGGAGTTATCGACTGGAAGAAATCCCATTGGAAACAAATGGGTGTTTAAAAATAAGTTGAATGCAGAAGGCAAAGTGGACAAATACAAAGCTTGATTAGTAGAAAAGGGTTATTCCCAGGTCGAGGGAATTGATTTTGGTGACATTTTTTCTCCTGTTGTCTAGTTAACTTCTATTATATTTTGTTATTTATTATTGTTGCACTTTATTTTGAAGTAGAAAAGATGGATATGAAGACAACATTTCAACATGGGGATCTGGAAGAAGAAATCTATATGAAGTAGCCATAAGGTTTTGTTGTGAAGGGAAAGAAGGAGCTGGTATGTAGGCTAAAAAAGTCTCTGTGTGGTTTAAAAGAATCACCAAGAATGTGGTATCAAAAATTTGATACTTATATGTTGGGAATTGGCTTCACAATAAGAAAAGAGGATCATTTTGTGTATTTTAAATTAATTGGTGATCATTTGATTTATTTTCTCTTTTATGTGGATGACATGTTGCTCATAGGAAACAACAAGGACATTATCCATGATGTGAAAACTTAGTTTTCATCTAAATTTGACATGAAGAATGTTGGTGATGCAAATTTCATTTTGGGCATGGAAATTAAAAGAGATCAAGAAAAGAGGAAACTTTGGTTAAATCAGAGACAATATTGCATAGGTTTAATATGCAGGAATGTAAAATGATCAAGGTACCGATTCGTGTTGGTGTAAATTTATTTGTGGATCAATGTCCCAAGACACAAGACGAGGAGGAGGAAATGTATCGTGTTCCATATGCGAGTGCAGTTGGAAGTTTTATGTATGCAATGGTCTATACTAGACTGGACATTTCACATGCAGTGGGAGTTTTGAGCAGGTATATGTCAAAACTAGGGAAGGAGCATTAGACAACAGTAAAAAGGGTTTTTAGGTATTTTCATGTCACTACTAGCTATGGATTGTGCTACCAAGGAAGACTAGGATTGGATAGAGTGTTGTACATACATGGATTTGTGGATGCAGACTGGGATGGATATCTAGATCTTAGGAGATCTACAAGCAGGTATGTGTTTAACCTATTTGGAGGAGAAAAAGACAGGCTGTAGTGGCACTTTCAACTATAGAAGTTGAATACATGACATCCACTCATGCAAGTAAGGAAGCATTATGGTTACAAATATTGTGTTTAGGTATTGGGTTGGTATAGCAAGCTGTAAGGATAGATTATGACAGTTAGAGTGCAATTTTTATGGTGAAGAACTTGGATTATCATTCAAAGACAAAGCATATTGATGTTCAATATCACCTTGTGAGAGATGAAGGTGGAAAATTTGATGAATTTTGTAGATTCATTAAAAAAATATGTGAGCACTGAGAAGTTCTCTTGGTGCAGAAGATCTATGGGCTTTGTTGCCCTAGATTGTTGACTATGTAACTCCCTATATGCAAAGAAAAAAACAAGTGGGAGAATGTTGGGTATGTGTTATATTATTAGCACGACTAGTTGTAGGGGGGATATCACCCCCCTGCATAGGGATTTGGTGGAAACTCCCCTAAGAAAATGTTTTTTCCTTGGGAAAAGTGTTGAATTTTTTCCTCATTTTTTGTGTCGCCTCGATTTTTGTGTCCATTGTTGGGTGGTTTTTTAGCACATGGTTTTTTCTGATGGTTTTCTATTTCTAGTTAAGTAATTAGGGTTGTTGACTAATCCAGGTCATTGGGTTAGGGTTTTGGATGTCACTGGTTCCTATATTTATATTGTATTGTAAACAATGTATGATTATGAATGAATATAGAATATGTTGGTTTTCTCGGTTTGGGTTTCCATGGGAAAAATATTTGTGTAATGTCTGTATTTTCCATTGTTTATTTTCTTTTATTTTACTGAAAATATGTTTGTAGTAAATATTGTACAAGGTTAAAATATACAGGATGTCATCATGAAATGGCCATTTTCTACAAATTGCACAGTATGTGTGGAATATATTAGATTCATTTTAAACAATAGCTAAACCACACCATGCAATAACAATGACCAGTAAGAGTTTCTAGTGGGGGAATAATCAACAAAAGGCATTTTATGAGATGAAAAGAAAGGTCATTCAAGCACCAATTCTTACACTACCAAACTTGCAGAATCCCTTCGAAGAGGAGACAGATGCAAGTTGGTATGCCATGGGAGCAGTCCTAATGCGGGGAGGAAGGAATGTGTTATCATTATAAATAACTGTATGGGTTGTTCCTCAACTACCCTATCTATGACAAAGAAACCATCATCCACACAGATCACGAACCGCTCTAGTATTTGTAGGCCTAGAGTAAGTTACAACAAACCAAACACTACAAATAGATGGGGTTCTTATAAAACATTTGTTTGGTCATAAAGTATAAAAAGGGTAGCACAAACAAGTTGGGAGACATGATTTCATGGCCTCACATATCCAATATTACATCTTTGGGAACTCTGGTGCACATGGATCTTTTTACCCATGATGCATACAAAGAGGCATACATACAAGATGAGGACTTTAAGGAGGTGTTTCAACAACTACAGAGCCAAATTCATATATAAGAAGGTGACAACAAGGTTGACTATCATTTCCATAATGGTCTACTCTAGAAGATAAAAAAAAATTGTGTTCCTAGAGGTGAACGATTGCATTCTATCAAAGAGTATCACACCTCTAAGGTTGCAGGACATTTAATTGTTGGGAAGATAGTTTCCAACTTATAGAGGTATGTGCATTGTCCCACAATGAAAGAATACATAGAAAAATATAATAGAGTGTGTAAACCTTGTTGTACCATCGATCCTAATAAAAGGAAGTAAGTTATATACCATCCCTTATTAGTACCCACTAGACCTTGGGAAAGCATTTACATGGATTTTGTGGGTGGTTTGGAAACCATGCAGAAGGTTCATGACTATTTATTTGTGGTAGTTGATAGGTTCATAAAAATGTGCATTTTCATGTCATGTAAAAATACCATCAAGGGACAGGAAGCAATAAACTTGTTCTTTGAACATGTTTGGGTGCACTTTGGGATATCAAGGAGCTTCATCGCAGATAGTGACACCAAATTTCTCAATTCCTTCTAGACTACATTGTGGTAGAAGATGGAATCTAAGCTCAAGAGGTCTACATCATTCCGTCCACAGAGATACAAGTATACAAAAGTAGTCAACGTGACATTGGTGCAAATTTTGAGTTGTTAGAATCAGAAACATCAGAATACCTCAAATGAAAGTATTATATATATAAAACACTCTTATAATAGAGCAGTCCACACTTTTATTGGTAAGTCAGGTTTTGAAACTTCTTTTGGATATTTTCCACCTACACCCTTAGATGTTGTATATGGACAATAAGGAGGAGTGAGGGAGGACCTAAAAACAAATGTATTAAAAGTAGAAAAAATTGTTGAAAAGATCAAGTAGATTCATTTGCAAGTACAAGAGACACTAAATATCTCACGAGAAAAATAAACAGCTAGACATGACTAGCACGAAAAAGAGAGAACATTTGGAGTGGGAGACAGAGTAAGGTTACAACTGAATAAGGAAATACTACACGGTATTGGTAATAAGATTAAGGATTTGTGGTATGGTCCTTTTGAGGTAATAGAAAAGGTGCAAGATAATGCCTACAGACTCAGTTTATTCCCACACATGTGCATTTACTCAATGGTGAATGTGGAGAATCTAAAACTCTATGAGCCTCATGTTGTTACTTGAGAGGCATATTTTATGAATCGATCATGATAACACTTATTTAAAATAAGTTGCAGATGTATGCACATGTTTCTATCGAATGTCATTAGATCAATAAAACACACACACACACACACACACATATTAGAAATGGTGGTCATACCAAATTATGGTTTCCAAATTGTATCAATCTCTCTGCAAATTATAGATTGAGTAAGAATAAGATAGATGAACATGTGAGAAGATTAAAAAAAGAAATAGAGAAAGAAGACAAGGCTCTGCTAAGAATGAGCCATGAATCCAATGTATTAATCCATGGTTGTGAAGAGTACAACATCGCTACAGGATTATAGAGAATGCAACCTTGCTTCCAAGAAAATCCTAGCATGATTCCCCCCTTTGCTCCAAAAAATGATCCAATATATAATCATATCCAAAAAAGAAGGATCGACAACCTCTTAGATCGAGTTTAAACTGATAGTTGCAATAAATCAACATCTTGATAAGATCTTAATAAATACTAGATCCTGTTTTTTCTACAGATAATTTGGAGTATATCTCTAACAATCTTCAAGCAATTGGGTTTCAGTTCGCACATTTCTTGATGTTGATCATTGTACACCTGTAATTGATGATCTATTTATGAAAAATTTCCACATGTTATTTTACCCTTTGAGAAGCCTCCTTTTCTATTAGTTCACATATTGTTTTATTTAGGCACAAAACTTAACCATTGGCCACCTGGATGGTTGATCTGTCCATTAATGAGAGTACTTTAGGTGTTGATATCGTCCTATTCTGCAAAACTATATGTATTGGATAAAGAAATATTGATCAAATAATTGTTGAGGTTGCTTCATCGACAGGTGCTTTGACATTTGAATGCTCAGTCTTAATCCCACATACAATAGGCAATAAAGTTTGGAAAACCTTATATACACAGTTTTCAATGCTTCTCGTTGACATGTTGTGCAATACATATTTATTCCTTGTGGGATTCCTCCTTGGCGGTTTATGTGGGCTCTATCCTTGGTATTTGGTAGAGATTTGGTAGGATGGCTCTCAGTTGTATTCTTGGAGATTGCGCTCGATGACTTATGATCCCTAAATAACTTTTACAAAACTACACTAAACAATAATTGTCATGCGAGTTGAAAAAATAGTTTTTGAAAGTGGTTTGACATGTCATGCGGTGATCTGATCTTTTGACACATCGCAAAGGTGGTAGTCCTTGTGACATCATCGTGCGTCGTGGCCTTTCCATTAAAGCTCGTTCATATTTGAAACGCACAATCCATCGATATTTATAGCCATTTGATGCAAGCCTTTGGATCTTTGTCATCATTTTTATTTGCCACTGGACTTTATCCCAAATGAAACACTGATTAAAAGTTATAATAGTTTATACATAAAAATGTATGGGAGTTGTTTTGACGCGTAGAGCACAATGGTTAAGACTTGGGTTGTGGCTTGATTGGCTTGAGATTTGGATAGGTCGAGTGTTTATATGAATTGATTAACAAATTGTAGATTGGGTTAAAGGTACAACATTTTTATTTCAATAAAATTATAACTAAAATAATTTATAATCATATAATTGATTCTAAAATAATAATTTTATTTTCTAATTAAGAAAAAGTCAAAACAAGGTCAATGGGTGCTTATAATTGAAAACAAAGAAGAAATTAGTTTGACCATGACTTATATAAGAATATATTGAGAAATAAGCCTAATTGAAGATTTGAAAATACGATAGGCTTAGTACTTTTAAACATAATCAAATTGACCAGGGAATTTCAAACCAAGGAGAATTATGATACTTCATCAAATTGATCATTTTGAGATTGGTGATGACTGGGAATTAGACCTTTGAGGTGGCAGGTAATTAGTTGATTTTGCACAAAGTGTAACAAGGAGTTAAAATTTTTGGCAATGTCAATTTTTGTGCCAACATTAGGCTCCATATGAGGATGGTGCTTTCCTGCAAAGCACCAAGAACTATAGACCATGTGCCTTCATCATTCACCTATGAAAATGAAACATGTCTATGCCAACCTCTAAAGTCTATCATTGCACCTGTATATGCTCTAAAACCATGTCTTCAAGATGAAAAGAGACTGTCGAAGTGCCTTTCTCCATTGGGCTATGGAGTCATTACTCTCCAAATTCAAATAAAATTTTAGAAAAATTTAAAATTAAACCCTATTCTCACTTTTCAATATCTGTCTCATATAAAAAATATTAGAATTATTAAAAATTCAAAATTTCAAAACACGCTGAATTTTAGATTTCAAGTAAAGCTATTAAAGAATTTCCTTCATCAAAATCTACTCATGAGCTATCTAAGGTAATTAATTAGAAAAAATCTAAAACATTGTATTTCAAACTGATGATTATCTTAACTCAAGGGAAAAAACAGTTCTTTATATCTATTATAAATAAAACTCAGTTGGATCAAATTATTGAAAATCTCAAAGAGGACTAGTAATAGGGTTTGGGTAATGATATGTAGTTTCAATTCATAACATTCATCACAGATATTGCTTCACTTCCAGCCAACCATCCATAGCCCCGATAAATATATCTGCATCTCCCAATCTTGGATTTACTTTCACCATCCTAATATTTAATATTATTTCATTGATTTGAGATGAGGGACAATCATTTAGATGAATTTCCTTTCATCATCTCTTTTGGACAAGATGAGGGTAATCATTTTGTAATTTATTTCCACCATCTATCTTAAAATTTTATTTATTTTTGTGGGATGGGGGAAATCAGTGTATCAAGAACACTATGGGATGATAACTTTTAACGATATATAATTAAGTAGAATTGTCTACATGTTAAAAGTAAACTCTAATATTAGTACCTTCTCAAGGTTAACCATATCTTTTCCTATGAGTATGACAATAGTTTATCTTTTATTCTTTCAATTTTCCCTTGAGAAATCTTATTAGTTATCATCTAATATAACAACTCGTATTTTAAGGAATTACCCCAAATATACCATTTCAATAAGGATAAAGAAACAAAATTATTTTCACCTTGTGTAAATAACATGTTTGAAATTTTGTTTATAAATAAATTCTATCATTTTTATAGAGAATAGAATAAATGTAAGTGATCAACAGAGTTTACTTTCATTTCTTCAACCTAAACTAACTTAACTGATAATAATAACATTGTTTTTGTAAATCTAAAAGCAATTGTGTAAACTGAAAAGAAAAACTCGAATTTGAGCTTATTTATATACAATTTGATCCTATTCCAAATGTATGAAATGCTTAATCAAGTTATATCATATTTCCAATGTATCCACGAAAAAATTTCATTAACTAAATTATAAACTCTCGCTTTGCAAATGACTAAAAAAAATATGAATAAATATTGCAACAAAGGAAGGGTAGGCAACTTACAATACCATTTATATAAATTTTTATAATGAAAAAATTATGAGAGACTCACATTACCTGATGATTCCAAGAATAATTTTAAAGGATCTTCATACTGATAAAAAATAAGTCCTAGATTACTCACATAACCGTTGTCCTTGTTCAAACAATTGGACTCATTTTTTAGGGTTTATGTTTCACTGATGGGATGAGATTGGTCCACTTGTCTTTTTTCAACTAATTTTTGTTCAAGATCATCCATTTCTATGTTCTTCGGAATCATGGACAACAATATATCTATTTGTGACTGATCATTAGATATAACTCCATACTTAGAATGAAACAATGATGAGTTAGTTTTATTTGAAAAAACATTCAAATAGACTTCAACAAGATCTTGAAAATTATGAGAGACTTCCTTCTTTTGTTCCCAAAGATTGAATTATTGTTGTAGAATATCCACTTTTTTGATGAAATAAGACTCTTCCATGTGTTCATCAAATGAAGAAGAAACATGAAACAATATGTTAACTTCTTTTTCAAAATAAACATAATCAATTTGTTCATCATCACTATCATATACGGGTCCTTTAAAAATTTCAGAATATGATAATAAGAAACTCATCTCTTTAAATCTTGTTTTCTCCTCAACAAATTTCTCATAATCATCGTAGACTGGCTCAACATTAAACATTGTTGAAGATAATGTTTTTGAATTTTTCTCATATTCAATATTAAACTCTGTCTCTGAGTCATATCTATCATATATATGTTGATGAATATTTAAGATCTCTAAATATAAATATAGAGGAATTTGTTTTTGATCATGTTGAACATTTTCTTGAATATATTCATAGCAACTCTCTTGTTCATATTCGTAATTAGTAAATTCATTTTCCTCACTATGAAAATCACTCAAGAAATTAATGCAAAAATCAATTTCACAATCATTTACCTGTTGTTGATATGAAATATGCATGTCTAACTCTTCTTGTTCATTTTCTTCTTTCTTCTTTTCTACATTCAAATCCTCCTCAATTTGATCAAGAAGCATCACACAAGGCCATAAATTATTTTCAATTTCTTCAACATCTATAAACATTTGCTGCAAAGTGGAGGACTTCCTTTCTCCGAGGTAAAATACTAAATCATGATGATGTGCTAATGCATGATAGACCTTGGCAACAACTTCAGAAGGAAGAATTTCAATAGGCAAATTGTGATAAACATTTTCAAATATTTTGTTGAATTTTGTCACAATTTCATCATTTCTTCTTTTTGTAGCATAAAACTCAGAAAGCTATTGATGATGAGATTTCCTCTCAGCCCATTTGTGTAGGAAAACCTCATGAAAGTCACTCCAATAAGTAATAGATTCAACTGGTAAATATCTAAACCATATTTTAACTTCTCCTACTAATGAAAGAGTGAATAACCTCATAAATACATCCTCATATTGAATATCTAAACAATTTATGAAATATTTGCAGGATGTCATGTGACATTCTATTGTAACATCATCTTCTCCATTGAATAAAGGAATATATTTGAAAATTTTAGGAGGTATATCATGAAGAACTAATGAAATTTTGAGAGGTTTATACATTTTTTAAATCCCTTGGATGAATATTTGCATGTTGATCACAATATATATTAGAGACTGAAGGAATTGGCATATAAATTTCAATCCCAACTGATGTACAAGAATGACTATTCTCTAGACGATTAGGAATTTGTACTTTCTGATCAAGATAACTCTCGAAGAAGACTAATACAAGAGGATTTTCATTACTTTCATAGGATAACAATGAACTAGAATTTTTTTCATGAAGAATACAAGAGGAAATTAGGATTTCCTTTTTAGAAGAAAGAGATGAGGCTTTAAATTTATGATCCTTTGAAAAATAATAGATTTTTTTTTCAAGTGTAAAATAAATAGAAGGAAAGAACCAAATAGCAGATCAAAAATTTCTGGAAAGAATATTTCCATTTGATACCTGATAATTTTGAAACAATTCTTCACTTTTGTCAACAAGGCTCACTTACCAGTGAAGTCTTGAAATATTATTGGAACCACAATAAAATCAATAGCGAAGGTCATAGTGGATTCTTCAGATCATGGAGTCACCAAGTGAAAATTGAAACAACATGTGTGTGTGTGTGTGTGTGTGTTTCTAGCTCGCGTTCACCCTCAATAATGAGATCTGATTTTTTTCATACTCCTAGGGAAAATGAACTTTCAACTTCGTCACCAACAACAGAGCCAAAAAATATTGTTACTTGAGATGTTCCTGGCTGTTAGGAACATGCCTAGACAATTTTGAACCAAATTCTGAATTGAGGATGGCCCTTTCATTTAGAGGTGGATCCCTCAATGATCATATTAAAAATTGATGGTTTCCCACTGTCACTGAACAACAACTTGAAAATAAGATTACAATGGCCATATTTAGGATGATAAAAGAAAGGATAAACAAGGTTTAGGATAAAAGAAAACATGTTGGGATAAAGGCTGCAAAACTCTTAGATCATAATCCTAATCCATTAGGCATGGAGCCATCTAATAGAGCACAATAGATAAAAAATAAAGATGGATGAAATTGAGAAAATGTAATGAATCTCGAACCTAACAATGATTGAGGAAGTCCCTGTGTAGTTGAGATGAAGAAAAGTGTAGTTTGTTGGGAATCTCAAAGAATGAATCCAACATGATAATAGTTATTTAAATAAGTTTCATATGTATGAAAATGTTTCTATCGAATGTCATCATATCAATAAACACAGTGCAAGATACCAGATATATAAAATATGCAGAACATAAATGAAATGCTAGAAATGACAGAATAACAGTAAAATATCCAGCATAATCTTCACAATACACAGAAATGATATACGAAATAGCAACAGAACAACACTTCGATTCAGATAGCAATGTTCACAGGCCTCTTCAAGGGGGAAACCTCCAGTCGAGCAACACTCTGTTACAATAATCTCCAAGCTAGGGTTTTCATACCCTCGACCCTTATTTATACTAAATATTTCTATTAAGAGAAGCATCTAGAGGAAGATCCTTCTAGAAGCAAAAGCTTCTATTAGGTCTTCTTACATCCGCCTTATTATATTTTATTGAAAGGTCTTATTAATATTGACCTTTATTACATCTGAATACATTGATCTACCTATGTGCGAGTTAGGACCTTAACATGTTCGCCCCCTTAAAAACAACCTTGTCCTCAAGGCTTGAGATGTGGAAACTGCTGCAGAATGGTAGCTGGTTCCCAAGTGGCATCTGTTGGAGTCATATCTTTCCACTGTACTAGCGCTTCCTTGATGGTTCTCTGATGCAGGCGACGCTCCCGTTGGTCCAAAACTGCTTCTGGTTGTAGCCAAATGGATCCTTCTTCAACAAACTCTAGAAGGTTGGTTTGAATGTGGCACCTGGTTCCAATCACCTTCTTCAAGCATGAAACATGAAAAACAGGATGTAGCTTCGACTGACTGGGCAGAGCTAACTGATATGCGACTTGTCCCACACGCTTTAGAACTGTGTAAGGACCATAAAATTTGGGTGATAGCTTCTAACACTGCTCGTCCTTGAGGGAAGTTTTCTTATATGGTTGCAGTCGCAGAAACACTTGATCCCCTTCTACAAATTGACGTTCCGAGCGACCTTGATCTGCTTGCTGCTTCATTCTATTCTGGGCCATGACCAAGTTCTCTTTAAGGGTACGAAGGATATCCTCTCGAACTGTAAGTGTTTGGTCGACCGCCTAGACCTTCGAGGTACCCGGTAAGTATGAGAGAGCCGACGGTGGCTTCTGTCCATACACTGCTTCAAAAGGAGTCATGCGAGTGGCTGTATGGTATGTAGTGTTGTACCACCATTCAGCGAGGGGTAACCATGGAGCCCACTGGTGTTTTTTTTCAGAGGCAAAGCACCTCATATAGGTTTCCAAACACTTGTTGACGACTTCCATTTGACCATCTGCCTGGGGATGATAAGCTGAGCTGAGATTCAATTGTGTGCCTTGTAGCTTAAACAGTTCTTGCCAAAAATTGCTTGTGAAAGTTGGGTCCCGATCAGAAACAATAGATTTTGGCATGCCATGAAGCTTGAAGACCTGATCCATGAAAAATTGTGCTACCATGGATGCAGTAAATGGATGGTGAAGAGAACAAAAATGATCATACTTGGAAAGGCGATCCACCACCACCATTATCACTGATTTATTCCTCGATTTAGGTAAGCCTGTAAAAAATTCCATAGAGATATCTTTCCAAATAGCAGGGGGAATCGGAAGTGGTTGGAGGGTGCCTGGAGATTTGACTGTTTCTCCCTTGTTGCGTTGACATACCTCACATTCAACCACAAACTTATGGATGTCATGTTTCATACCATCCCAGAAAAAAGAACGTTTAACTCTGTCATATGTTTTGGTGAACCCTGAGTGCCCCACTGTGGGTGTAGCATGAAGCTCAGAGAGTACCGTCGATTTGAGCTTGGATTGTTTACTTAAATACAAGCAACCTTTGTATCGAAGCTCATCCTGAAGCCAGGAGTACCCTGGGGGAGCCTACGCCTTGTTCTGT
Organism: Picea engelmannii; assembly: GCA_009831015.1. Taxonomy (NCBI): domain Eukaryota; kingdom Viridiplantae; phylum Streptophyta; class Pinopsida; order Pinales; family Pinaceae; genus Picea; species Picea engelmannii. The sequence goes on along the minus strand of ML780652.1, from coordinate 497,580 downwards.
AGTTGCTGAATCAGATGCGAACGTTTGGGGTCTTGCAGCCATTCCTGGTGCACAGCTTGCAGCCAATCAGGTACGATGAAGGAAAGATAAAAAAGGGATCCTTCGTCTTCATATTTCCGGGACAGTGCATCTGCCACTACATTGTCTTTGCCCTTCTTGTAAATGATCTCATAATCATATCCAAAGAGCTTAGTGACCCATTTTTGTTGCTCCTGGGAGGAAATGCGTTGTTCCAGAAAGTATTTGAGGCTTTGATGGTCTGTCTTAATTTGGAATCATTTCCCCAAGAGATAAGGACGCCATAATTCAACTGCATGCAAAATCGCCAACATTTCTTTTTCATAAATAGGTTTTCCCAGATTCTTTTCAGACAGTTTTTTGCTAGTAAAAGCCAAAGGTCGACCCTCTTGCATAATGACAGCGCCAATGCCTTTCCCTGAGGTGTCGCATTCCAACACAAATGTCTTTGTGAAGTCGGGAAGAGCCAGAACCAGAGTGGTGCACATGGCCATCTTCAAAGTTTGAAAAGCTTGAGCAGTTGTTGGGATCCAAGTGAAAGAGTTCTTTTTAAGGAGAGCCATGAGAGGTGTTGCAATCTTTCCATAGTTCTTGACGAACTTGCAATAATACCCTGTGAGGCCCAAAAATCCATGCAAGATTTTGAGAGTCTTAGGGTGCGACCAATCTTGCATATCTTCAATCTTTTTCGAGTCCACCCTGACGCCATCCTTGCCCACGAGATGACCCAAGTATTCTACTTCGGATGAACCAAAAGCACATTTGGACTGTTTCAGGAAATGTTGGTGCTGAGAGAGTAGGCTGAGAACTTGATCCACATGAGTCAAATGGTATTTCCATGTCTTTCTATATATGAGGATATCATCAAAGAAAACTAAGACAAAATTATGAAGAAAAGGGCGGAAGACATGGTTCATGAGGCTCTGAAAGGTGGAGGGGGCGTTACACAACCCAAAGGGCATGACCAAAAACTCTTAGTGGCCCTCATGAGTGCGAAAGGTTGTCTTAGGAATGTCAGACTCTTTCATACGGATCTGGTGATAGCCCAAGCGAAGATCAAGTTTGGTGAAGAATTGGGCACCACTCAGTTCATCCAGGACGTCATCAATGACAAGAATGGGAAATTTGTCTTTGATGGTGAGTTTATTGAGAGCACATAAGTCAGGACACATTCGCCAAGAACCTTCTTTTTTTAGTACCATGATGACCAGAGAGGAGTAAGGGCTTGTACTAGGACGGATGACTCTGGCAGTAAGGAGTTCCTGGACCATTTTTTCAATTTCATTCTTTTGGGCAAAGGGGTGGCGATATGGACGTATGTTGGGGGGAAGGCTTCCTGGGAAAAGGGGAATGGAATGATCATGGACACCGCGGGAAGGGGGGAGTTCTTGGGGAGTGGATAATATTGTTTGATGTTTAAACAGGAGGGCTTGGAGTTCTTGGGGCACGGGTGGGATCTTTGTGGCTTGTATGGTGTGGAGTTGGGCTATGACACCCGAATGACCTATTTTTGAGCAATTTTTCCATGCGATGAGAACTAATGATTTCAGGAGAACCCGCAGTGATGCCTTGAAATTTATGTTTGTGGCCTCCTTGGTCAAATTGCATGGTTAAGTTCTGAAATTCCATGAGAATGGGACCCAAGGTTCTGAGCCATTCGGCACCCAACACAATGTCGCAACCTCCCATGTCAATAACAAACATATGAGATTTGAGGTTGTAGTCACCTATTTGGAGATGCACATTTTCACAGTGCCCGCCACATTTCATAGAGCCACCATTGGCAATCATGATTTGGAAATAATTGATAGCATGGATATAGCAATGGGTTTCTTGGGCGATGCGGCGATGAATAAAATTGTGGGTGTTGCCACTATCAACCAAGATGATGACCTTTCGATGCTTGAGTTTGGGGGGCAGAGAAGCCAGTGAGAGCATTGAGGGAAATGATGGATTCCTCTTCAGGAGGGTCGGAAGGAGGGTTTATTTCAGAAGTTTCTGGTTACTCGGGCACAGGGGAAGTGTCATCATCATCTTCTTGAATATCCTCAGAGATGGCCATAAAGATATTTTGTTCCTTACATTTGTGGCCTGGGAAATATTTTTCATCACATTTATAACAAAGGCCTTTGATTTGGTGTTCAGCCATTTCAGCCCGGGTCAATTTTTGGATTTTTAATGGGGCAGAGGGAGTCGTGGGGTTTACTGGTTTAGGGTGTGGGAAAAAGGAAGGCTTACAGTTTTGAGAGGAAACAATTTGTTGTGCTTCTTTAGCTTTTTTGGTAACCTCCACCCAAGTCGTAGGTCGAGCCATGAGGACATGGGCCCTAATCTCCTCCTTGAGGCCACTGATAAAACACTCTCGAAAGAAAGCATCAGTCATGCCCTCTGTTCGAAAAGCCAGACGCTCAAATGCA
>ML780652.1:482593-494348 GCA_009831015.1 Picea engelmannii | reverse complement strand
ACCAACAGGGGTTACAAGGGTGGCCAACAGATGTGCGCTTAAGAACCACTTATATTTCCTGCGTGTATGAATCCCTCAACCGCGGGTTTATGCGCGTAACGACAGATCTCTGTGGCTTAAAGACGCCGGAATACGTCTCTACCCTGAAAAAAAATACCCAAAATTTTTTCCAAGGAAAGTGCTCTGATACCACTTGCAAGATACCAGATATATAAAATATGCAGAATAGAAATGAAATGCTAGAAATGACAGAATAACAGTAAAATATCCAACATAATATTCACAATACACAGAAATGATATACGAAATAGCAACAGAACAACACTTCGATTCAGATAGCAATGTTCATAGGCCTCTTCGAGGGGGCAACCTCCAGTCGAGCATCGCTCTGTTACAATAATCTCCAAGCTAGGGTTTTCATACCCTCGACCCTTATTTATACTAAATATGTCTATTAAGAGAAGCATCTAGAGGAAGATCCTTCTAGAAGCGGAAGCTTCTATTAGGTCTTCTTACATCCACCTTATTCTATTTTATTGAAAGGTCTTATTAATATTGACCTTTATTACATACGAATACATTAATCTACCTATGTGCGGGTTAGGACCTTAACACACAGACACATATATCAGTAGTGGTGGTCATACCAAATTTTTGTTTCCAAATTGTATCAATCTCTGTGCAAATTATAAATTGATTAAGAAGACTTTTATGAACATGTGAGAATCTTAAAACAAAAAAATATAGAAAGAAGACAAGGATTTGCTAAGAATGAACCATGAATCCAATGTATTAATCCATGTCTAGGAAGAGTACAACAACCCTATAGGCTTACAGAGAATCCAAGCTCTTTGCCAAGAAATTCCTAACCTCATTCCCTCTTTTCTACAAAAAATGATCCAATATATAATCAGATCCAAAAAATAAGGATCAACAACCTCCTAGATCGAGTTTATATTGACAGTTACAAGAAATCGGGATCTTGATAAGATCTGAATAAATACTAGATCTTATTTTTTCTACAAATAATTTGGAGTATATCTCTAACAATCTTCAAGCAGTTGGGTTTTGGTTGGCACATTTCTTGATGTTGATCATTGGAAACCTATAACTAATGCTTTGTTTATGAAACTTTTCCACGTGTTCTTTTACCCTTCGATAAGCCTCTATTTCTATTATTTTACTTGATGTGTTATTTATGCACAAAACTTAACCATTGTCTACCTAGATGGATGATATGTCCATTAATGAGAGTACTTTAGGAGTTTATATCATTGTGTTCTTAAAAAATATATGCACTGGATAAAGATAAATTGATCACATAATTGTTGAGGTCACTTCATCGGCAGGTGCTTGGACATCTGAAAATTTGTATATACACAACTGTCAATGCTTTTCATTGACGCATTTTGAAATACATATTACTTCCTCATGGGCTTCCTCGAACTTTATGTGGGCATTATCCTTGGTATTTAGTAGAGACTTGGTAGGTTGTCTCTCAGTTGTATTATTGGAGATTGGGCTCAATGAGTTATTGTTATGGAAATATTCCCTTGCGGACAAGTGAACCTTCCCTATGATTATTAACCCTTATACCAAGACAAAAACAATAATTTGGAAACTACCATTCCTATAAACTCATTTTTATTATCAAAAAAGAGAGGATAAGGTAAAGTAGGATGAATTATGTTTACAACATTTGTCCCAACTACTCCTATCCGCAAACTTGATCCAATTCCTGACACAAATCAACCTGCAATGAACAACAAGAAACAAGGAACTTCCTTCTACTCTAATGGATTAGGAAAAGAAAATTCATATATGAAAATAAAATTAAACATAGACAAGCACATGAAACCACATACTTGAAGGAAATAGTCCAAGTATATCAAATGAGAACAAAGAAAACTTACAGACCACAAATGATGCCAGTTGCAACTCCTCCAAGCTCTCCTCATCTAACCCTTGCATGAATCCCATGATCATAAGTCTGATATATCCAAGCCCCCCCTCCATTTACCATGGAAATCCCTGATTATATAGGTTTTGGAGGATTAACCACCATGGAGAATATTACTCACTAGATCCACTAAAATGGGATCTCCAAGATTTTTATGGAGAAAATATCTCTCAAGGATTTAGGGAGAAAATATCTGTCAAGGATTTTAAAGAGGAAATATATCTCAAGATCCACCAAATTATTATTTTGGTTTGAGAAAATATCTCAACCATCCATGAGATTCTCAACCTCTCCTTGAGATTAGGAAACTAAATGTGAGGTGGATTCTCACACTAAATTAATTTCCTTTTTATAAATATTAATAAATAATTCATGTGAACATAGTATTTTGACCTTCATATGATGTATTTTTCCTTGTTACGAGGAAAATATCTCTATGTCTAGGGGTAAATCACAATACATGGAAATGACTATAGAAATCGACTCTAATCTCATATATTCTATATAAAAAAAATATGCTAATTGTTGGCGCAAGATTGATCAGACCAGGGTCCTTCTCAGGTTACCAAGAAAAGGTACCATGTGGTCTAGAGCACTAACATTTTCATCTCCTCCAAAGAGAATAAGTCTCACCCTAAGCATTGCCGAGACAAAAGGATAGGAAAGGGAAAGGAGAATACTTAGAAGGGTTCGCAGAACCATCAAGATTCATCCTGATATTGTGCAAGACATCTAACAACATAACATATTTGAACTCATATATGCAATAAATGAAGCTACTTTTGTTGCAGAAAAGAATTCAAACACAGATACATCATGTGGAACTTATGAACCATAAATAAGTACTGTAACGATATAATGCAAAAGGATAAGCAAAAAAAGACACAACATATTTTGAAATTTGGATCCTTCTTCATATATTTTCTTCAGGTCTTTCTCAGTTAAAATCTCATAGATACAAGGTAGTGCTCTGTTACAAAATACTGGCTCTGGACTCATGCCGCAGAGCTCTAATTACCAAAATGGTTTATAGATTACATTACAGACTCAAAATGTGACTTCTCATCATTAGAAAACAACTATGAACAAACCTTACACTTGCGATACTAACAAAAACCCAACCAACCAACTCTTTTACAATTATATTCATCCCTATATATAATCTAAGTTGTGTCTTCTGGCTTTGGTTTGAACGATTTCTTGTTCTGTTACAACTACTTTTTATTTTTTGAGGTTGTGTTGTCCTTTCCAAAACTACTTTTTATTTTTTGAGGTTGCGCTGTCCTTTCCACAGCTGATTTCTGTTACTAGGAAAAAACTGGGACTGTAGTCCTTCTTACACAACTCCTTATAAAAAATGAAGGGCCCAAGAGGCTCTAACCACAAACCTTGACTCTCCCTCGAGTCAAGTACTCAGCTCTTCCATGACTTACAAGAGCAACTGTTGTTTTTCATTATCCTCCTTTTCCTCTTTATTTTTCTCTTCTACTTGAGCTTTTTCTTCTTCTACCTCTTCAAACTCAAGGCCCAACTCTAAGGCCTTCTTCTTCACTTATTGAAAGATTCCAACCTTATCCTACCATTTCCTAGCAAGGAGTGAGGCCTCTGCTATGGAATATTGGGCTGAATATGTAATACATCCCTTGGGATTGGATGTGACCAATGAGTTCCATTCATAATCTGTTGTTGCATCCACTTGATGCATCTACATATAAACTATCTGAATGACAGGACAGAAATCATGCAATTCCTTCTTAGCTACGGATTTCACCTCAAGTATGGCATTCAATTCATTTTCCACTTGTTGGATATGGTCAAACTTCTATCATTTCTCCAGTGGATCCATCGTTATTGCAACTTTTTCATTCAACACATGGATTCTATTGCACACATCCTCTAAGTTCTAGTTGTGTCTAGTGATGATGCCCATCCAATAGTTGACTTCCCTGAAAATCTGTGTGCACTCATTTGTGTGCTTACATAGTGCTTCTTAGGCATTGTTTCCTTCCAACACTATCTTCTCCATCTGCTCCTCCAACTTTCAAGGATGATGCTCTACTTCTTGATGAGTTTGCTACAACTTCACTTCCAGATTCTTAGCACGAATGGTCAATTGTGACCATGCTCCTTAGAGAAGCTCAATTTGATGCTCTGACTCTCCTACATCGTTGGCTTTGGGAAGTTGGGGTGTGACCTTCTGAATCTCCGGTCAGGCCTCGACAAGTATTTCTTGGAATTTTTCCAGTCTGTGCTTGACCTAGACCTTTACATGTTCCTCTTGTTTTTTGCATTCTTGTGCAATGAACACTTCCTCCCTTGTGACCACAACAGACCTCTCAGCCTGTTGGAGCCTCTGCTCTAGTTGATTGGTTGATTCTCTGATCATTCCAAACAAGAGTGTTTTTGGCCATTGTGCAAGGTCATCAGAAGACGGTGTTGTGTCCCTAGGTGCTCGGGTTTGCAGTGGAATTCCACTGGCCGTTGATTGTTCTGAAGGAGTCTCTACCTCCTCCTCCCCTATGGATGGTCCTAATGCAAGCCTCAAACTTAACACTGATGGTAGGAGTGTCAGAACCTTTGTTCTGGCTAGGGAGAGCTGCAACAAATCTATGCACTGATGAGGGTTATGGAGAACCAGCTCCATCTCTTCCTGCATGGATGTCACACTCTACCCGGAGGGTGACTCTAGTTCCTTCTGAACCTTAGGTAGCTCCTTCTCTTTACTTGTGTATTCTTCCAGAGTTTTGCTTCCCTTGATAACCTCAACCTTGGTCATTTAGGAAATGTGTTGGGGAATTTGAGCTTGCGACTCCTCCACCATTTGAGTGTCATTTTTCTGCACAAAAGGCACAATCTGTTGGTCTTGGGAATCCGGGCTCAGACCCATCAGTTGCAGTGTCTGCTTTGGTACTTCTGGATTTGGAGCATAAGCTTTTGGTCTCTACTCAAGAAATTTTGGGCATGTTTCTAGTAGTTCTCTCTCTAGTTTTTATGGGGGATCGAGCTGTATCGGCTCTGGATCAGTGGTTTGGGGTGAACTGGTGTTTTCTGGGGGTGGTGACTGGGGTTTTGGTGGTGATGGAGGGTTCTCAGTGATGATGGTGGATGTAAGAGTGTCAGGCTCAGGGTCATCCTAAATATGGATGACTGGGGTTTCTCGGACCACTGAGTGAGTGCGAGGGATGACAGATGAAAGGGTTTGGAGGTTCAAAAATTTACTCAGTGAGACCTCGATTCTGAACTTCTTCACCATTGGTTCTGGTATGAACGCAATGCTTAGGATCTCATTGAAATCCTTACTTGTCAACATGGATTACTCTGGCAGTTGCGGGAAGATTGACAATGTTCTTTTATTCATCTCTAGTGGCTACATCTCCTCCTCCTCTTGTGAGTCCATCTATGTTGGAGATTATTTCTTCAGTGCCTATGAGCCTGATCTCGGTCCTACCCCTTCTTCTTTTCCTTTCTTCTTCAGCAACTATGTAGGAAAAATGTAGTGCATCCCCAAATTCCGTTTAACTCCTGACCACGCCATTACCTCTTTGTCGAAGGCCTCCTCATCTAAATAGAACGACAACATCCTTGAGTGGAATTCCTCCCTATTGGCATGCCTCGACCATAAAAACGTATGATGTCGGTTCATGCTGAAAGTGATGTTCCTCGTGTTGCAATCGAGGATCTCATGTAGAATGTGAAACCATTGCGTTGCGTCAATAAGCCCATTATACAACTTGGAACGCATCGTGTTCTCTGAGTCCACTCTAGAATGTCAAGGCTCAATCATCTTCGAAAGGAGCTCCTTATCTTCTAGCACCAATGGTCTTCCAGCAGGTGGCTTCCACTTAATAATTGTGAATGCTAGAAACATGTTTTCGTATGTGAAGGTGCCTCCCTTCTCCTTATCTTCCTCACAATCCATGAGTAGTTCCTCTAGAAGGTAACTGCACCAATTGAATACAATGCCATTGGAACAAAAATCAGCCATTGATAATGCATCCAATGTGAATTCTCCCTTGTAATACGACCTCATAAACTTGTTGGCTATGATGTAGCAGCTAGTCCTGACTGTCTCTGGTAGTATCAGGTCAATTTTGGTTGTGTGTCGTCCCTTCTGAGTGTGGAACATTTCATAGAGGTTGGGATCCCCTTTCTTTTTTCCATGCTTATTTGGACCCTGGAATCCTTTATACACATCCTCGCCTTCAAGGGATAGTTAGTAATATTATGGATGTCATCGGCATGGATTGAATACTGCCTATCCAACTAAAGACTTCATTCGTCCACCTTGCTAATTAGGAATTTAGTGCACCGTGCAACATCACCAGTGGTACTGAACACTTGTAGCTCTCTAAGGTTCATAATAGTTGAGTTGAATAGGTTGATAAATTCAGGCTTTGGCATGAAGTGCATGCTTCCCAACTCATCTGGAGCGATACTCCAAAAGACATCTATATTCATCTGGGGGAACAAGAATGGATTTGTTAAGTCAAGATAAAGGAGCTTGACCTACTCCACCTTCCCCTTGAGATCACCCACGACCTCAACTCGGGGGTCGCAAGGATCATATGGTACTGCATATTTAGACATGGAGCTCTGAATTATTGTATCTATCGACATTGTGGGATCTAAGTTATCAACAAATTTTGAGACTAACTAAGTATTAGGGATCACAACTACAGGTTTCAAGATTGCATAGGCTTGCTCGCTCTACAGAATTCAGAAATTTCTAAGTTCTTTGAAAACAATGTGTTCTACGACGAATTCTTAGAGCCTTATACTCAGGCTTAGCTGGAAATTTTAGTAATAAATGTTGTTCATCATGACCATATGGACACAACTTGGATCTGATTTGTCCGACGAGATGGATTAACGGGGTAAATCCTATTGGTCGATTCTAGCATTTACTTTGCAAGTTGGATAGGGACATGGATGATTTCAGACCTTTCCGTTTGACGGATGGGAATCCTGGAATGAATACCAATGGTGTCCTTGAGTGTTTTTGGCCATTTTTCAAGGTCATCAGAAGATGTTGTTGCATCCTTAGGTTCTCGGATTTGCAGTGGAATTCCACTAGCCATTGATTGTTCTGAAGGAGTCTCTACCTCCTCCTCCCCTATGGACGGTCCTGACACAAGCCTCAAACTTAACACTGATGGTAGGAGTGTTAGAACCTTTGTTTTGGCTAGGGAGAGCTGCAACAAATCTACGCACTGCTGAGGGTTATGGAGAACCAGCTCCATCTGTTCCTGCATGGATGTCACACTCTACCCAGAGGGTGACTCTAGTTCCTTCTGAACCTCAAGTAGCTCCTTCTCTTTATTTGTGTATTCTTCCGGATTTTTACTTCCCTTGACAAACTCAACCTTGGTCATTTAGGAAATGTGTTGGGGGATTTGAGCTTGTGACTCCTCCACCATTTGAGTGTCATTTTTCTGCACAAAAGGCACAATCTCCTGGTCTTGGGCATCCGGCCTCAGACCCATCAGTTGCAGTGTCTGCTCTGGTACTTCTGGATTTGGACCATAAGCTTCTGGTCTCTACTTAAGAAATGTTGGGCATGTTTCTGGTAGTTCTCTCTCTAGTTTTTATGGGGGTCGAGCTGCATCGGCTCTGGATCAATGGTTTGGGGTGGACTGGTGTTTTCTGGGGGTGGTGACTAGGGTTTTGGTGGTGATGGAGGGTTCTTAGTGATGATGGTGGATGGAAGGGTGTCAGGCTCAGGGTCATCCTGAATATGGATGACTGGGGTTTCTCGGACCGCTGAGTGAGTGCGGGGGACGACAGATGAAAGGGTTTGGAGGTTCATAAATTTACTCAGTGAGACCTCGATTCTGAACTTCTTCGCCATTGGTTCTGGGATGAACGCAATGCTCAAGATCTCATTGAAATCCTTACTTGTCAACATGGATTACTCTGGCAGTTGAGGGAAGATCGACAATGTTCTTTTATTCATCTCTAGTGGTTATGTCTCCTCCTCCTCTTGAGATTCCATCTATGTTGGAGACTATTTCTTCAGTGCCTATGAGCTTGAGCTCGGCCCTACCCCTTCTTCTTTTCCTTTCTTCTTCAACAACTCTGTAGGAAAAATGTAGTTCATCCCCAACTTTCATTTAACTCCTGACCATGCCATGACCTCTTTGTCGAAGGCCTCCTCATCTAAATAGAATGACAACATTCTTGAGTGGAATTCCTCCCTATTGGCATGCCTCGACCATAAAAACGTATGATGTCGGTTCATGCTGAAAGCGATGTTCCTTGTGTTGCAATCGAGGATCTCATGCAGAATCTGAAACCCTTGCGTTGTGTCACTAAGCCCATTATACAACTTGGAACGCATTGTGTTCTCTGAGTCCACTCTAGAATGTCAAGGCTCAATCATCTTCGAATGGAGCCCCTTATCTTCTAGCACCAACGATCTTCCAGCAGGTGGCTTCCACTTAATAATTGTGAATGCTAGAAACATGTTTTCATATGTGAAGGTGCCTCCCTTCTCCTTATATTCCTCACAATCCATGAGTAGTTCCTCTAGCAGGTAACTGCACCAATTAAATACAACGCCATTGGAACAAAAATCAGCCATTGATAATGCATCCAATGTGAATTCTCCCTTGTAATACGACCTCATAAACTTGTTGGCTATGATGTAGCAGCCAATCCTAACTGTCTCTGGTAGTATCAGGTCAATTTTGGTTGTGTGTCATCCCTTCTGAGTGTGGAACATTTCATAGAGGTTGGGATCCCCTTTCTTTTTTCCATGCTTATTGGGACCCTGGAATCCTTTATACACATCCTCGCCTTCAAGGGATAGTTAGTAATCTTATGGATATCATTGATGTGGATTGAATACTGCCTATCCAACTAAAGACTTAGGTCGTGCACCTTGTTGATTAGGAATTTGGTGCACCGTGCAAGATCACCAGTGGTACCGAACACTTGTAGGTCTCTGAGGTTCATAATAGTTGAGTTGAATAGGTTGATAAATTCAGGCTTTGGCATGAACTGCATGCTTCCCAACTCATCTGGAGCGATACTCCAAAAGACATGTATATTCATCTGGGGGAACAAAAATGTATTTTTTAAGTCAAGATAAAGGAGCTTGACCTACTCCACCTTCCCCTTGAGATCACCCACGACCTCTACTCGGGGGTCGCAAGGATCATATGGTACTGCATATTTAGACATGGAGCTCTGAATTATTGTATCTATCGACATTGTGGGATCTGAGTTATCAACAAATTCTGAGACTAACTAAGTATTAGGGATCACAACTACAGTTTTCAAGATTGCATAGGCTTGCTCGCTCTATAGAATTCAGAAATTTCTAAGTTCTTTGAAAATAATGTGTTCTACGACGAATTCTCAGAGCCTTATACTCAGGCTTAGCTAGAAATTTTAGTAATAATTGTCATTCATCATGACCATATGGACACAACTTGGATCTGATTTGTCCGACGAGATGGGTTAATGGGGTAAATCCTATTGGTCGATTCTGACATTTACTTTGCAAGTTGAATAGGGACATGGCTGATTTCAGACCTTTCCATTTGACGGATGGGAATCCTGGAATGAATACCAATGGTGTCCTTGAGTATCGCGTCTTTATGTCTTAACCAAAAGTACTATTAATGATTCATGGACTCAGATTACGTTTGGATTCATTCTCCCTCTGACCACAAATGTGTCCCCATCATATTAATGATTGTCATTAATGGGTTATTTACGCTTTTGATCCTATGTTGTTGAGTAAGAGGTTCTAAATCAAACAACACTTAAACAAAAAATTAAATGAACTACATTTCACGGCGCAACACTGCACACGTCGACTTTATTAACTGAATTTACAAAAATTGTAGAAAACTAAAATCTAACTACTATACATGCTCCTTCGGACTAGAGAAGTAGTCCTTTTATCTTAGTTATGGGACATATAGGGTTTCTGGCAAGTTCCATTCACCCATCCTGGTTGCATCATACCATTCAGTTGCGCAAGTCTGACTGCTCTTGAAGGTGGGATCCCCACAACTATAAATGGTCCCAACCAATGCATGCGCAACTTTCCAGGATGCTTCTAGTACCGACTATCATAGAGTAGGACCTTGTCTCGTTGCACAAATACTTTAGTCTTAATGTGTCTCTCATGCCAATATTTTTGCCTTGCTTTCTCAATCGATTGATGGAAGTCTACTAAAAACCTATTCTCTTTGAGTTCTTGTAACTCCATGAGTATCTGCACAATTGATTATTCTTCCAACATATGGGTGATCTCTGCAATGTACAAACTCAAAGTGATAAATTATGTAGGCACCATAACCTCTTTCCCATAAACTAGCTGAAATGTCGTGTACCTGTGGATTTTCTTTGTGGTTTTCCTGTAATCCCATAGTACTGTTGGAACATTATCATCCCAGTATTCCCTTTTTTCACAAAAGACCTTTGTTAACCCTCTCTCCATAATATTTTTTAATGATTCTACTATTCCATTGTCTTGCACATGGTAGGGGCTTCTTTTGTGATGTTGGATCAAGAACTCTGCTATAAGCTTTTCTATAGTGCTACTAATAAAATGATCTCCCTAATCATTGTTCAGACTCCTAGTAAATCCAAATTGTTTGATAATATTCTAAAAAATGAACCTAGTGGCAGTATCGATCGAGCAGTCCTTAACAGGTGCTTCCTCATCACAACTTGTAAGGTAGTCAATTTGCGGTAATAATGTATCTAGCCTTTGAATGCTTATTTGTGGGGTTGATCATCCAATGAAGTCAACCACCCACTTCTCAAATTCCTGTAAAGCTCAAACTGGTTGAAGCGGTAATTCATCTTGTTGTGACGACTTACCCACTCTTTCACAAACATCGCATGATATAGCATATACCTTTGCATCCTTGAAGAGAATTTCCCACCATAGTCCAACTTGGAGGACTTTCTGCACAATGGCCTTTCCTCCTACATGACCTCCCACAACTCCCTTGTGGCACTCCCATAGTATATCTTTCCTTTCATGATCCAAGACACATCTCCCGAGGATACTATCTAGTACCAATTTATACAATTTTCCTGCAATCAACTGATAGTCTATTTCTCTAATAACCATATGGTGTTTTTGGGTTGGGGATTTTGGTTGTGGAGCCTGATTATCTTCCTGATTCAGAGGTCCTTGCTTTTAGCCGTGTTTATACCCCATGAAGTATTTACACCCCAGAAGTATGTACACTCTTCCACGCGGGGGAGTGCAGAGGGGGGGTACCCCCTCTGCGGGGTCCGGGGGGTCCATCCCCCCGGCTGGGGGGTCTGGGGGCAAGCGGGCCCCCAAGGGGGGTTTGGGGGCGAAGCCCCTAAAGCAAAAATTGCCTTATAAAAGTATATTTTAATTTCATTGTAAATCTGGACTGTTCATTATAAGGTCGCAAATCTAACAGTAGAGATTATGTTAGCGTTTTTTCCCTAGAAGGCAACCCTCTTTAATGAGGGAAATGTATTGTGGCTATGTACGAGGGTGAATATTGTATTCTGAGAGAGGAGACTTTGAGAGAAAGAAGAGGAAGTTACAGTGGGTTTTTGTTGTAGGTTGTATCCCTTCATTTGCTAGATAATAATAAAGGAAGGACCTGGCAATTTCTCTGGTGGATGTAGCCCACATTGGGTGAACCATGTAAATCTATGTCTCTCTTGTATTGTGTGTCTTCTGTGTTTTTGTTTCTGCATTTGTTTTATTTTATTGCTCCGCGGTCCTGTTTTTCTAACAACTGGTATCAGAGCGTAAGGTAACTCGCAGGAAAAGAGGGTTCCTGGTTC
>ML780652.1:467261-478821 GCA_009831015.1 Picea engelmannii | reverse complement strand
ATTGTTGGTTGTGGAGCCTGATTATCTTCCTGATTCAGAGGTCCTTGCTTTCAGTCGTGTTTATACCCCATGAAGTATTTACACCCCAGAAGTATGTACACTCTTCCACACAGGGGAGTGCAGAGGGGGGGTACCCCCTCTGCAGGGTCCGAGGGGTCCATCCCCCCGGCTGGAGGGTCTGGGGGAAAGCGGGCCCCCAGCGGGGGTTCAGGGGCAGTGTCCTCCGATGGGGGTTCAGGGGAGAAGCCCCCAAAGAAAAAATTGCCTTATAAAAGTATATTGTAATTTCATTGTAAATCTGGACCATTCATTATAAGGTCACAAATCTAACGGTAGAGATTATGTTAGGGTTTTTTCCCTAGAAGGCAACCCTCTTTTATGAGGGAAATGTATTGCGGCTATGTATGAGGGTGAATATTGTATTCTGAGAGAGGAGACCGTGAGAGAAAGAAGAGGAAGTTACAGCGGGTTTTTGTTGTAGGTTGTATCCCTTCATTTGTTGGATAATAATAAAGGAAGGACCTGGCAATTTCTCTGGTGGACGTAGCCCACACTGGGTGAACCACGTAAATCTGTGTCTCTCTTGTATTGTGTGTCTTCTGTGTTTTTGTTTCTGCATTTGTTTTATTTTATTGCTCCGCGGTCCTGTTTTTCTAATAGGGGAATATATTTTTGGGCATGCTCTTGTACTTAAGAAGACTATTATGTCCTACAGGTACTCTGGTATGGCCTCAACCTGGAAAATATCTACATCTGGGAGTTGATCATCAACTGCTCCACCACTTTCCCCTGACTCTAATCTAGACAGGTGATTAGGTCCTACGTTGCATCTTCCAGTATTAATAATTACTTCAAAAGAGAATTCCTGAAATAGTAGAAACCATATACAAATTATCCTTTCCAACATAGGTTTGTTAACTATATATTTCAATGTTGAATGATCAATAAAGAACTTAAAATGAGAACCTAACAAATAATGTATAAATTTAAGCAAAGCATAAATCATGGCTAAAACCTCCCTTTCTTTCATTGTGTAGTTGTGCTCAGCTTGTAACAACTTCATGCTCACAAAATAGATAGGATGATCCATGGCTCCATCTCCAGGTTGCACTAATATGGGTCCTAAGGAAATACCTGAAGCATCTACGTGGGCATGAAATTAATTTTCCTAGTTTGGGAATATCATAATCGATGCTATGTTGAGATTTCTCCTTTAGGGTCTCAAACGCTTTATCGCATTCTAGGGTCCATTGGAACATTTCAGTATTTTTCAATAGATTTTCCAGAGGTGCAATGATATTTTCATATCTTCCGATGAGCCTGCGATAGTACTCGATGTGTCCCAGTGTGGAGAACAACTTCTTAGCACTCATAGGTGGTGGCATGTTCACAATAACCGTGACTTTGGTTGGGTCTACCAATAATCACTCTAGGCATACTATGCGGCCCAACAAATTTCCATGTGGAACACAAAAGATACACTTTTTGATATTCAATGATATCTGCAATTGTCTGCATCTGTCAAACATCATATGTAACAACGCTACATGTTCTTTGAGAAGATTGTATATCGTCCAATCATCCATATAAACTTCTATAAACTTGTGAAGAAAATCTTTGAAGGATTCTATTACAATCCCGGAGAAAACTATAGGGGCATTCTTTAAGCCAAATGGTATCACATTGTATGCAAAACACCCCCATTATGTTATGAATGTGGTCTTCTTTTTGTCCTCTTTGACAATCCTTACTCAGTGGTGTTGATGGGCGAAATTGATCGTCCGTCAACTGGGAGAGTGGAACCGGTCCGGGGTTGTCTAATAACCCAAGCCGTTTGGAATGAACCACCCTGACGAGTTTAACGGCTCCGTTGGCCGCTCTAAGGTATCCTAAGAAAACCAAAGAGGAATGATCTGAGCTAATAAATCTAAAGGGAAACTAGAAACTAATAAAACAAAGACAAAGAACTAAACTAATAATGGAAACTAGAAACTAATAAAGCAATATAAACTATAAATTACTAACTACTTGTATGTACAATATGTTAACTATGATTATAATAACTCAAATCAACTACTTAATTATCAACTATGATCATTCTTTATTCACAAATATACAATATGGACAAATTACAGATTTGATTAAAACCTGTGAAACTAATGTGTTCGCTGCCCTGAGATAGCCAAGGGTCTCTTTTTGGATTTTATGATTTATGAAAAAAAGAAAGCTAACTGAAATTGAACAATCTAATATATATTCCTGAAATTAAACGATGTAATATAAATCTAACTAAGCTATCGTTTATATTATACTAATTAATAAAAGCAATAAACACCTAACTAATTAACCTGGAAACGCTCAAGGTCTGTCCTGCGTATGATTGCTTCTTAAGCTGATTGGAGGAAGAAATTCACACCATTTAGCCCTCAAGCTTCTCGCAAAGGATCAGCTGTGCTACTTCTTGAAGTATGTTACAGGACAAACAAGAAAGAAATCATAACAGTTTTATGATGATAAATCTCTGCAAAAGGGAAACCTATAATGCAGAAAATTTATATAACAATTCAGCCTACGAAGAAGACAAAGCTATCATCGATAAAATGAATCAACAACTGTTACGTTCTTTATTTCCTTGGAAGAAACAAGATATGTATCACAGTAAGAAATTATATCACTTGTATTTGATTTAGACAACAAAGTGATACTAAACCATAGACATAATGATATACAAAACTTGGAACAAAGTGTCGATATATTGAAAAGCAAAATCTATAACAACGCATCAATTCTGCTCCAGTTCGTATCAGAATTACATATCCTTGTTCTTCCAAAACTGATGATGATTCATTATTACAAAACCATAGGTTTAAATAAGTTCCTCACAAGGTAAACATCCTTGTGAATAATAGCAAACAGTTTACACAATCTGGGAATAATCCCAAAAATCTCTTAAACTAAGTAACTAAAGATGCTATTGAAATACTTAAGATATCTTCCAACTGCTCCTCACATCCATAACAAATTCGAATTTACCTGTAATAGACACAAAAAATCAAGTTAGAAGAATATTTCATTAAGAAAAAAATAAAATTTTGACTCCATAGACTCAGCTACAGAATCATCTGATTTTGTAGCTAGTCAAAAATAGCTAACAGGACCAGATCTCAATCAGATAAAATCAAATCGAATCATCTTTTTATAATCTTCAAAACAAATCACTAATAATCCAATTCAAAATTATCATACAAATCAAATCGTATCAAAGAAATTCAATTGAAACAGAGTACCCAAAATATTTCTGTTCTGAGTTACCATAGGGTATAGTCAAACTTTTGACAGGTCGACATTGGATATGGAACCCAATTCGAATGAGATATGATACAATCGCAATCAATAATCAAAATCAAACAGAATTGCTAACCATAACCCGAACATCAATCAAACAAAATCGGGTTTTATATAATTATTGACAAATTCGTTGTTCTGGGTATGTCGTTTTGTTTTACAATACAGTGTTGTTTAATTCTTCAACAGAACAGGTCTGACTTGCCTTACAAAACGACTGACAGGAAGTTGGTTATGATTTACATCAATTCTAAATATAGAACAAAACCTTGTTTTGCAACAAGATCGAAATCATATTCAGACTGGTCAAAATTACATGAAAGCAGCAGATAACCATGGTAGATGAATCATAACCAATTCGTATACAGATTGTATTTCAATCGTGTTTGCAGAACAATTTTCTTATAATAGATATAACAGAACCTTTCATCGTAACCAATTTAAATCAAGTGAATCCAATCATTGATTACCGAAATCAAAACTAAATCCAACTCATGCCATAAACAAAATTCGATTTACAAATTCAATCATATACAGCAATATACAATAGTGCATGTTTATATAACCAAGCAAGTTGATAACGAACACAAAGCTTATGATTGTACCATATAAATGGGTGAGGGTTATACCAGGTAGACTGCTGAGAGGTGGGAGGGAGTTCTGAAGAACGGATCTGAGGAAATGCATACAGACTCAGAACGCATGTTTCAGCCACTGAAAAAATTGACCTAGAAAACGAGAGCTAGATCTCTGAATCCACTCAATTTCCGAGGAAACCGTCTGCGATGAGGGTAAAGGGGCTAAAAAAGGTTCTGGGTTTTCAACCGTTCGATCTGATTCAACACCATTTGCCCAGAATCGCTCACGCAAAAACGTGACTCTGGGGGAAATTACGGGGCAAACTTATCTGGCAAAATGAAACCACAACCGTCTTTGAAAACCATGAGGGTTCAAATCGTCCTCAAGGAGCCAAGAGATAACACACCAAGAGCTGGGCTAAGGGAAAAGGGTTTGAACAGAGTAGGCTTAGATATTCTCCCACAAATCAACAGAGATAACCCTGGTAAGGAGGCAAGCATCAATGCAAAGTGTGTGAGGGTGATAGAGTTTGCTTTTGCCATGCATAAGAGTTATTGCCAATAGTACCACCGGTCATTCAATGTAAAATCAAACCCAAAAATTAACCACGCACCATGTGATAATTCAAACCATTAAATCCAAAATACAAATGTTTCACCAATGCGCAATGTGTGTAATCAAACCTCACCATTCAATATGACATCAAGCTCATAAGTGAACCATGCTCTTTTGCCTAATCAAAGTTTATAAACATTGCAATAAGAGATTTCATAAAATTGATAAGTCAAGAGTTTATAGTAATAAGGATCATACCATATAAAGACTTTAAATTTACCATGACCCCTATGTAATCAAGTATAATTCATCAATCAACATACTCAATGCCTTAGCAATTTAATAAGAAATCAAGTTGCGCAATCAGAGTGATAACAAGCAAATGGACATAGTTCAAAAAACAAACCAAAGGTAAGTACCAATCAGAATATCAGTGAGTAAATCATGAAAGTCCAAAGAATGATGGGGGAGTTTTCACGCTTTCAGTCGTGAAAAATAACTCGAAACCAATATGAAATAAAAATGTCTTCTGTTTGCAAAATGCGACAGAAATTTGAAGTTCATCGACATAGGTGTAGGCAGCTTTAAGGGAAATTGAAAAAATTGAATTGGCTGCCAACAATGGCGACACACTGGGCGAAACAGTTATCTCTGTCAAAAGTAACGAATTTAGATTAGGACATCAAAGAGAATTTCAACTCAAAAACAACAACCAAAAAATCGTACTAACATCATCCTCAACTATCTTTTCCAACGATGTTTCAAAAGATGCAAACCAAGAACAGTCTTTAAGATCAGTAAGTCATGATTTTTATGATAAAATCTTCAATACTGTTGGCATGGCCACTGTTGCCAGCAGGCGTCCATAGCCTCAACAGGGTTGCCATTTAACCCACTCGGACGTCTTTATCCTTTTAAGAAGCTCTAGATTAGAATAAGGACTTTTAAAAGAGGTTTCTTATAATTTTACAGATTTTCATTTACCCGACATTGCTTCGCTGCCAGCAGACCTGTTCAGTACCCCGACGAAGTTGTCTTGGCGCCATGCTTGCATTTACCCACTGCCAGCGGACCTGTTCAGTATCCCGGCGGGTTTACAAACACTTCCCACAGCTCTTATTTATATTTTTATTTTGTTTTTCTTTTATGGATAGCTGAGCGGGGTGACGCTGAAAAATCTTGATATTTTCTTGTATTTTTTCAGACTTCATCAGAATTTTTTGATACTGTCCTTTATTCATCTCCAGAAATGTTTTATTTTTAAAACAACTTACTATGACAGGGAGACATCCTTTTGAGTCATTCCTTTACGGAAAAGGGACAGCGTAAAAAGATAAAGATAATCATGACAAACTTCACTCATAGATTGAAATCAGTAAACTTCTCTCAAACACCAAAATTTTCCCACACAGATATAAGTTCAGCAACATATCATTGATGTTTATACAAACTTTCAGAAGTTATTTCAGCGAAGAAATTTTCCTATCGTCTTTGTCTGAATGGCTCAGTGCACTGGTAGGTGTATTTCCAAAAGCGAAAACTGGCAAGCATAAAGGAGAAATCAAAACACACCAGAGAAGAAAAAATTGGAAAGCAAAGAAATCCAAACAACCAAAAACAAAAGCAAATATGTACAGAAGGTGCATCCGAAAACCTCATGCAACAATCCCCTGGGAAACCGAAAGAAAGTAGGAAAATCCTGGATGATGGGAAAACAGTCCTACTCATGGTACCTTGGGTCAGGGTTGATTCAGATTTATTTATCTCTTTACTTTTCCATTTAATATTTTCATGACGATATTGCATTTTTGAAAATAAACGTTCAACTAGAAGCAAAGAGGAAAAAGGATCAAGAGGACTTCCCTAACAACATCCGTATTATGGTTTTCGTGGTGCGCCCACTTGCGTGCATGACTGCATTATTACAAAGAGAAATAGTGAGAAATCAAACTGAAAGAAAAAACCTATTCCTAAACCTACCCTAACTACTAAATAAACCAGAATACTACGTGAAGTCATGTTTCCAATGTAGCCATCGGAGTAACTCTAATCCTGCAATGAAAACAAGATCAAGCATTATTAAAAAGAATGGTAATATATCAACAAATGACAGAAACATATCACGCTTACCTTCATAATCAACATCTAAAAACAAAGTAAGCATGATCTTACCATTTCCTCGGATATTCTTGTTGTATGAATCCTCTAGCCACTGCGCAATATTGTCATGATAAGGGTCATAATGGCATGGGTGAGTGTAAGAAGTTTTGAAAAACTCGTCAGGATTATGAGGAAATGGAATAACCATCAGCCGAGGCTGAAATTCCCCATCCTCCTGACAATTATTTACGTGTTCATCAACTTCTTCACATGGAGGACCTAAAAGAAACATGTCACGCCTACTTCCAAGATACTTAGGTAAAAAGAAAGCAAGCACAACTTTGTCTTTATTATGAAATTTTTTTATATACGAATATTCAAGCCACTCTAAGATCCTGTCACAAAAATGAGAATGCAAACCATGACTTTGATGAAACGAATATATCAATGGACAACTCATCATAGGAAGATTCGTGCAATCAATTGATTCATCGGTTTGAATGTTTCCTTCAATGCGATTGATCATGTCAAAATGTGAAGCATCAACATTAAGATTCAAGCTAAGCAAAGAACGAGTTTTAAACTTAGAATGTTTGATCTCCATAAAACATAATGCATTGTCTTTTTCAACCATAAACTGTGTAAAATCATCTCGTAACATGTCCTCTTCAAATGTGAGTGATGAAAGTGAACAAGCATCAAATCCGGTTTTATCAATGTTATGCTCGGAATTAATTTCACCAAAATTTAGCATATCGAGAAGATACGATTGTGGTGGAAAAGAATAGGATGTTGTAGGTAAGGTATCAAGTCCACCAGAATCTAGGAATAGATCAGGATATAAAGAATAAAAGGAATCAGAGATAAGCAGATAAAAAGAATCTCTTGAACTATGATAATAAATAATGGTATTCTCAAGACAATTCTCTTTACTTTCTTTAAAACCCTTACTCTGTTTTGGTGATGAATTCCTTAACATAATATGATCATCTGGATTTTCTTTTTTAGCTAATTCAAAATTTATGTGACCAACATCTAGTTTTTCCTGTGAACAAAGTGCATTTTGAGGATGAAGATTTAAAGTTTCCCCTTCTATTTGTATAACTCCTTCTCTAATCAGTTTCATAGGAGTACTATAACATTCAAGGAGATTTTCGTTACTTAAGTGTTCTTCAATGACTGATTTTAAATGTTGATTAGAGCATGAGTTACAAGAATGAGGGTATTCACCTTGAGCCAGAAACAAATCATCTTCCATACTAGTCTTAGACTGAAAACACAATGATTCAAAGGAAACACCAATTTGGTTGTCAATAAAAGTTTGATCACTAGATTCTACCTCCCTAGCTTGTTCAACATTATCGGAAGAATTTTCCTCTTCTTGCAAAGGAGATTGTTCTAGCAGTTGAGTGATAGGATTTATAATTGGTTCTTCGTTCGTGTTTGAACATGACTGGATCGAAGGGATGGAAGGATCATAGAAGAGATTTAATGCTAATGACATGTCATCGAGATTAAATTTACAGAGGATATGATAGACTCTTGTCAAAAAGATTTCTAAAGATGGATCGCCATTGATTAGCGAAGTATGAAATTCTTCACATAATTGATCAAAATAATAAATTTCAAAGGCATCTAGAAACTCATCTACAAATTGAAACCAATAAAAAATGTAACATGCTGGAAAGGATTCAAACCAATGTTTGATTCGACCTCTAAAAGTAAAAGCGAACAGCCTGCATAAAACTCCTAAATCTGAGATGTCATGTTTGATGCATTTGCACAAAAACTTTTTAAGGTGGTCTTTAGCAGATAAGTTGCCTTCACCATCAAAGGTGAGTTTGGACAAGCATGAGACTGTCTCGTTGGGAACATCAGGTAGTGAGAAGTTAAAAGCATGTTCCAACACAGTGATTTGGGGAGCCATGAGGAAAAATTGAATACATTTAAAAATAAAATCTCCTACAAGGCCATCTTGTCAGTTGGCCCTCCTTCTAGCGGCATTTGTTGACGGGCGAAATTGATCGTCCGTCAACTGGGAGAGTGGAACCGGTCCAGGGTTGTCTAATAACCCAAGCCGTTTGGAATGAACCACCCTGACGAGTTTAACGGCTCCGTTGGCCGCTCTAAGGTCTCCTAAGAAAACCAAAGAGGAATGATCTGAGCTAAGAAATCTAAAGGGAAACTAGAAACTAATAAAACAAAGACAAAGAACTAAACTAATAATGGAAACTAGAAACTAATAAAGCAATATAAACTATAAATTACTAACTACTTATATGTACAATATGTTAACTATGATTATAATAACTCAAATCAACTACTTAATTATCAGCTATGATCATTCTTTATTCACAAATATACAATATGGACAAATTACAGATTTGATTAAAACTTGTGAAACTAATGTGTTCGCTGCCTTGAGACAACCAAGGGTCTCTTTTTGGATTTTATGATTTATGAAAAAAAGAAAGCTAACTGAAATTGAACAATCTAATATATATTCTTGAAATTAAACGATGTAATATAAATCTAACTAAGCTATCGTTTATATTATACTAATTAATAAAAGCAATAAACACCTAACTAATTAACCTGGAAACGCTCCGGGTCTGTCCTGCGTATGATTGCTTCTTAAGCTGATTGGAGGAAGAAATTCACACCATTTAGCCCTCAAGCTTCTCGCAAAGGATCAGCTGTGCTGCTTCTTGAAGTATGTTACATGACAAACAAGAAAGAAATCATAACAGTTTTATGATGATAAATCTCTGCAAAAGGAAAACCTATAATGCAGAAAATTTATATAACAATTCACCCTACGAAGAAGACAAAGCTATCATCGATAAAATGAATCAACAACTGTTACGTTCTTTATTTCCTTGGAAGCAACAAGATATGTATCACATTAAGAAATTATATCACCTGTATTTGATTTAGACAACAAAGTGATACTAAACCATAGACAGAATGATATACAAAACTTGGAACAAAGTGTCGATATATTGAAAAGAAAAATCTATAACAACGCATCAATTCTGCTCCAGTTCGTATCAGAATTACATATCCTTGTTCTTCCAAAACTGATGATGATTCATTATTACAAAACCATAGGTTTAAATAAGTTCCTCACAAGGTAAACATCCTTGTGAATAATAGCAAACAGTTTACACAATCTGGGAATAATCCCAAAAATCTCTTAAACTAAGTAACTAATAATGCTATTGAAATCCTTAAGATATCTTCCAACTGCTCCTCACATACATAACAAATTCGAATTTACCTGTAATAGACACAAAAAATCAAGTTAGAAGAATATTTCATTAAGAAAACAATAAAATTTTGACTCCACGGACTCAGCTACAGAATCATCTGATTCTGTAGCTAGTCAAAAATAGCTAACAGGACTAGATCTCAATCAGATAAAATAAAATCGAATCATCTTTTGATAATCTTCAAAACAAATCACTAATAATCCAATTCAAAATTATCATACAAATCAAATCGTATCAAAGAAATTCAATTGAAACAGAGTACCCAAAATATTTATGTTCTGAGTTACCATAGGGTATAGTCAAACTTTTGACAGGTCGACATTGGATATGAAACCCAATTCGAATGAGATATGATACAATCGCAATCAATAATCAAAATCAAACAGAATTGCTAACCATAACCCGAACAACAATCAAACAAAATCGGGTTTTATATAATTATTGACGAATTCGTTGTTCTAGGTATGTCGTTTTGTTTTACAATACAGTGTTGTTTAATTCTTCAACAGAACAGGTCTGACTTGCCTTACAAAACGACTGACAGGAAGTTGGTTATGATTTACATCAATTATAAATATAGAACAAAACCTTGTTTTGCAACAAGATCGAAATCGTATTCAGACTGGTCAAAATTACATGAAAGCAGCAGATAACCATGGTAGATGAATCATAACCAATTCGTATACAGATTGTATTTCAATCGTGTTTGCAGAACAATTTGCTTATAATAGATATAACAGAACCTTTCATCGTAACCAATTTAAATCAAGCGAATCCAATCATTGATTACCGAAATCAAAACTAAATCCAACTCATGCCATAAACAAAATTCGATTTACAAATTCAATCATATACAACAATATACAGCAGTACATGTTTATATAACCAAGCAAGTTGATAACGAACACAAAGCTTATGATTGTACCATATAAATGGGCGAGGGTTATACTAGGTAGACTGCTGAGAGGTGGGAGGGAGTTCTGAAGAACGGATCTGAGGAAATGCATACAGACTCAGAACGCATGTTTCAGCCACTGAAAAAATTGACCTAGAAAACGAGAGCTAGATCTCTGAATCCACTCAATTTCTGAGGAAACCCTTCTTGATGAGGGTAAACGAGCTAAAAACGGTTCTGGGTTTTCAACCGTTCGATCTGATTCAACACCATTTGCCTAGAATCTCTCACGCAAAAACGTGACTCAGGGGGCAATTACAGGGCAAACTTCTCTGGCAAAATGAAACCACAACCATCTTTGAAAACCATGAGGGTTCAAATCGTCCTCAAGGAGCCAAGAGATAACACACCAAGAGCTGGGCTAAGGGACAAGGGTTTGAACAGAGTAGGCTTAGAGATTCTCCCACAAATCAACAGAGATAACCCTGGTAAGGAGGCAAGCACCAATGCAAAGTGTGTGAGGGTGATAGAGTTTGCTTCTGCCATGCATAAGAGTTATTGCCAATAGTACCACTGGTCATTCAATTTAAAATCAAACCCAAAAATTAACCACGCACCATGTGATAATTCAAACCATTAAATCCAAAATACAAATGTTTAACCAATGCGCAATGTGTATAATCAAACCTCACCATTCAATATGACATCAAGCTCATAAGTGAACCATGCTCTTTTTCCTAATCAAAGTTTATAAACATTGCAACAAGAGATTTCATAAAATTGATAAGTCAAGAGTTTATAGTAATAAGGATCA